>JBAMCK010000619.1:0-416320 GCA_037075185.1 Drosophila pseudotalamancana | reverse complement strand
GTATTGCTCAAACAAATAAAAAAAATCACACACATACACGAAATAAAAACAAAAACAAAAACAAAAACAAAAATAACACCAGCAGGAAGTAGAAGCAACCACCGAAATGTCGTCGCTGAAGGTTGCGGTAAGGGTTCGACCCTTCAACTCGCGGTAAGTGCGTGAAAGCAGCTCCACTTGCATTTGTTGGAATTGGCATTCGAGTTCGAACTGAGATTCGAAGTTCGAACTGATGGAACAATATGTGTGAACGCCCCCTAATTGGCCTGTTGCGCATCCCATTTTAAAATCTTTGAATTTTGTAGGGAAACAAACTCGATGCTGACGTTGCTAGATACTGATTTTGTATTTTTTTATTGCTATAGTTTTTGTTTTTGGCCAACAATTTGTGAAGCTAGCTGGCAAAGTACATTGGCCTAAACTTGCCCAACGGCTACTTAAAACCACATTAAAAACAGTTTTCTGTGGTGTGTGTGTGTGTGTTCGTGTGCTTGTGCTTGTGCTTGTGCTTATCTTGTCTATCTTAGCCAACTCGTTGCTTCTGGCACAATTACTTGGCTAAAATGTTCATGCAGCCCAAAGATTTTGACAGTGGAGCACGGAACAAAGCAACAAAGATATAACCTAATGATGTCATTCATCTCACGCTTTGTTTCGATTAAAGAAACAGCAAAACAAAAACAAAATGAGTTGAGTTTTTTTTAATGGCTTTTATTGTGTTTATTGTTCATGCAAAATATAGAATTTGCGGTAGATATGTAGTAAATATTAAATTTATGTAGTTATTGCTCGCTAAATTTCACTACTCCACTGTTGAGTTCCAAAACATACAATACATACATACATACGCAAATAGTGACGTCATTCGACTCATCTGCTATGTGAAAAGCAATGAAAAACAATTGCTGCCGGCTACACAAATACGTACACACATGCATACGGTGGAAATATGCATATTCGATGTGTTATTTAGCGTGAAAACAAAATTTGTGGCTAACATTTACCTGTTTGTACACGGAGAGATAATCCTGGTCCCTTGTAGATCTTACGAAAATAAAATGAAAATATGAAAAACAGAGTAGGAATAATTTGAAAACCTCTAAACCAAAAAAAAAAAAAAGAAGAAAGACAGAAAGACATATTAAAACTTTAATTCAAGGTATCGAATTGATTCATGCATTGATTAAATCATATTTCTTTACCCATAAAATACTTTAAAACAATAGAAAATATCGGAAACTGCAACTAATCAGATATTTTATTTATTAATTTATTGAACCCATTCAATGTTTAAATAACTAAGTGCTTGTCGAACGAAACAATCACTTCTGCGAACTCACAATTCAATATATAAAACACCTGCCATTTCAAATTTCTAATACTATTAACTATCTTATCTGTCGGTTGATTGATTGGTGTATGGAACAATCATTTTCTATTAGAAAGTTCTGAAACATTAACAACAATGTTTTAGTGTGCGCCCTTTAATTATCGTTGTTATTCTCTTTATTAAATATAAAAAAAATTCTCAAGGGACAGACTTTATTTTTGTTTATTGTAAATATTGATACAAGTTTTGGTTTAAGTACATCTGTTTGAGAATTAGATAGGAATTCTATTGGCATTAAATTAGTATAAGCTGAAATTTTAAATTATATTTATTTACATAAAGCAAAAGGTTAATTACCAATAAAGAATGTAGACTAAAACAAATTTTGTTTTATTGCGTCCTTGAATGTGGTTGCAAAATTTTTGTTACTTAAAAGCAGACAAAAAATGAGTTGTTCGAGCAATACAAAATTTTAAATATGTAATATAAAGATTGTTTTTGACCCACATTTTTTCTCTCACTGTAGTCATGGAAGAGCGCTTCGCCAAAAAAAAAAAAAAACAAAAACAAAAAATTGCGATTAAATAAATATGCATGTGTGTGCTTTTATATATGTATATATATGAAGAATATATGTGTAGGTATACACCTCTTAAATTGTATCAAAATTTCGTTTGTATTACAACTCACACACCCACAAAGACGGCGTACATATAAGTATTATGCATGGAATTACGAATACATTTCGCACGCAAGTGCAAATCAAACAATCTTCTCATATATATTATGAAGTTTTTCAGCAATTCATAAATTTATTTTGATGTAGCATGAGTCAGAAGTGTTGTTTAGAATCAATAGAGTTGCAGTATTTTTTCTCGATTTTTCACTATATACATATGTACATGTATGTATGTACATAAGGCTATGGTTCTCTTTGTCGAGATTTGAGAAACAAATCAGCGCCGCAGATTCAGATAAAGTGCAGGGGAATGTGCAATAAACTGACTCAAAACAGTCGACAACAAAACAGCAGATTAAAGAATTAAAACCACTCGACAGCAACGAGGAGAGAACACAACTTGCAACACAAAGTGGAGCGCAAACAATGCGGCAAGAGCAATGGGCAATGCTCTCATAAGTAACGAGGAATTGAGCTTTGAATGAGGGCAAGACACTTGCAGATAAAAAAAAAGATAGAATATACACACATACATATATAACGAATATATATGTAGAACGGTGAATTCTTTAGCTTAACTATTGCATACGCTTGGATCTGTGTGACATCTGACAAATTTAAAATACTCTCCTTTTTTGTTTAATAGTATTATTAATATATTTCGATAAATAATTTAATTGGGTTTGTGCTAAATGTTTTGAATATAAGTTTTATACTCTGTCCCCAATTGTGCAATATTCTCCGCTCTAGATAAACTTGTGGGTATATAGAAATGTATGTAAAGTAACGCAATGTCAGATTAAGTTGTAACTGTTTGGACCATAAAGTAGGGGTCAACTGTTTGCTTAACCAAAATTATTTAAATTATAATTAGAATCGTAAACATAAATATTTCAAAATGCAACATTAAATGTTTTATTATTTGTAAAATAAAAATAGCTGAATTGGAATGAACTTCAAAATTATAAAATTTATCATACACTGCATTTTGTATATCGAATTGTCAAGATAAATTGTCATAGACCTGCAAACCCATGACACCCAATTTTCGTGTTAGCGATAATACCCAATGCAAGTGTAGACAATAAAGAAATACGCTTCATGCGGGGCCATTGACTGAGTCACAGGGGAAGTCTTGGGATTAAGAGGGATTCATATGCGACTGGGGTGGGAGTTGCTCCCCACCATGTTGGTTACGATGGTAGTGAACCGGTTCTGCAGAAAATATTCTAAATGACCGCTGTCCAACCTCTTTTCTTTAGTGAATCAAGTTTTTCAGTTTTCATTTAACAAAACCGGAATTGTGAGAAAACATGTGACTGCTCTAAAACCTGCATATGGCGGGCCTTTATTAAGTTGCTCTTGCGTCATTTAACGCTTTCAAATCATGCACTGCGATTATAAATAGCAATGTATACTGTTGGGTCGGCTCAAATAGCCAATTCAATGGCCGTAAAATGGGTAATTAATGATGCCAACTACAAATGAAATGCGTTGTGCCTCCCACTAGGCGATGACCGTTAGTTGTATTTATGGGCCAAGGTCGTTTATAGGGTGCTATATACATGCATATATATTGAACCGGAACTCTTCTGCTCTTCTGTTCTTCGTTACAGCGAAAACGACATGGACGCACAGCTGATTATGGAAATGGAGGGCAAGAAGACGCGCCTGCTCAAACCGCGCTTGCAGTCGATGCGAGATGCGGGTCGCGAGGCATTTCACGACTTCACCTTCGACTATTCGTACTGGTCATTCGATGCTGAGGACTCACATTTCGCCACACAGGAGCAGGTGTACAGTGATCTAGGCAACGACGTCGTCGATTGTGCCTACGAAGGTGAGTTTTCATTTACATAACTGGGACAAAGAGCACCCAATCCGATGACATCAGCTTGCGTTGGGGTCGCTGCCCAGTGACACATTAGCCGAGAACTAATTGCTCGTGGCTCGGTTCTCGGTTCTCGGCTCTCGGCTCTCGGCTGGTGGCCCCGACTTTGACTGACTTCGTTGACGGAAAAGCGTTTCGGGCTGTGAGAGAAACGCACAACTTTGGCAGTCGATTTGTTGGCACTCGTGCTTTGTTTACACTTTTAGTAGTCTTTGTAGTTTATTTCCAATTTTCCCTATGCAAACCGAATGCGAGTCTAAAAATAAGTTTTGTTGTTTTTTTTTTATATCCGAAACCAATTGAAAATGGGTAAACCGGTTATAGTGCTATTTTGAATTTGTATCGATCGAGTAGATCAGAATAAACAGCTGTCTGTAGATATGAACGCATGAGTCTCAGCATCCATAAAATTAAAAGTTTATTCATCGGTTCTAATAATTGCTTTCTCTGCTTGTCATCGTTAACAAGTTTTAGTTTTTATTTTAACTTAACATATATTCAGTTAAAGGTCACACATTTTAGATACTTCGGATTTGTATCTTTTCGGTATCTTTAATATATTCCAAAAGTTTCCTTAGTATAGTCCTTCGCATTTTTATACCCTGAACCCATCAAAATGGGTAAACAGGGTATAATGTTTTTTTGAGTCAGGGGAATCAGGTTAATTCTTCCTGACGAGTTTATTGAGCCTTGTCCATCTGCCTGTGCGTCCGTCTGTCCATCGTCTGTATGTATGAACGCGTCAATCTCAGCAACTACAAAAGCTAGAGATATGACATTTTTCATGTAGGTTTTTCTATAGCACACGCATATCGAGTTTGTTTTCCATTATCGATACCTCTTTTCGTTTTCTTTTTCCACATCTTAAGCGCAAGAGGTATTAATGAGGTACCTCCCACCCTTTTCCATTCTTCGAGACATACACTTAGCATAGTGTAATTAACATATTCCAAGAATTTCATTAAGATCGGATCATAAACAAAAAAGGAAAAGCCGTGCTGTACTCTCTTTGCAGTAAAATTTTATTCGCGAAAGTCGTTTGCAATGGTTCAGGGTATTTCTAGTCGAGCACACTCCTCTAAAGTTTTCTTACCTGTTAGAATATTATTGGAGTTAAAGATTTTCGTTGCCATGTTTGTGTGTATGTTTAGTTTAACGCTAAGTCTAATTTTTAAGCAAAAGTTATTAAGTGGATCTCTGCACTGGTTTAAGGGTATCTCCAGGTCGAGCCCAATCGATTAGAGTTTTCTTAATTGCCTCGATTTGTTTTGCTTTTGCCCCATGAGACCTGCCAACTATCGCCTAATTTTGGGTAGTTCCCTCTTCCAACTGGCAACTTAGTTGAGCTTTAGCTACTGCTCCGCTCTGGATTACTGTTGATAGATTGTTGCCATTAGCCGCACGTGCCTGTTTATCATTTCCATCAGTGCGTAATATTTTATGCGCTTTCACTCGACATAGACTATAGCAGAAGTCTAATTTCTTTTATAGCTGGCAAAAAAACAAAAGCCGAAAAATAACTTTCGCCCACAACTGCACAAAATGCCAAGCGTAATGGAACATCTGTTTGTTGCACCTAACTGTCTGTGGCCGTGTTGTTATTGTTTGTTGTCCGCTTGATGTGGCTGCTGCTTGGCATGCTTTCAATATCAAATTACCCTTCCAAGACGGTCCGACAGGGAATGACAAAAGTTGCATGAGCACGAGTCAACTATGTGCTGCAAAATTAAAGAAGAGTGGTCAAGAACGACGAAATGACACCCTTCAAAACAAATAAACAATATTTCAATTTATTGTTAATTTAATAATCTAACAATTTTTTTTAAAACTGTTTTAATATCTGTCTTACGTCTTTACTAATTTAAGTACTTCTCTTATTGATTTTTTTTTAAACTTGCATAATACGCTATATTAGGGTATAAATAAAAATGCAAGTGATGTTCATTTGTCCAATGGGTGGTGGGGATAAATAGAGTCTGTCTTTGATAACTGTTGTATGTGTAGCTGAGTGGCTAAATGAGACAATGACTTGGCAGTGCAATTGTCTACGTTGTTGTTGCATGCTATTGAGACACTTGTGTGGTCTACAATGACGCCGACAAAAAAGTCCACATAACAAATCTATACGCTGCCCTACACCAGTTTAACAAGCTTTCGAAAGGTTTAAGCGTAGTTTAAAGTTCCCAGTAGGTATCTTCAATTCCTTAAAAAAGCCATTACGAGCAGCACTTCACTGTATCCTAAACCATCCATAGTGTATAGTGTTTTTTGAAAATGTATGTAACAGCCATAAAGAGGCGTGGCACACCCCATAAGGTATATATATTCAAGATCAGCATCAACAGTCGACTCGATTTCTCCCTTTCTGTCTAAACACCTCGATCTCAGTCACCCTTAGAGTTTGATTCTTGAAATTTTTAATGTAAGTTCTCCTATAGTACGCGCAGATCGAGTTTATTTTTGTTAATCGGTAACTCTTTATCGAGCAGATTGGGTACTTCAGATTTTTGATGCCTTCCTTTTACCCATTATTGGGGAAAAAGATAAAAAGTTTCTCTTCGAGAGATACGCATTTAAGTATCGTTAACATATTCCATAAATTTCATTACGATCGAATAAAGATTTTAGTCGATAGCGGCGTGCGTTCGTATGTGTGCTTACGATGGTTAAAAGTATACCATAAATACATTTTCATTGTTAAGTGCATTCATGCTTAATGTCAATTGTGGGTTTACTTATCATTCATTTATTTTTATTACAATTTGATAAGAAATCAAAACCACAAATGCGAATTACTTATGCTCAAATCAGGAAGTAATGAATAATTGTGCAGGTGATCGATTATAAAAAATTGTAAAAAATAGTAATTCTTCATATATACATATGTATAAAGTAAATAGTGAAGTATTATTATTTATATATAAATATATAATATTAAATATTGAACTATAACTATTATATATATATTTAAAATGTATGTATAGAATTAAAGTTAAAATAAATAAGGTATTATTTTTTATGCCGTCTGCAAGAGCAAAAATCTCTTTAATATTATGTAGAGTATATTTTCAACTAAAACTGTTGGCAAAGTCAAAATAGGAGACATTAGTCATAGGTCGAAGTGTTACTCATGTGTTAAACAATGCTTGTCAAGCGTTAATATCGCATGCAACAATGCATGCAATGCAATGTTTAAGCTGCTGCCTCTTACCTTTTTAATTGGCAATAGAAGTTGGCATCTACAAAGTCTTTGTTTCTTGACAGGTTACAATGCGTGCGTGTTTGCCTATGGCCAGACTGGATCGGGAAAAACATTTACAATGATGGGCACGCCGAACAATCCGGGTCTGATTCCACGCATTTGCGAGGAGCTGTTTACGCGCATGCGGGTAGGCCAGGAATCTGGCACGGGATATCGAACACACGCCAGCTACCTAGAGATATATAATGAACGTGTGAAAGATCTGCTGGCAGGACAGAACACGGGCCACGCTCTGCGTGTGCGCGAGCATCGCAGCTTAGGCCCCTATGTCGAGAATTTGTCGCAGCATGCGGTCTCCGATTTTGAAGAGATACAGGTGAGTGTTGGAATTAATTTGGGCAACCCATGACCTTTCTAACGCATTTGATGATTTGATTTTGCAGGAGTGCATTGCGCGGGGCAATGCTCATCGCACCACAGCCAGCACCAACATGAATGACACAAGCAGTCGCAGTCATGCCATCTTCACGATTACGTTTGTGCAGGCCGTGTTCATGAATGACATGCCAAGCGAGACCGTCTCCAAAATCCACCTGGTCGACTTGGCTGGCAGGTAAGTTAGTGCGTTAGTGGAGCATAGAGTTGTTCGCTTAACAAATTATTGTTGTTACCAACTCTTTCTTCAGTGAACGGGCCAATGCAACTGGTGCAACGGGGCAGCGGCTGAAGGAAGGTGCACACATCAATAAATCGCTTGTGACGCTGGGCAGCGTTATCTCAGCGTTAGCGGAACAAACGAGCGGTGGGAGCGCGCTTAATTCTTCCGCGTTGGCCACCACACCGAACGGCGGAACAAAGCGAGTGCTCTACATTCCCTATCGGGACTCCATACTCACTTGGCTCCTAAAGGACAGTCTGGGCGGCAACAGCAAGACAATCATGATAGCGGCCTTGTCACCGGCTGACTGCAATTACAGCGAAACGCTGAGTACTCTGCGATACGCAAATCGCGCAAAGAACATCATCAACAAGCCTACAGTGAACGAGGATGCCAATGTCAAGCTTATACGGGAATTGCGCGAGGAAATTAACAAGTTAAAGTCCATGCTGACTGGCGATATTGTATGTAGCTTTATAATTAAAACATTGAATGTTGTTAATAATCAAATTTCATCAATTAGCATTCGCCTCAGCCCTCGCTTAAAATGCTAGCTGACTTGCAAAAGAAGGAGGCCCAGGAGAAGGTGCTTACAGAAGAGTGGACGGAGAAATGGAAAGTGGCCCAGTCCATATTGCAGGAGCAAAAGAGTCTGGGTCTGCGCAAGTCTGGAGTAGGTGTTGTCCTTGATTCGGAAATACCGCATTTAATTGGCATACACAATGATGTGACGACTGGCGTCACGCTGTACAGCCTGAAGGAAGGGGAAACGCGGATTGGCACTGAGGATGCGGAGTTAGCGCAGCACATTGAGCTAATAGGTGATGGCATACGACCGCAGCACTGCAGTATTATTCTCAAGGGCGGCGTAGCCACTCTGCATCCCTGTCCGCAGGCACAGTGCTGGGTAAATGCGCATCTCATCGATGAGCCCAAGCAGATCTCGCAGGGTGATATTATATTACTGGGACGCACCAATATTTTTCGCTTTAACAATCCCAGCGAGGCAGAAAAGCTGCGCAAGGACTTAAACCGCTCACAGTTAGATATGTCGCGTTTGTCCTTGATAACCTCGTCGCGAGAAAATTTGCTCACATGCAGCGCGTACGTGGATGACGATGCGATGACGTCGTCATCTAATAAACGATCTGACCGCCAGTATTATCCACAGCGACCCATGTCGCGGGACGATCCCGAGTTGCAGGATGAAAACCGAAAAATACTGGACACCATTGAAAATGCACTAAAGCAGCTGAACGTGGTTAGTAAACAATAAATTGTATCTTTTGTTCCGTGTGTTTTTGTTAACACATTACTGTTGATCTTAAAGGAGCGCGTTCAGATGCATGACCAATACAAGACGAAGGTGCGCAAGTTAACGGAGGAGCTAAGGCGTTTGGAGTTGGAGAAAATGGATGGCATACAGTTAATAAATTGCCGTGAACAGGAGCTGCTAGCCCGGAAGGATATGCTGCTGTGGGAAAAGAATAACGAAAAAGTTCAGGTGCGCTATTGGGAGGAAACTTTGTGCACGTTAATCTTTGAATCTTTTATTTTGCATGTGCTTGTTATATATATTCGCCTGCCTTGCATTATTATTTGCATTTTTTATGGTTATTCGTACGTTTTATTTTCATTTTAGATCGACATTGTATGTAGACAAATTTCGGCGTTTCAAACGCAGCTCGACTCTAAGAAACGAGATTTCTCTGAGTATGTAGCAAAAGAATTGCAGGAGCTACATGATTGTGGCAAATTAGACGAGGTTTGTTTATAATTTACCTTAATCATTTAATCAAATTTAATTTTCTCAGCAATTAAACTATTAAATAAGACAAATGCTTGTTGGTTTACGTTAATGAATGATGATCCTTTACAGATCGGTGTTAAGATTGAAGAGGGAACACCGCTTAATGATGAACTGCTGATGCATGTGTCCGATTCGCTCGATTTGTTCGCAGCCCAGTTTATCAAGGATACAGTACGAAGAAATGTAAGGTCAAACAAAAATGTATAAATATATGAACAGTATTTATAAACTTAATATTGTCTTTTAGAACGAGGAAATACGCAGACTTGACGATCAAATCGCAGAGAAAGAGCGCATACTCAATGCTAGCACCAGTAAAATAGCCAAGGTTGATGAGGCCATGCTGGAAATACAGGCGCAATTAGATCGCTTGCGCCAGGAGCGCTCGGAAAGCGAAAAGGAGTCGCAGGCAATGCGGAATAAAAAACAGATGCAGCTGCAAATGCCAAGTGCAAATGATATGGATGAAGTTTCTAAGTCGGAGACATACGAAACCTGTGATACCTTCCATACGGCTCACTCTGATTTCTCACTGTTGTCATCACCTACCATAACAGAGGGCCAGCAGTCGCCATTGAGCAATTGTTCGTTTGATAGAGAGGACGACGCCGAGGATACTCGCAAGGATGACTTCTCGGGAAGCAGTGAGGATGCCTCACGCACTTGCACAGCTGGACCCAGCAGTGGAAGTGGCAGCAGTTCGATTGCACCCAGTTCGCAAGCAATCATGAGCGACAGCGGCGTTTGCTTGGACAGTCGCAATCAAGCTCTCCTTCTTAATGGAGCTGGTAATAATTATAGGCACAACATGCGCAACAGCGATGATGAAACTGGATCCTGTTCCTCTTGTGAGCTGCGAGGAAACTCCGGAATTACGAGATCGTGTTGTCCACTTCATGTGCAGCGCCGCAAAATAGCCGCTCAAAAAGCTTTAATTATGAAAAATCTCGAAACGGATGTAAACAAGGCGCAACTCGACGAACAAATTTCTGTTCTGCAGGACCTTCAGCGAAGCTATATACAGATGGAGCAGGAAATGTTACAAACGGTGCAGGATCTTGAATCGCATGCACATTGCTGTACGGAGGACCGCGCTGGAATGGAAAGGCAGTACGAGCTGGCCAGTTCTATTATGCGTTCTAGTGCAATGAGCCCAACTAGCATGGAGGAGTCCACCTCGGAAATCTATTCGCCAAGTATGACGCGGTCTTGCCCCTCCATGCGGGAATTTCGTACGTATTTATGTAAAATTTAGATTTTAGTAAATTTAAAATTTTTGGTTTTTTTGCTCATAGCTGAAGGCGATCACTTCATTACAATACCAAGTTTCGTAATGCGCGGTGCTGGCAAGCAGACACATTACGAGTACGAGGTACGAATTGCGCTTCCCGATGGCAAACTGAATATTTTGCGTCGCTATAGTCGATTCCGTGAGCTACACTTGTGCATGAAGCACTGCTATGGTGGCAAGGTGAGTCATCTTAAGGTTACATATTTCAATTGTTAATAAAAATAATGTGTTTTTAGATCTCAGCATTGCCTTTCCCACGCCGGGAATTATTTGCTTCGAACAGTGAGCCAGTGGCGAAACATCGGCGTCGATTGCTGGAGCTGTATCTGCGTCGTCTGTTCGTTGTTTGCTCGAAAATACCACAGTGTCCCATTTATGAGGGCTCTGGGGGACCGGGCCTCACCCGTGCTTCGCTCGTTCAGCTGTCGTCTTTTTTCAAAAAGGGCCTGTTCGAAAACGGAAAGCACGGGACGGGATAATAGTTAACCTACTGCTGAATTATCTCCTGCCTACAGTGTGTCTATTTATTTATTTGTATTATCTGCTGAGCTATATGAATGACAACTTGGACCTGTTTTAAATATCTAGCTCAATTACTGTAATGATGTATCTATGATTAAGACCTTGCATGTACTGTGGATGTATGTATAAAAGACCAATAGTGTCCTTCCAAAATGTTATTACTTTTATACACAAAGATATACTTATGTATAAATATATATATATATGTATATAATCATTAATAATCACTGTATGGAGCTTTACCTTAAACTAATTGTAAATCAATTTATGTCATGGTTGAGGTTTGTTACTTCCTGACGTATTTTTAAATAGTTAATTTTTGATCTAGTTGAAATTGTATGCTTCTATCGGGTGTATGTGGAACTTCCATAAGTTATTCCAGTTATGCCATCTGTGATTATCCAATGAAATATATTTGTCAAAATCTGAATCTTAACAAAAGTACGTAACTGAACATTTCACGAGTATATAAAAATTCAACTAAAATATGTATTTATTAAATGTAGGATATTTATAAAAATAATTGAACACTGATGGGTCAAGGGTAGGCAGATGTTTAGCAGTAGGTAATAAGCAATATATAGTACATAAGTAGTAATAAGCTAATTATGAGAACAACTTATCGCAAAACATGAAATGTTAATTATTAAACGCTTAGTGTAAGTACGTTAGCCTAATGACAATTGATTGTTGAAGTTGCTCGATTGCAACTACGATTATAATAATTGTTTGAATGTTTGATTAAAACTATTTAATATGTATGTAAAATATCAATTGTGTTCGACTTGCTTTAAATATGCTTTATATATTTAGCCGATCGTTACTTGCTGCAGCGCTTTGTTGTTGCTGAGCATCATCTCTTTTTTTGCCCCGTCTAAGTTCTGCAGCTTGAACTGTATCAAAATAATGCTGTAACTGACTAAAGTAAGCACCATCTATCAATAATAAATTAATATATGTATATATACAGTAAAATTTAAGAGTTTTGCTATTTGTATACATAAGTATATTCAGCTTACCCAACCAAAGTTTTTCAGATTTATTTCGAAGAAACTGCCACAAGTGAAGCGCAGCTTCAAATGTTCCATTTGTAAAGCATATTCCCTCAATCCATTGCTGAGTAACTCGGGATTCATTTTACCAAAACCGCAGTGAATGTTGTGAATGATTCGATTAAAGCTGAGGTACTGTAGAAGAAAAACGTATTATACCCATAAAATTCATAACTTGCCAAATTTGTAAGTTGATATACTGTATGCATCACTTGATTTGAAATCGATTGCATACTTCATGGAATAATTTGTTATTATATTTTAATATGTAGTTAGGTACAACAAGAAAGTGTATACTTAAATTGAAATGGCAAAGTATTTACTCACAGTATCGATGCAATTCTGACTTAGCCAGCAGGGTATTAAAAGGTTTATTAGCAATATTAAAACGTTGATAAGGCGTGCTGTATGAGTGTTGATAGATGGGATCTGATCATCCAAGTATGTAACATGTTCGCTTACCCTGCCGGCAAAAGGCACAATCCTTCCAATTTACTGCCTGTATGTACGCCCAATTGACGATGTGCAGCATGGACATACTGTTATTCAGGAAAACCCATAACATTGGCGGCGTATAATATACCTCCAGCTCGCCCACAAGCTTCCAAGTGTGGGAGACTAACTGTTTATTGCGCTGGAGTGCCGCACATAGGGCTTGAAGGAGGACGAAATGCTCGCAGGCTGCAATTTGCTGCTGTAGGTGGATAAGGGAATGGCGCAGACGCAGTAGCAGTTCCTGCACTAAAGCCGCAAATAAAGTATATTCCAAAATCTTTAATTGTAGTATCACCAATATAATTTCGGTGAGAATCTTGTTGTACCAAGTCATGTTCTCGGTCAAGATGAAATGCGATGCAAATGGCAAAACAATTAACAGAACCACAAGCCAAACTCCAATCGTACTTGCTAAACGTATGCGAAGCCTCGAACGGTGGCGGACCCTACTAAAGCACTGGGCCGACCCATCTATGGCCAGCTCCAAGGCTGCGATCTCCTGAAAAATGTGTCCCAGTTTACCATAGTGTATCAGCATGTTTCCATGGATAACTGTCAGTAGGAATGTGAAGCATAACTTTTGTATCAAGCCCTGGACACTTGTAAAGTCCTCCACCTCCAACATGCGAATTTCCATGTTAAGTATAACTACATTTATATAGGTCACATAAATGCCCAGCAGAAGGAAGCAGAACGTGTAGCAGACAAAAGCGAATATCAGAAACCGCTTCTGGGAACGGTTGGAGTCTCCACTATAGAAGGTGGGCGGTGGCATCAGCGTGAGCACCGCGAAAATCTGCAGATAGGGTCGTGCCGCGGCCAGCAGTTGACCTTCCATGACAGTTACCAAAGAGACTTTGCAGCACACTGACCAAAGTATTCCACCGGTTGTTGCTCGATTCTAATTAGTAAAATTCCACATACGCCACATTGGCTTTTTGGAGCGATGCGGCTGATTAATTGTATAGATTAAATTGTTGAAATACTACAAAAGGTAAAAAAAAGGTGTAAGCATACTGATTCAATTAAGACACGGGCGATACTCATTCAAATTGAAATTGGTTTTTATTGCAGTTAATTAATTGTTGACTTTACATCGTAAGACGTGTGAGATACGATCAAAAACCTTAAGCTCGGTATTGATTATTTCTGATATTAACTTTATTTAATTAATCAAAATTGAACCTTTTTTGTTAATAATGCCTGGTAGACTCTTAATTCTCCGATGTGAGCTGTGAGCTTTGTATAAAAATCAACTTTTTAGTTATTTGCCGATTCTCTCATAATTAGAATGTGCACCCATTAAACATGGCTTAAGAGAGAATATTATTTTTGTGCAAGTGTGTGTAATAGACAGAAGGAGGCGTGGAAGACCCCGTAAAGTATTTATTAGGATGAACAGCCGAACCGATTGAGCCCTGTCCATCTGTCTATTAGCCCATCTGTCCGTCCGTCCGTCCGTCCATCCGTTTGTCAGTATGTATAAACTCGTTGATGTCAGCAACCACAAGACCTAGAGACTTCAAATTTTGTGCGTAGGTTCTCCTACAGCACGCGAATATTAAGAATGTTTCAAAAACTCGATAACTCCTTCCGTTCGCTTGTTATCGATAACACGTTTTATTTTTTGGAGCATATTTTGTACTTCAGTAGAGAAGAAAGCAAAGTTTCATAATTAGCAGCACTGTGTGGTGTCCAGGGTATCTTCTAGTCGAGCAGGGTCAAATAAAGTTTTATTGCTTGTTTCTATTACTGCATACATTGGCAGCAATTGTTCCACTTTCGTGCTTCATTTTCCATTTTGTGAACATAATTGCACTTCTTGTGCGATGCGATGCGATGCGATGCGATGTGCAAACATTTAGCAGAAGACAAAGGGAGTCGTATATACGATGGTATGCGGCATACATGCGGACATGCGGACATGGGGACATGGGGACATGATGCAGTCAAATCGAATGAAAGCGCTCTCTTACTGGACTGAAATTCTAGAAGAACTTCTATCCACTTGCTAATCCCAATGTTCACTCCTCTGCTCGTTAGAATTTCACTTTAGTCAACGTCCGCGCTGAAATGCTTTGACAGGATCATATGTCTTTTTTTATACCCTTTACCAATTAGAAATGGGTACAAGGAGCTGAATAAAGTTCTGTAGCATTATAAACAACTCTGCAACAAGTATTCCCTATTCTGTGAGCATGGTTCATCGATAGCCGATAGTCGTAAGTGTAAGGAAAGATGAAGTATTGCAGCTTAGCCTTTCTTAAGGTCTACAAATTTTTGATTTGATCGAAAAGTACAAGGTCGAGGGTATCACCGATTCGGCCACCCCGTGAGTACACTTACTTGTTAATTTTAAACTACTTCTCTTTACTTTGTCCACTCAATGAGTGAGCCATGCACATGTATGTGTGTGTGAATGTGGATATGTGTTATTTCTTTTTCAAGTCCTCTATTTTTCAGCTTGATTAAGCACTTTGTGTAAGTGGAGCACATGGAGATAGCCCCGGTCCCATCTAATGGGTATATCTCAACTGCCCAATGGCATTTTTAATTTACCAGCAACGGAATTCGTTTGTTCAAGAGTGTCCACTTTTTGTTGTAAGGTGTCTGATTTCCACATTTTCCCTTTTTTGAATACAGACTATTTTCTAAAGTTCATTTTTCAGTTAAAGCAGCAAACAATAATTGAAATACAATAAAGTTAAATTATTTTTAACAAGCCACAGGAAAACGGAAGTGCTCACCAATAACCAACACACTCACAAATACACACGCCTACACATACATTCACACTCACACTCACACGCTTTCACAAAAGCCAATCTCTCACTGTTTGCACAGATAGTAGTAGTTGTATTGCCTTTTATTGCGCTTATTATAAATACTCTTGGGTATTGTTTAAATTGCTTTCCGTTAAAAAAGTCTGCACATATATTTTATTTGCAAAGGTAAATAAATGGGCATAACGCCTGTAAGCTGACTTCTGCATGTGAGAGTGTATCTGTTATGTCTGTGTGTAATAAACAAATACATTTTTATTATTTATGTATTCATGGCCATTAAACGGATATCCGTGGCCATTGCGCGTTAAATTGCAATGGACCCAACACCCCCGCCTCTTCAGGGAGGATCTGGCATACGCCATGTAAATATGTATTTCTCTATATACAATCAATTTTAATATGCGCTTCGGCGCTTAAGTGCGAAATGCAGCTCTCGCGTTTTATTAAATTAACGCATAAATTAACAAAAATTATGCGACATTGAATTCAATTTTATTAATTTCCAACGTGTAACTCACTTCAAAATGTGCTTTAAGATCTGGTCAATCTTTCAGATAATCAGATAATCAGATAAAAAAAAAAAATAATAATAATAAATTGAATTGTAAAAGATATGAAAAATATATTTTTGTTGTACACTTAATTAAATTAAACCAATCATCAAACAAAGTGAGTTTAGTTTACTTGTATGGAAATATTTGATATATGAAAATAAATAAGAAATTGTAAATATGTATGTAGTAAGTTAGTTGTATATAGTTTCCAATAGAAATCGTCACGATGTCTCCTAGAGAGCTTTGTTTTCTGATATGCCCCATGAAATTGGATAATAATTGGATAATTGCATAATTGATTTGTCAAGTGGGACAATTCTAAAACAAGATCAAGATTAAGCTTTGTCATGCACAGTTTATTTTTTATTTAATATTTAGTAATATTTACGAAATAATAATCTAAATTGTCTAGGTTCCAAAGTAATACAATTTTTATATGAAACGCCTCCAGAGGGCTAATAAATAACATTTCAACATTGTTAACTTCTGGTGTAAATAATTTCACACAATTTCAATAATTTCAAGCCTCTACTTAATATGAAAAACTAAGCTTATACAGACAAAAACAGGTCCATTTCTTTATTCTAAAAACGTAGTACACAAATTATAATGATCTAGTGGAAATTATGACTCTCAGATTCATAGAAAATAATATAAAGGAAATATGCGTTTGTGCCGTGCTCAACTATCTATTAATCTATTTCAATTTGTTTTGGGGTTACAAATTAAAAAACTAAACACAGTTTATTTAAAAAGATCAGTAACTATGTCTATAACTCGTTCAGGATCCGAGATCGTCCGAAGAAACATATAGGAATATATATTTTTATATAAAGCTTAATTTTTTTTTCTACCTCTTTTTCTTTGTTCCAATTATTGTTGTTTTCCATTAAGAAATTACAGATTAAATTTATTATTAGAGGAGCTGCTGGAAAACGGCTACCTCGGAAAAAGGCTTTCCTTCTGTATTGCTTAAATTCACAAGAAGGAGAGCCAAAGAAATAGTAATTGGCTGATGTGTATAATACACTCGTATATGTGAATGGCATTTTCATACATAACACTAGCCTGCGTGTGTGTGTGCTTATATTGGTCCAACTTTGTGAAAAGCGACTGGAGCTGGGGTAATGTTAAGATTTGCCCGGCTCCAGTTCTCATATATTAATTCTAATTAAATTTGTTATTCAAAACGAAACTGCGGCACGTCCACGTCAGCCATTTTGCAAGTGTTAACCTTTTGGCAGCCGGCTCTAAGCTCTCGCAAATGGACCAACGTCGAGGCGACAATTCGCACGAAGCGGCCCGAGAGCAACCTTGACATTTTTTTGCCCCTTTTCATTACACTAATGAAGTCATGTGCGACTGTGTTGAAAGCAAGTGTGGAAGTTAATGGGTGTGTGTATGTGTGTGTGTGTGTGAGTGTGTGAGTGTAGTTGGATGTCTTGTCCAGATCCGGGCAAACGCCTATTGCTAGACACATAAAAGGTGCATGGCTTGCTGGCAGCGACGCCTCATTAAACAATTTTATTATGCCGAACGTCAGGGGCGGACTTTGCTTTGTCAAAGATTCCCAGGCCCCATCTTCATGCCCTGTCTAGTCCCCAGCACACACACACACACACACACACATACACTCACACTCAGACTCAAATTCGCATAATAAGTGTAAACTGAACACACATAGAGTAAACATTTAAGCCTTTAAGATCACACCTTGAAGTGGGAGTCAAGTCGCAGGGATGGCAGCTAAATTGTAAGACGACAGAAATATTTCAGCAGGAATTTACGATGCGCGTACACTAAATGCTCATTTAGTTTGCACTTTTAGCCAGCCACAGCCGCCAACAGCCAACAACAACAACAACAACAACAACAACACTAGCGACAACGATGTTTGGCTAAAGTGCAATAATAATGAAGGCAGAGGCGTAAATTTTGCTTTGGCTGCAGCCTGCCAAGCGAGAAAAACTGGCTGCCGGCTGACACAGAGAGAGAGAGAGAGGGAGAGCAGGCGAAGGTGTGCGAGAGAGGGAAAGCTAGTGGCGACTCCTGTGGCTCCTGCCAGGTGAGCCATGTTGTCAGCGGAAGGCAGCAACAAATTTTCGTTGCGAAAGCTTTTAGTAAATTTATGGCAAGGAATTTCCTTTGCTCGAACTGCAACTGCAGCTAAAATAGCCTGCACCGTTAGTTTATGTCTTACCGAGGACCACTTCCTGCCACGCAGAATGCATTTTGCACCTTTCTAAACTCCTAGATCTAATGCACTAGTGCTCATCCAACAGTATTAGCCGCTAGCCTGCTGCCGTCTAATTGAATGCGTTGAATGCAAAAACGTCGAGAGGTTTGGCATCACATGCGTCATTAATTTGTGAAATATTCACGGACACATCCTCCAATAAGGAGCCGGAGGTGGAACACATTTTGGGCGCATATGTGGCACATGTGATTCAACAGTGATAGACATTTGTTGTCAGGGCTTCATTTGTGTTGGGAGCATCAATTACATGGTTTATTTTATTTTCTTTTTTTTCCTTTTTCAACAAATTCGCAAACAACCTTCAAGAATTCCGTCAAGTTATATGGAAAAGTTGTAGCAGTCATCACCCTGTTGTTACACAATACGAAGACTTCTGTTTCGTGTCTTATTTTTCCCTCCTCAAATAAAGTTGATTAAAGTTTATTCAAAAACAAATTTAACTTTTAAGTCATCAGGAACAAAAGCAGCCGAGTGCTTCACCCAGAACCAGGTAGAAGGTAGCTTAACAATTTCAGGACATCGCCACCATATGTGAAAATCCTTGACAGCCAGAGCTCACGACCTGCTCCATTCCATTTCGCCGCGGCAGATACCAGTGTATAATTATATTACAGAACAAGTCGACTTTGCTGCTCCATATGTTTCGCGAGATATAAGATTTTATTACCCTGAATCCATAGAAATTATTCAAATAAAGGACATATTGTGAAGAAGACTTTTCCTCTGCATGGGCGTAAGTATTGCTTTTTAAAGAAATCACCTTTCATTTAAGAATACAGATTTACAAGTAGAAGTAAGTAATTTATTCTACTTCTATTTTGTTTATTAATATCAATATATTTTATTAATATATCGAAAAATAACAAGTCAGAACTTTGAAGTCGGGCGCAACCGACTTCGTCAGACTCTGTTTCAGTTTAATGGGCGCATATTATTTTGTACTTTTAATAGTAAATAAAATATATATATAATAGCTACGACGTACATGCCTGGCAATTAAATTAATGTTTTTAAATTATTTATATTATTTTTTACGAATTTTCATATAAGCAAATGCACACCAGAATTATAGAAGTACAAGCAGTCTTTTGCATACGAGAGCACACATACATACGTATTTATATGCGTGTTTTAAAAAAATTATGTTAAATTATGATTTGCAATTTTCACCAAATTAAGAATTTTCAACATTACTTGCAGTTACTTCAATTATTGGTTTAGCTAAGGGGGAAGAGGCAAAAGCTTCGAAATTTTAAATTTGTATAATTTCGGGAGCCTGGTTTGAGTACCAGCTGTGATAGATTCCATGCCTTTGACCCCCAAAATTTGTTCGTTTTACCAGTTAAACTGCCGGATATATAGGGTTTTCCGATTTTCGACGAACTATACAGTTTGTATATATCTATAGAGAGTCTCTCCTGCGACTCAACTGCAAAATTTGGTTTGTCTAGCTTAAAATTACAAAAGATACAGTCTTACCCAATATGGCCACGCCCCTTGGGTCGTAGACAAACATATGCTTAATTAATTTGTATGTCCAGCTCAACTGTACCTATCTATCTCCAAAATTTCTCTAGCTTTTTTATCTGCAAGTATATTAATGATTATAGTAATCTATATATATTTAACCCCGATTTGTTACGCTCATTGTGGAATATATTTATTTTTTGTGAGATCTAGAGTGGAGGTAATCAGTAAACAATTCACCAAATTGGGCAATGCTAGCTTTAAAACTGTGTAAGATATAGTTTTTCCGATTTGCAACTCTCCCTTTGGCATAGATATATAACCATTAGCTTAAAACGTCCGCATCGTTTTTAAGTCTCTACCTTCATTGAACAAAAGTACTTAAATATATAGTATTTCCGGATTTGCCATTACCATTAGGTGGATATTCAAAATATTATGGTCTTGTTCAAGTCTCTAGCTATAATAACCACGAACAAAAAATTGGGAAACAGAGTCTAAAAAATAATGCTAAAGACATTTATATTATTGCATATGATCTATTCTACGGAATCGGTTTAAACATATTGTATCTCATATATCAATTAAACTTCGAATAATCTCTTGAATTTCAATTATTAGAATAACTGCTATTCAAGAAAGTTGTTCCTTTCATACACTGCTATTGCTTCCTTTATAATATATACTTCCTTTTCTTTGAAAATATTATCAGAGACGCCACGCTGAGAAGAGTGCGAAAGAGAAAGGTGAGAAAGAGATGGGAAAAATGGGTGTGTGTGTGTGTGGGGGGATGGCTGTAGGGTATAAGGAGGAAAGTACAGTTCGAGTTGCTTCCACACTCGCGTTGTCTGCCATTGTTTAACTTGCTGCTTGGATGTCGGCCTGCATTTTACCGCAGTGTCAGGGAATGTCGTCGACTGTATTTGCATTCAACTTAATTGCGTTTTAAGTAGATTTGCAGTGACATGTGCACACATGGATGTTACCACATATTTGCTTATACGCGGGTCTATGCATATTGTTCTTGGTAGCGCAGAGTACAGATGTCGACATATAGAATACTCCCAGTCGGTCGTCCCTGAAACTTTCTTTCAGCGAGTTCCATGGTACACTCCTACGTAAGTAAAATGTGTGCACGACCTAGTCTTGAAGTTCGATTATAAAAGAAGCCAACTTTCATTGGTGGGCTTTATTTATAATGTCACTGCGAAGCCTTGAAAGGCAGAGACTTACAGAACAAATTGTATGACTAAAGATTATATTCAATTAAATTAAAAGTCGCACACTTTTTGATGGTTTAAAATGTTGAATAAATTACAAGACTTAAGGATAAATCGCAAATGTAAATCTATAAGTCTGGGGCATACATGTGAGTCGCACGGTACAAATCCTTAGAAAATATTAAAAGGAAAATCTACGACATTTGCGGTCTGCCTGCCTCTGCTGAGCTGTGCACCTTTCTGTCTTTTACTTTCTACACGTGTCAAACTAATTTCGCATTTTGTTACCTTTTACACTTTGCCGTATTTGTGTCGCCGCCTCGAGTCCCCCGCGCCCCTCCCCGAGCGAAGCCGGAGGCTCATTGAAATTCATAAAATATTTGCACAGCGAAATGGGCTACAGAGCACTGGCTGCAGGCGGTGTATTATGTGTCAAGCACGTTTGAATTTAAATTCAAATATTTATCATAGAAGGCAAACAAATAAGCAGAAATATGGTAAACAGCAATAAGCGGCAGAGCCAATGAAAGCTCCAAAAGCACTGCAGAAAAAAAAACAACAACAAAAAATATGAGAAATACTAGCATATGGTTAGTTAGGTATTTGGCAACATGTGTACATACTTTCAAGTAAGTGCATAAATCTGTTCCTCTTAGACAGAATGCGACCAACCAAGGCCAACTGCAGCCAGGTCTGGCTTTGTTCTTAACAAAACATATATGTATATGGCGTAATGCAATAATGATAATGATAGGCAGGCTCGGAAGCTCTGGAGGGCAATATCCGGCTAAGCGACACACTGAGCTCCTGGCTTTGCCGAAGTTCTTAAGGGCCCCGAATTTGGAATTTGCTGATACGTGCTCCAGGCGAAATCTTCAAGAAATATACATAATATAAAAATTGGTTATAACTTGCAGTAAATATGGAAATAAGTTCTCGGAATATTTTATAATTCCATATAATCGTTTTTATAAATTTAATTTATTGTCCGGCACTTAAGAACTAGATTTTTTGTTTTCGTAAGTATACAATGATCATAAAGTCTTGATAATTATCTAAATATTTTAATTACATTGACAATTGCGTTTTGGCAGGTTCTAAAAATAATATTTATATCCGGAAATTATTTAATAACGAATTTTTGATATAGTTTGGCTAAAAACAATGTGGAAATAGTTAATCGGCTCGCTCTAAAGGGTATCACCTAGTTGTTCATTTCAAACTAAAGCACTCTTTAATGTTATGTAGAGCACACACATTAGTATACTTCGCATGTGTATAAGTATTTATGTATGTAGGTTTATAATTGTATATATTACAATCAGACGACAAATTTATTATTCTTAAATACAGCCCTACTATGCGGTTCTCATAAATTCAAGTATCCCTTACAGGTTTTCATGCTTTGCATATTATCTGTTATTATACTAACAGATTGTGCTGGGAATTAAACACAAATTTTATTTTCGCTCATACTTTCATTTTAATTAAGTCTCTTCCAACCTATCTTTTGCCTTCTATTTTTCTCTTCTCCCGCCCTTAGTTTAGCTCGCTTGCTGCTGTTTTTGCTCTTCTAGAGATGTCTCTCGATAAGAGACGATCTCTTTTCTTTTTCTTACAGATGACAATAAAATAATTGTGGTTCTGTATGTAAATACTTAGGCAAGTAATGGCAAATGGTAAATGGTAAATGGTTTATTTATAAGTCAGCATGTTAAGGCAATTCCGTTCTGGGTTCTGGTTATCACCTTTGGGATATGTTTATTACATACAAAAAGTTAATAATGTCCTTTTATGTGTAATGTTTTTCTCCGTCTGGCCTGTTAATGTTTCTATTGAGATTTGTGGCCAAAGTATGGCATAGTTACTTAGCCTCCTTGAAATTCAGAGCTTGTCCCGAGCCTGACTACAAGTGAACGTACTTCGGTTTTTTTTTTTTTTTTTGTGAATTCGCGCGGGCTAAAAATATGCGGTTTGTTTGTGGGGCCAATGGAGCTTTGTCTGGCTGCTTGAATTCGCGCCACATTAGGCTGCCCTAATTGCGGCGTCAGTCACCCAAGAGAAAGAAAAACAAGTCACAATCAAACCCATAGCTGCCATATATTGAATGAGTCTAGTATTGTCGTTGTCTGTATGGCCCCATATAAAAATGGTCTAAGTTTTATTATTTCACTGACCTTCACAACTGCCAGCAGAGATAATAAAGTGTCTTTTCGAATATCAAGTGAATTTAAGTTGATTTCAAAGGAAAGACAAATTTTCACATTTTCACATGCCAAACTTACACAGTTAGCCCTTCGCTTAACCTTGCCAATTAATTTGAAAAATAGAGCATGGTCCTGTTTGAAATATATCGCTAAGCAGCGAAATTGCCAATAAATAGCTATAGAGCGAATATTTTCAGCCATGCTTTCACTTTCCCTCTCCCTCTCCCTCTCCCTTTTCCTATCAACAGTCTATCCTTGGCGCGTCTTGACTTGTGGAACGCCTCGTTGTTGGCTGTGCCCTATGGCCAGTGAAGATAAATGATGTTATCCAAGTTTGTAACAAATGTGAAGATAGATACATACACATATATAAAAATATATATGTATATATACATATATATTTCTGTGTGTGTGTGTGTGTGTGTGTGTGTGTGTGCTTGTTTCTGTGTGTGCTGTCATTGTTATCACCTGACTTTTTGCAATTGTCTGTCCTAATGTGAACTGGCGTGACTTTGGACTCGTTTTTCACGTCCTCCTCCACAGTTTCCCCATCATAATTATGTGTTTGAAAAAATGCAATTAATTTTTATTGTGGTGGAAGGTGCCATGTTTGCATTGCTCTCCAAATGCCGCACATATATCACTTGGGGGACACGCCCCCAGGCATTTTTGCAAGTCAACACACTCACTGTCACATAGAATTTATCGAGCCAGCCTGGGACCATATATCAGGCGCATTTGTCACCTACCGCCAATGGCTTTTAGACTGGTTCTGGATCTGCCAATGACTCCAATTGAACTTTCTGATTATTGATTTCCAGCACAGCAATGTTCTATGCGTATGTGTGTGTCTCTGTGTGTGTGTGTGTGTGTGTTGCCTTTGTAATTTTGGTAATTTAAATGTCATTAAAAACAATCTCCGAAAAAGTCGCAAACGATGTGTGAAGGATGGAAGTGGGAATGTTCAAGTATTTATGCAATTTGTGGCAGCTGCTTGAACAATCATAACAACAAAAACAACAAAAACAACAATAATGGTAGCAACAAACATAGCATTTCGTGCGACAACGAAATATGCGCAGCAACAAAAAGCGCTGGAGTTTTCAATTAAATTGCAAAATCAATTTTCACAAACATTACCATTTACATTTTCGCATTACGCATTTGCATATTTGCAATGCCAGACCGTGGCCGGGGGCTTTGAGATTCATAGGTCAACAGGTGCAAGAAGGTAAATTGCTCCAAATTAAAATCAGATAAGATGTAATGACTTACACAGGGCATACCCGGACTTGTACGCTCCTCACGTGGAAGGCTCGTTTCATCATAAGCAGCTGTGCCACAGATCTGTGCCCCGCATTTACCCAGCAGTAGGCTCCACAGAGCCAAGCCACAAAAAGTCAGTTGGGGCAGCCACACTCTTTGAACTACAAAACCAAAGCGATTCCCAAAGTCAACATGTTGGCTTTTTTGTTGGCACGTGCAGGATACTTACAAGTAAAGGCTACACACGTACATACATGAGCATGACTGTGAGTGCCACTGCGGGTGCGAGTGTGTAGAATACTTGTGCCAAATATGCCGATAATTACATTTGGAAAAATTGTTTCCTTTGGTGTGTGAAGAACAGGGAGGAAAGAAGTGCGAGGGCAGTTTTAAGAAATCTGACATAAGTGGAGATATGAGAATGAATTAGAATTTAATTTAATAATAAATTGAATTTCTCCAAATTTTTGAAGCTATTTGTTTATTTTCAAAGCACTTACTTACAGTTATCATTTGCATTAAGATATATTTAAGATTCCCTTGAGTAAAGTGTTATAATATTTATTTTATATAATATATTATTTATTTTGACGGATGCCAAGAAATATATTTTAAGGGGTTGCTGAAATAAAATCTGGAAATCTGTTAATAAGATATGCAGCGAAACCTTGATATAACAAATCTGAGGGGACGCACAAAGTTCTTCGTTATATATATTGATTCTCTATAAGAACTTATTAGTGAAAAGAGCTTTTTCCAAGGGATTTAATGAAAAATTTTATTGAGTTTATCCATGTAGCAAAGTTCGTTATGTTGATATAGTGAGGTTTGTCATATTATTTGATATTCAGAATTTAGGGACTTCAATTTTTGTGACATCCCTATGTGTTCGCAATATGCGTATGTATGCGTGTACGTTAATTTATTTATACATATTTGGCACGGCATAGGAAAAGTAAGATTGCCAACTGTACGGCTAATGCAAATACACAAATACACATGTGTGGCTACGTTTTGGTATACAAATTACAAAATTATACAAATCAACGCGACACAATTGCTTCAATTTAACCAAGAGCCGCAATCTAACCCAACCCCCACATTCCACCCATGCCTGGCAGCTGCTCGCTGTGCCTTAAGTGGCCCAGTATTGGCACAAAGGATAATGCGGCTGCTGTTGCTGATGATTGCGATGTGGCTGGCAGAGATTAGAGACGCGCCAGCCGCGCAATCAAAGACAAAGCGCTCTCGACACCTGCACAAATTATGAGCCCAATTGCAGACAGGCAACTCTGATTTGACACAGGCTTATAACTGAAGAGGTTTGCTTGAAGGAGTAGCACAGTAGCGGGGCAATTAAGTCATTACCTCAAATAACTGGAGGCGTTGAGCTTCATCGTCTCCATAGGTGTTTTATAAGTGTGCAAACAGAGAGAGAGAGAGAGAGAGAAATAGAGAGTCTCAGTCTCAGTGGTTGCATAATGCTTGTATCACACATCTGTATGTGGGTGTGTGTGTGTGTGTGTGTGTGTGTGTGTGTTTGCTTGTTTCTTGCTTTGAGCTGCAATAAAGGCATGCAAATTTATGTACCAAATCTATGTGCTTGTGCCTTACAGTCACCCTGGCTTGGATCCCATCCCCAGCTCCAGCTCCAGCTCCAGCTCCAGCTCCAGCTCCAGCTCCAGCTCCGAGCCCGAACCCGAATCCAACTTCAGCCCGAGCCCATGTTTTTGATAAGCAATTTTCATCGCTCTTTGTGGTTGTTTCCCTGTGCGTTAGTGTGGGTGAGTGTACGTAAATTTGAAAGAGTTTTTCTTTGGTGTAATGAAATTAAGAAATAATGCCTCTTATGGGTTGATTCAACTTGTTGGCTTCATTTTAATGTCAATTTGAGTGGGCTAAATGGCGTTTAAAGCGATTACAGCACTCTCTTATCGGTGCGCCCAGCCATTGCAGATGGAAGGCCATGTACAACTTGAGACTATAATCATTTTCATCATTTGCCAACAACGAGCGAAGGGACGGTGTCTTTTGCAAGTAAAAATAATATACCCTTGAAAAAAATGGATATACAAATGCCCAAGTGCCAACCGATTGCTCAAAAGGAAACTCAAACTTGCGTTAAGCAAATTTTGAATGCTGTGACTCCTACAGGATAGAGCTAAATAAGGCTGATTTCATCCGAATTTGATCCTTAAATAAAAAAATACCTTAATTAATATTAAGCTAATTACGGTTAAGATTGTGATACTATTCATCTCAAGCTTCTTATTATCTGTTGTCCTATATAGACAACGATTTAAATAACAAATAAAAATGTTGAGTTCGAACGCATTGACTTCATTTGCTGTGTTTTAGTAAAATAGGTGCATATTCTTTTTCTATTTTAAATAAAATATAAATATCAACGCAACATTAGTCACCAATTTTGGCATGGAACACCCTTAATGGTGAACACGCACATGTTGCTCTTTATCATCCAAAATAAGATAAGAGTAAAATTTTCAAAAATATGTTTTTTAAATAAAAATATTTAAATGAAATAAGTGTGCCCAAATATTTTACATCAATTAAGTAAAACTAATTTTTGATCATATTATTGATCGCGGATTCCGAATATAGGTAAGTGAAAATAAGGAAAGCTTTGTTTATTATTTATTAAAGTTCTGGTTCCAAACCCAGGTGAAAAACTTTTGTTTTTTTTCTTTATTATGTGACCGAATTAAAAGTCTAACTAGCGACTTACTTATTGGTATCATAGACTAAGTTTTTACAGTTATTTTTTCGATTAGTAAAACATTATCTCTTTGGTTTCAATAAGGTTTTATTTATAATATAAATGTTCAATATAAGTTAGTCTATACTATGCGGACGATTTAAGATATTTCCACAGTTTTAAAGTTAGATTTACCAAATTTAGTGAGTTGCCTACTGTTGACCTCCTCTACAGATCGGAAAAATAAATAAAAATTGGGTAACTGTTAAGCTTATCTATAGATCTTCAAAAATGTTTATAGTCCGTTCTATTAGAGCGAAAAACACTGCATATCCCAAATTTGTATGGCTAAAACAAATAATAATGTGCTTTGCCCCTAGTTTCATTAGCACCAAAGCACAAAGTACCAAAGATTTGAGTTAATGAAAATATATTACTGAAAATATAGTATTTTCCAAGGCCTCAGAAGGCGGATGATTTTAAACATCCACTCACAATTTGTCTTATGATACCAATAGGTATAATTCTAAAATTAAAAATTTTCTCAAAAAACTCGCTTTTTTCAAATATTTCGGATACAGGGGATTTATCCAAGCTTTAAAGTATCCAAAATGTGTGTCTCATTTAGTTGAAGTTTTACAACGCTAGCTTTGATGACGTACGAGACAAGCTGGAAAAACTAACACTTCTTATGTAATATCTGAAGGCTCTCGCATTTCGAACTGCGGGATCGACGTGATCACACATTCAGACAGACATGTTTGAATCGACTCACAAATATGTGGTATAAAAAGGGAAATTTAACTTAGTGCACACATTTTAATAAATTTCCTTAATAATGTTTATTCGGAAATTAATTATTTTAATTGAAGTCGTCTTTTTTCTAGAGCGTTTTAATTAACTAACGGCTATCATCGAAATAATTAAATTAAATATTAAATTAAATGCTTAACACTCTTTATTAAATAATAAGTTAAATTAACTGTTACTTTTAATTGTGCCGTATATTAAATCATTTGACAGAACTTATCGCGAATTATATATATGGCATGGATCTGCTTTTAAATACTTGAAATCAGATTAATTGGTTGAATCTGAGGATATTGTAAATTTATAAATATGTAAATTTATAATATATATATTTTCTGTCTTATGTGGGTAATAAATTTTTGAGATAGACTGGTGTATAGCCAAGGAACTTACAAATTCTTAATTGTTAGGTGCTAATGATGTGCATTACATACAAACCAAAATTTTATTTGCTCACAAATTTAAATATCCTGAGAAAATGTTGCGTATGACTTAACCTTAGCCTTTAACTGAACAAACAGTGAGACATTGCAGATTATCTGAATAAACACATCGCTTCAATTAGCTAAGTAGTTGTTGATTTCTGATCCAACACTTCAAGAATGAAAAGTTTTCACCAAGACTTTAGTCATGGGCTATGTATCAGTTAAGTTACACAACTCTCCGCTGCGCACTATTCAGTTCCTAATGCGATTGCTACTTATAATACCACCACGTCCATATCCCCAACTTATGTTGCTGTACACGGGAATGATGCTCGTTTATCTAGTCTTAATATTTCGTTGGCGGTTTTCATTTAACTACAACGTACCCTACGATCGTCTGAATGATCATATGTCGCGCACTATCGATTTAGTGAACTTCGTGGCATTAGTTGGCAGCCATTTTCTAGTGTCCATCGAACTGATATGGAGGAACCGCAGTGAACAAATTGAGA
Source organism: Drosophila pseudotalamancana (assembly GCA_037075185.1). NCBI lineage: Eukaryota > Metazoa > Arthropoda > Insecta > Diptera > Drosophilidae > Drosophila > Drosophila pseudotalamancana. The sequence goes on along the minus strand of JBAMCK010000619.1, from coordinate 387,170 downwards.
AGCAGTTTCTACACATACAAAATGTGCTTACGGAGGAAATTGGTCACAAGACCAACAATCGTCGCCTTCGATTGAATACCAACATCGTTTTCAAATTATTATTACTGCGAATTTTGGTACTCCTCGGCACGACAAGCTACAATAATATATTTTCGTACAGCTCGCTTCTGCTCATCACCAATTTCTATTCACAGTTGGTGCTCATATTAAGGTGCAGCGAATTGTCATTGCATTTAGGTTATGTCTTGACCATCTATCAGGAGTTCCAAGTTTCTGCCTCAAGTCTTGTTTCGAATCTGGAGAATATGCGCTTCAGGTGCTGGTCCCTACGCCGTTTGCCCCTAAAGCACATCCTAAGTCTTCAACAACTTCATCTACCTCTCTGGCAGATTCAGAGGGATATCGAGCGGAACTTTGAGGGAAGTCTTATCGCGGTGACTATGAAATACTTTATAGACATTTCTGTTCTTCCATATTGGACATATTTGAACAAAATCCATGCTGGCAATGTACCAATGGCGACATGTAGGTATATGACAACTTGATCTCCATTCGGCTTATATTTAATAATTGTTTTTTTTTTTTTTTTTTTTTGTAGGGTGTATGACAGAGGAGCTTGGAACTCTCCTGCAATTGGGTATTCCCTGTTGGATATGTACCCGTTGTGAAAAGATGCAGCGTAAGCTATTATCTGTATTTCACGGAATAACGGTGGATCGACGCAATGAGATGATGAATACTCCACTACTAAGAGTTTCCGCTCAATTAAAGCAAGAATCCTGTCGCTTTACAGTTGGCGGTTTGGTCAGGATCAACAATGAAATGTTGGGCAAAGTAAGTTATACAAATGTACTTAATCCAAGTTACTTATTATTAAAGTTTATTCCAGTTTTTATTCGGAGTGGTGAGTTACATTTTCTTATGTATGCAGCTTTTGTTCGTGAGGACCACAGGAAATACAGCAACTGAAGCAACCATCGATCAGGAACTGCTGAATAAAAGTCAAACAATTTATATCCCACTATAAAACATTTGGATCTTTTATAGAAAGGGTTTCTTTTTACTTTGGGATAAATTGGAAAATAAAAAGTTCTTATATGATAATGCATTTTAAATTATTTAAAGCTAAGTTTTAAATTATTTCATATAATTTGTTAATTATACAAGAAATAAAACTCTAGACGGCGAGACTTTAACTTTTACCTTATGATCCTAAGGTGGAAGGGGAGAGGAATCCAAACTGTGAAATATCCAAAATATGTGTTTCCTTTAGCTGAATAATTTATAGTAAGTTTGATACCTCTAGCTCTTAAGGTTTGCTTGAAAAACTAAAAAGTGTTATCGATAACAAGTAAATGAAAAGAGATATCGATAATCAAAAATACTATAGAAGAAGCTATATACAAAATTTCATGTGAGTAGCTTCTGTATTTGCTGAGATCGACGCGTTCATACATTTTACATTATTATTGTGCTCAGGGTATGAAAATTTAAAGATATCTTTGATAATACAAATTTACTTATAATATATTGTAATCACTTGAAATAATATAAAAGTAAGGCAAATTTCAGAAGGCTTAAGGCTTAATCTGCTCAACCACAACCTAATAGTATACCTATTATTTGATATTAGATAGTTTATTTCCTCACTCACAAAATAAGCCACTGTATTAAATGTATCTTTACCTAATTATATATATTGTATGATATATACTTTTCTCTAAACTCAATAAGGTAGAGTTATTGTGTTTTAATATTAAAAATAAAAAACAAAAAATTTGAAATTGTAGAAATATTTGAAATTAATAATTTGGCAAGCATTCTGCATTTTGCTTGCACTGTTTTTAAGTATATATTTTTTTATTTTTTTTGTGATATTCTATTTTTTAAGATCTGTGTCATTTAATCGTATGACAACTTTGACGGTAGATTAAATATTTATAATTAAATATTTCGCACGACTTCGTTGGGATTTGAACCTCGCTTGTTAGCTCGCAGCTCATTGAGCCACACACGTTCTTACACTTTACTATATGAATCACTTGTTTATATTATATTGTAGAGCATATTAAGGTATTATCTGAAATATACTTTAATTTTTTTAATATTTGCTGAAGTACTTATTTTTTCTGCGGAATTTGGACGGGAACTTTAAAATGCGATTGGAAGTATTCACCATTCAATTAGCTAATTAGTCATTGATTGTGGACATATGTACCTAAGCAAACCGCATGACTAACCTTACATTTTGTCTCATAATGAACGTCAGTCATGTGGCATGTACCTGGCGAACTGCACAAAGCTTCTCTGCGCTGCATGCGCCGCCTAATGCATTGGGTGTTGCTGTTGCCTCCACGTGCAGATGTGAAGTTAAAGCTGTTGTACACAATCACGCTACTGATTTATTTGGCATTTATCCTACACTGGCGGTTCAGCTTCAATTACATAGTTATCTACAATGAAAATGATCATTTCTCCCGGGTAATCGACCTTTTGAATTTTGTGACACTCACCATCGCCCACTTGGCAGTCGCTATGGAATTGATATGGAAAAATCGCAGCGACTACATTGATCAGCAGCTGGAACAAATGCGGCACCTGCTCCGAGTGCAGTTCGGGCACGATGTGAACTTGGATCGGATTGGCCGCTATTGCAATACCATCTACTGCCTATGGGCCATATGTTGCCTAATGCTATTGCTAATGACAATTTATAGTAATCTGGGCTCGAATGTGTCGCGTCTGCTCTTTTATTCCTTTTACTCGGAAATAGTGCTGATTTTACGCCTCAGTGAGTTCTCGTTGTATGTGGTTCTAATTTTGGTTTTCTATGTGGAATTAAGTGACGTCGGTTGCAAGGTTATGTCTGAGCTGGATAAGACCCGCTTGGAAGTGTGGTCCCGGCGCCGTATATCGCTGGATCGCTTGTCCGAGCTGCCAAATCTTCACGGGCTCCTTTGGAATACAGAGCGCAGCATTGAACGAAATTTCGAGCTGAGTTTGACATTTGTGTTGTTGAAGTACTTCGTCGATATATCCGTCTTGCCCTATTGGATGTTTATCAACAGCTACAACCACATAAATAAAGTGGCTGTATACTGTGGGTAGAATCTCAAATCGATTCATAGATTCCTTAATAGTAACTCATCTATGCTTGCAGATTGCGTAACTGAGGAGCTCGTCAAGCTGTTGTTCAATTTTCTTCCCAGCTTCATCTGCACACGATGCGAATTGCTGCAGCGTAAGTTACGCTCTTTGCTTCATGGTCTAAGAACAGATCGTCAAAATGCGCAGCTTAACAGAACTTTATACCACATCTCAGCGCAAATAGGACAGGAGAGTTTTGAATTAAGTGCTGGTGGCTTTATGGTAATCAATAATGACTCTCTAGGCAAGGTAAGGGAATTGAGTAACCATTCTCTCTCCAAGCTCTATTCTCTTTCTATTAATATTTCGTCTTAACTTCAGTTTATTTTCGGCATGATTGGCTATATAATTATTTGCATACAGTTCCGGCTAGCACTGATAGACAACAGCCAAGAGGATGCCATTCAGAATATTGTTACCGATGCTCAGTTGAACTAAAATATATTTTTATAAAGCAAATATCGAATTATAAGAGCTAATTTAATTTAGTAGCTGTTAATATGAGTGGTTAATTATGATGAAATTTATCAAAACATCGCCGTATTGAGGGTTGATCATAGCTAGCTTTCAACAAGGCTTGTACTCGACTCGAGAATAATCTCGTTAACTAATTAGATACATAAAATAATTCTATTATAAACTTTTGAAATGTCCCTCGTGCTTGGCATTTTGAGTATCCAATTGTCACGCATGGCCGACCATAACAGAGACTAAGTTATAATATTGTTCTAGACTTCCTTAGTATAAGCTAAGAGAGGGTGTATATAATTTAAAGATGCTGCCACTACAGTGGACCTTCTTAAAAGTGCTTCACATGTGCGCACGAGCTAACTTTGGCTTGAGCCAATTGTTGATTGTTGATTGTTGATTCTGAATCGAGGCATGGCTAATGCGGTAAATCATAAAACTTGAGGGCAGTTCATTAACTATACGACATTTTCACGCATTCCTTCATTCTAAAAACTTTTAACTTTGATTTACGAGCTTTCAACTGCGTAATTATGGGTTGGTCAGCCGGTCGGTTGGTCATTATGCTTGAACTATTTGTCTGTCGAGCGCTGCACGATAAAGCTTTTGGCCAGTTGGTTGCTTGGATTGCGGAATGAATCCCAAATTGTGACACTTTCTTAATAAGTCAATTTCGCAGACAAAAACCTTGGATTACTGGAATCAATATTTCATTTCGTTGACACTGCATTTATCAACGCTTACTTGCAGCATCAATGCTGCTGACAGCGACCTGTCTCCAAGCAACCGAAAACGTCGGATTATTGTAATTGGCAGTGGGTTTGCGGTTAGGAGCTGCAGTTCGAATTACAGTTGCAACTGCAACTCTGGCTAAGTATTGAGTCTACGAGTTAATTATTTGATATGTAGCACGTAAATTAAAGCTTAGAGACCGCTGTTCGAAGCGAGCGAATCGAAGTAAGTTACGAATGGAGCTGTTTTCATGCCACAACACTTTAGCTCAATGGCAAATAATAAAAAGCAAGCCATAATCGTCTCGTAAAAATCAGACGCGCACGCATACTAATGCAATAGCTTCGCTTTCTCCCCAACTATGTTTGTCTCCTTCTCACAGCCGTTCCGAATTGGGGTTGCGTTGTGCGTGCTTTGACATAGACAATGGCGTCGTCTATGGCAATGGCTATGACAGCGCCAGCAACAGTGACGGCTCACGTCGCGACGTCAAGGCTTCCACAGTTACTCACACAAGCACATTGAGAATTGCAGAGGATCTCGAATACTCGCATATTCAGAAGCACTTTTATAGCGACACGTAGTCAGCCACGCTCTGAATTGCAGGAAACTCACATTCCCCTCTTTCCCGCTCTCTCACTCATTCCTATTTATCTCTGTGCGTGTGCGTGTGTGTGTGTGTGTGTGTGTGTGTGTAGTTATTACTTTTATGAAGCATGTGATTACGTTTTATTTTTAATGCTTTTAGTAAAATGAGGTTAGTACACACTTGGTTAGCGACAAATTACATTTTTTGCCTGCCTGCCGTCTGTTCTTTAGACCCCGTTTGAATACAGGGTACTGGGATAAGGAGTTTATTGAATTTTGGTATTTACATTTTAAAGGCTGGCTACCAATAGCACGAGAGCTGCACACAAGAACTTTAATCATCCCTTTGAAATCCACCGATTCTTAAATTGTCTGGTCTAAGTGAAACCTGACTTTATATTCTTACTCAAAATATCCTCTAATAATCATCTAATGGTTGATCTCCTTTTCGCTCATTAATTGTTGTTGTCATTAGACAGCATGCTTAAGCAGTCGCTGGCTGCATGAAACATGTGCACAATTAACTTCCGCTTCCGGCATTGATTGGGGCGGGCGAGTGCTGAATCAACTTGCAATGTTGAATGCAGAGTACACACGCGCATGCAAATACCCACCCCACCCACCTACGCACACACACTCACAGACAGGCATACTTAAATGCATGCACTTGTTGTAGTTAACTGTTTGCATATTAATGACAAACAACCCATCATCAGCGATGCACTTGCCTTGCACTTGCCCGCGCATTTAGTGCTCTTGATGTGTGTGTGGTGTGCGGTGTGGGTGTGTGTGTGTGTGTGTGTGTGTGTGTGTGTGTGTGTGTGTGTGTGTGTGTGTGTGTGTGTGTGTGTGTGTGTGTGTGTGTGTGTGTGTGTGTGTGTGTGTGTGTGCGCAAACTGAATGAGCGATAAATGCCAGATAATATTGGGATGACATTTCAATGGTGAGTGGGTTAGGGGAAGTCCTGCCATACCCCCACACTTACCCCTAGCCAACTGAACTGATTCTGGACAAACAACAGCAGCAACAGCAACAGCAACAGCAACTGCAAAAGCAACAGCAACTGCAACAGCAACTGCAACAGCAACATGATTGACTCTGTGACTCATCTCAATTGCTCGCGATTTGTGTGACAGTTGAGTAATTGGCAATGGACCTCTCCAACATATAGTTTATATATCAAACCTATTCCATTGCCTACAAAGTATTTATGTTATATATCAGATCAGATTTTCATCAGTTATTTACGATCTTCGGTCATTATCTAAACGCCAAGCAATTTCGTAATGTCGTTTTTTTCCGATAGATTGTTGTCAATTAGCTTCAAAATAAATCTATGTTGGCTGTTGTATCATTCCCAAATCATAAGCTTGAAAATAATTGCCTTTCTCTAAGCCTTAACTTAACGGAATATATATATATATAACAGGTTACGTTCTCCTGATGACCAAACTTTCGTTGTTTTTCTCCCATTTGATGACATAATTTCTTTGTAAAATGAAATTTGATGTTATTTAGAAAATGCTTTTATAACCCCTCATCCTTTACTCCCCTCCCTTATCCATTAGCTCATAAAAGTGTGTAAAAACTGTGCTCATCAAATATGAATTTAATAGAAACATAATATATTTAAATATAATTAGAAATAAGGAAATTAATAACTAACATTGATTTCTTAATTTTAAAAATGTATTCTTAAGATTATATTATATTTTTATTTTCATTTATTATATTTCTTCTATTAGTCTTAAATTTGTTTGTATTTTTGTTCTATTCTTTAATTAAAGTTAGTTTCTTTTTTATGTACTTGAAAGTATTTGAGAAGTTCCTGAATTGTTAAGATTGTTAAGATAAAATGTATTCTTAAGATTATATTATATTTTTATTTTCATTTATTATGTTTCTTCTAATAGTCTTAAATTTGCTTGTATTTTTGTTCTATTCTTTAATTAAAGTTAGTTTCTTTTTTTATGTACTTGAAAGTATATGAGAAGTTCCTGAATTGTTAATATTCGATACATCCCAAAATTAAATTAAATAGAATGCATGTCATGTAAATCAAGAACTAGCTTATTAGATAAGATTTAATTTGTTAGTTTTACATTTTTAATTTATTCTTTAATGTAAGTAAGATTCTGTTTTGATACATTTGGTAGTATTTAAGGAGTTCCGGAATTGTTGTTAATTTGATACACGGCAGCCAAAACTTAGTTAAGTTTAATTTAGTAAAACATTAATATTTATCTAAAATATATAATAGAAAGAATGTTGTCATATAAATCAAGAATAAGCTTAGATTAGATTTATTCTATTAGTCTTCAATTTTTAATTGTTTGTATGTTTGTTCTATTCTTTAATGTAAGATAGATTTTTTTTTTATGCATTTGGAAGTATTTAAAGAGTTCCTGAATTGTTGTTAATTTGATGCATGTCAAAAGGTTGTATTTAGTTAGTATAATAATAATTATCTTAAATATAAATTAAATACTAATGTGCTGTTATCTGACGTAATATGTGCTCTTTAAATATAGAGTGTATTTAAACGTTGTATTATAGATAAGGAAACATCACTAAGTGTTGGATAGGGAATTCGTATATCGGCATATTCACGATTTCAATTAGATTGATGCTGATTTAGCGAAATTGTGTGGCTCTGGTATTGCCTTTGGGTATATTGTGAACAAACTCTTATGAATAGAATAGAGAATAGAGAATAGAGAATTAGGTCAGATAGGAGATGAGCTTGTCTTATGTCCATTTGGTGTGCAAGGAGAACAATTGCCTTGACATATTTATAGATTTATGCTCAATAAGCAGCACATGAAGCCCACTTTCGTTGTTGGTTGCTGGTAGTTGTTGTACTTGTACTTGTTTTCCACTACTGTTGTTTATTTGTCAACAGCAGAGCCACAAATTCAGTCGGCATTCCAAGGATTTTATTCGTGCGTCTTTTACTGTCGGCGCTCCCAACGTTCCCAACGCTCCCAACGTTCCCGGCCAAGCAGCCAAGCAGCCAAGCAGCCAACTCTCAATACACAGTAGTCAACAAAAACAAAAACAAAAACAAAAACAAAAACAAAAAAAAAAAAACAACTACAGCTACTTTGGTCGACTGCCAGCAGTAGAAATGTGTGCAAATAATAAAAATCTTGGGTAATATTTCAGTTTTGTGTTTTACGGCCGGAGATGTCTTTGCCGTGCCGTGCCGTGCCGTTCCGCCGCCGGCTTAGCTACCCTTCCAGTTGATGTCATAAATTAAAAACAAAATGGTCGAGCAAAGCTCAAAGCTCGCAGAGCACCTGATTTGTTTATTTGTGGAATATTTTTCAGATTTACGACCGTTGACAACGTTCATTGGACAGGCTTCTTGTTGCTGACACGTGGACATCTGCAAGGACATCTTTCAATGTGGCTACATTGGCGGAGCGTTGAATCCTTTGTTCAAAACAATCTCTGCCATTGACGGATTTTCAATTTGGCCAAATATACCGCTGCAGGCAAAACATATTCACTTAACTGACATACGCGCTTTTGCTTCTGTTTGGCGCACTTTAAGCCATTGCCCAACTACCTGAACAACAAGAACATTAAAGGCGACTGCACATCTAATTGCAGTTTAAATATTTACCAATGCTCAGCCGAATTGCCATTAAAAACTGCCCACACATTGCGCTGACGCTTCCACTGCACGTTCTTAATTGTTTGCCAACTAATTGTGTGCACAGTAAACATGTTGCATGACGCATTCAATGCCAATCTGATTCACATGCGCAACATGTTGCTGCATCTTGTCAATTTCTTCTATTTGGTTGTGTCCGTGACATGACATTTTTTATTCATATGGTCTTGTTACTCTGATGCTTCCATCGAACCTTGACAATTGGCTAAATATAAACACAAATTAAATAAGATTTATTGTGATTCCTAAAATTGGAAATTGTTTTGAGGTTAAATTATTTCTACAAATATCGACGTGACATTCACACGGGGAGCATTCGATGCCATGAAGAATTTTGATTAATATTCTTGTTCAGAATTAATGTTTTATTCTCTGTAAGAGCTAGGAATATTATATTGTACAAGTAGGTTCTACTTTAGAGCTCGTTAGAGCTAGGAATAAAGTATAGTACAAGTAGGTTCTACTTTAGAACTCGCAGATCAAATAAGACGGTTGTCGAGCCCAGAAGCTAATAGTTTAAATATTTCTATCTATATTAATAAGTATAAAAGTTAGATATTTAAAATTCAATTTCAATAATAACTCATTCTATTTTATTAATATCGATAAAAATGAATAATTTGACAAAGTTTAAAATAAAAAATGAGCACTTTGTTCATAGACTGAAAATTCCGTGAAGATCGTAAGTTTAAAATCGAAGTTATTCACAAACTTATTTTGCATAAAAGAAGCAAAACAGGTATCAAATGTTTGCATGTGTGCGTAAGTTTTAACTTCTAATTTAGTAGAAGTAAGCAAGAATACTTAAAGTGCAATCAACCTAAAACTTAAACTATTAAATATTATGAAACTCACTCTCGTGGTTTGATGTACACATGTAAAATGAAGTTTAAAGTCACAAAGAGAACAAGTTAAAGCCAAACAAGTTATTAACTGCTTTAAATACTAGAATCTTGTCAATTTAGCCTCTAAGTACATCTAAACTAAGAGCACCACGACCACGCCCATTAAACTGAAGTCAAGCCCCATGAGTTGCGCAAAATTATATATACACACGTATTTAACTGGATGAAGCCAGAGGCCATTAGCATTAGCGCCGCTGAATAGAGAATTTGGCACAACTCCAGGCGACACCCGCTGCCAAACACTTTGAAAGCATTTTGTAAGAATTTTGGGCAGTAGAAAAAGTTTTCCCCACTTACATAGTTGCTGCTCCAGTTGAGAAGTATTTGTGTTAAAAATGTTTTAATTCTGGTCTGCAGTGCTGTAACTTATCAAATTGTAAGTGTTTCACTTCGCTTTAAGGCCGAGCATTTTAGCTCTAATTAATGTTTGAAGCAACTGCCAATTTTAGCAATGCCATTCACGTGTTCTTTTCAAATTGTATTTGGCCAGAAGTTCAAAGGGTAAAGGAAAATACAGATAATAATTTCAGTCTGTATATAAGTGAGTTTCTAACCGCCTTTTGGGAGCATTGGATCTATCAATTTAAGCAACATTGTTGAAGAAAATGAAATAAAAAGCGCACGTTCCACGTTCCTCTGACGGAGTATTTCATATTTTCACTTCTGCATTTATGAAATTAGTTTCAGCTTCGGTTTAAGGTTGATTGAAGTCTAACTGACCTCAATTTGAGCAACTTTCCTTGAAGCAAGCAAATGAAAAAGCTTTTTGAAATAAACGCACTACATAAGCCAAGTGAAACTCATTTGGGAAAATTGTGCAAATAAATAGAAAGTTTACGTACGTTTACGCACATCCAACATTTACTTTTGCTAGTCGTATGTATAAGTACGACACTTTATTAAAACTTTATTTATTTTAGTCCTACTTCTTTTTTTCAGCATCTAAAAGCTTTCAACGTTTCACGCTTCACAAATGATTGACTCCAATGACATGGCTTTTACATTGTATTACTTTCTTATATATGAGAAGTCGATTATAAAGCGAAACAACTTCAACTTGAGGGCTTATCTGTTTGCCTTCTTAAAAACGAAATGTTTCAATTAGAGTTTCGAGTGATTTACATATGAAACAACAAAATATAGTGTATACACCCACCGCGACAATAGAATGGGGTATATTGATATGTGCCAATGTCTTTAATCAATTTAGTTTTTAATTAGTATTTATTTAATTTTTGGTTTTTTGTTTTCTTACATTGTAGAATAAATAATTTGTATTGCTTCTCTAATAATATGTCAAAGAATGTGAAAAATCACTTGCTTTTGATTAATAACTTTTGTCTATATTTTACACTAATTAAACCTCGTTTAGTATAAGTATTTGATTGTATATGTAAACAAATCTTGTTGAAGTGCCAAAGCATATTAAATTTAGAGTATGGAATAAAGCCGAAAAAATTGAAATGAAGTACTTTTATAAGAGTGAAAATGAAATTAATTAAATATTGATTTGAAAAAGCTGCAATGGGATTGAACTCACATATTATAAAATATAATTAATTCATAGAGCATCAACACTTTAAAATGTAAAATTTAAATACTGTCCTTTTATATTTTTATACAATTCTTAAGTTTATTACAGACAAAAACTTGCTTGATTATTTATTTACGTGCATTGTCAATAGAAATACGTGATACTGTGATTATTATTGTTGACAAGACAAGACATTTCTTTCCTAAATCGTTTTCTATTTGCCTGAATCACAGACAGTATTAACCTTTCGTCAATTCATAATGATCTTGATATATATGTAAAAATTATTATACCCGGATGTGTTGCTGTCCCCAAAAATCGGTTTCTTTTTGCATATAATATGTTGATATAAGTGGGTGCTTCTAATATTTTTGAAGCCATACAAATATATCACTGCTTAAAATCCAACGCAATAGCAAACTGTAAATTCAGTTAATGAGTAATAATATTTTAGGTGGGTAAATAAAAATTGCTAGTAATTATCCAATAAGCTGTTTGCCATCAAATTGTGATTTGATGCAATTAATTTGATAACAAATTCAATTTCAAAGCGCCAAATCTGTAGTTAAGGAAAATGCACTAAATGACAGGACGTGGTCTTGGAGTAGGATCCGTTTTGAACTGGTTGTGAACTGCAGCAGGGGTGTAGATTAGGACACATTAGCACATCCAAACAGAGCACACTGTGTACACCCTCTACACATACACACGTAATGGCAACGGTACTAACAAGTAGCGAAAACGACATCGGTATCCTGTAAACAGGAAAACAGCATCCGGTGGTAGGACTCATGTAATTTGCAAAAGTTCAAAGTTTAACAAACTGTTGCGGGAAATGCAAATGGCTATTTGGATAAATATACTAAGCCAGATGTGACATTGTTATAACGTGTACGTGTGTCTGTGTTTCATTTGCTCAAGGTCCTTAGTTTACATATACCGTTATTGCATAATCAGAAAGTACAATATTTGAAATGTAATTTGAACTCCTACATCAAATGATGCTGAAAACAGACGCACTTGTTTTTCAGACAAACAATACAAAAATAAAAGAAATAGAATTTATCAGTAGCATATTGAAAATTGAAAACTTAATATACAAGCAAAATTTGGGAAACGATTTTTAATTTTGAATAGAATTTATTAAATTATATGACTTGAATTGATTTAAATAACGGTTTAATAAAACTTTTACTGAGAACAGAAACACTTGTTTTAATTATAATAAAAAATAAAGTATAATTGCATATTGAAAACTGAATCCTAATTAGACAAGCAGAATATTTGGAAACAAATGTTAATTTTAATTAAATATATCATATTTGATGCTGTGAATTGATTTATATAATGGTTAAATATTTCATATAATACATATAATATATATATTACGATATATGACAACAGAAACACTTGTTTTAATGATACCATACAAAAATAAAAGAATTTGCATTTATCAATTGCATGTTAAAATCTGAATTCTAAGTAAACAAACAGAAATTTTAGAAATGATTGTTAATTTTCAATTAAATAATATGACTTGAATTGATTCAGATAACGGTTAAATATAACTTTTACTGAGAACAGAAACACTTGTTTTAGTGATATAATGCAGAAATAAAAGATAAAAGAAAACAGTCCAAAGTAGACAAGCAGAAATTTTGGAAAGAAATGTTAATTTTGAATGGAATATATGTATTATATTTGATGCTTTAAATTGATTTAGATAATGGTTAAATATAACTTTTAAATGGCATCCCTTTGTACAACTAACACAAGAATTGTGCTTGCAAGAACTATCTGTTATTTGCTCCAAAAACATTTTAAAGGATGTCATGGTGGCTGTCAGGACACCGACTTGGGTAATGGAAATAAGCACTCAAGTGGCTTGCACATACACAAAGGAGACCCTTGCACTCAAAATTGAGCAAAGGAAACCATCAACTTAATTTCCTGCTCAAGTCAATTTAACTTTTTTGTCATTTGCCTTGCAAAGAACTTGCAACTTTGATTGCCATTGAATCAGGAAAAGCTGAGTATACGTCAGGCGAACACTACATGCGTTTTAAATATGTGCGGATTTTAAAGAACGCACCCCGAAGGCGTTGCAGCTCATCCAAATATAGGCGTCTTTCTACCTATGCCAAAAGCTAGTCTTTGCAGCATTGTGATGCATATTATGTACAGCAGTAAATGCAATAGAGGTTACTTTACAACCTAACTTCATCGACATTGGAATACCTTTTATTTTAATTGAGATTCATTTCAATTTTCTAAATACTTTAGTTATAATTTAATGTATTTTTTATTACGCATATTTGCTCTTATATATTTGTTTTTCGTTTTTAACATATTAGTATTACAGTAAATTTTAATAATTATTAATATAATCAGACATTTATAAATATGTTGAAATATTTATTATTTTATTCAAAATAAATAAACCCGCTAACATTATTTTAACTGGGCATTAAATTCCAGAATATTTTCCACATATGATCTTTTTGTGCTTTTCCAAGTTCTGGAAGTCGAGACACACCTTTGCTCTGGGCCTTGTGCTTCAGCTCTGGCAAATCTTTTGCTCATAGCGCAAAGTGTTTTTCATGCAGCTCTGCGTTTAATTGAATTGCAAAGGGGAACGAGACCAGTTTCTTTAATAAGTGGTCTGCCACAGCCCAAGCTAGCGTGTCGTCAAAGGCATATACAAGAAAATACGAATTATCCTTGCATCCTATGATTTTCATCGCATGCTGGAAATATACAACAAAAATGCAGCCTTGTTAAAAAATCTACCTTTTTCGTTTACCAACTCCTATGATTATATTCGTGGTCAAAGGCGGTGCAACGATAAAGCAGTTTTTCACACATCCGTATGAACATTATATTTGTATGTGTATAATCCTGTGTGTGCCTGTGTGTGTATGTGTGTGCGTGCAGCTGCAGAATTAAAGCTTAATCAAATACGCATGCTCATTAAAGTTTTTCAATTTGAAGCCTTTGGCTGGCAAGTTTTGTGGTCTCCAGTGACGACTTATTAAAATTGCATGGCAACAAACTTGCCGCAACTTTCACTTTTGTACACTTAACCGAACAGTCCGAAGTTAAACTCGAATTGCATGTCATAAATTTGCCTCAAGAACATGGCTCAGTTTTACGCACATGATTTTCGTACTTATTAAATATGCAAATGAAATTCTCAAGACAGAGCAATGCCAATGTGTTACGAGCTGAGGCTAGAAACTTTGGCAATCGCCTGCCCGGAATGGAATGAACTTATATAGGGACACATTTTATGCAAGCACTTGGGTATTCACGATGCTCTTACTTGTTCTTCAAACTGACTGCGAAGCCTATTAACAAATTGTGTTTATTCTGAAATCTTGGTCTATTAAGGACATTAATTAGCCATTAAGACTTCTTACTGACACATTTTGAATATTTGTTGTTACAGTTTTACACACATTATTAGATTTTGCTATCAGGATGTGGAAGCAAAGCGCAATTAAACTCCTTATCTTATTATACAAAATAATTTAATCAATTTTGAAATGAAAATAAGTGAATTTATCAACCAATAATCTCTCAGGAATTTTACATTTTCTCAGCATGCAAGTGACCAGTGGTTAAAGAGCCAAACTTGGCTCAAAGTACGTCTGTTTGTTGTTCAGTCAGACATCTCGACGCACTTACGAGTCTTACCTGTAATGAAAACGCGTAGCATATGTGAATGTGGGCGTGGCAGTCGGCCCTTAACTTAAATTTGGCTTGGGTCAGGTAAGCGTGCAGAGAGTGTTCCAGTCAATACCATCATGCGCGGCCACATATTTAGGCCGGGTCGAATGCTGGGGTGCAAATGTAGACCGAGTCGGAGCTGGAGCAGGTGCTGGGGCGGGTGGTAAGGGGACTCATTTCGCCTGGTTGTGATAAGACAGTGTCAACACGAACGTGACAAAGCTACAAATGTTTAATTTTTATTCGAGCTTTTCCTCGTGGAGCCAGTGGAGTTTTTTGGGTGGGCTGTGGCATGTGGCTGGATGTTGTGCCTTTCCTCAACTTAACTTATTTGCGGTTGGTGAAGGGTTCGGCCTTGGCCACATTTGGTCAGCAGCAAGCAGGCCCGGCTTTTGGGACGAAAATCACGTTTTTACCGTAAACATGCTGCAAAGTTCGCGCCCGTTTTATCTTTTGCATACTTCCGGGCGCTTCGCAACGAAAAACGGTCAGAAAACAAGCAGGCTAAAACGTCAAATACGTGTTTCGTGGGTAGCGACAACCGCTTGTTTAAATATTTAAATCTTGTCCTCTAACAAATGGATAAACATACATTTAACATGTTTAAACAGAGAGTATACCACTTTAATTCTGTTAAGTTTAAAACAAAGAATCATGCTACTAAAAATTAATCGTATGTTTATGTAATGATAAAAAGATAATCTAATGTAAATTTAAAACATTGCTTGTTTATTTTCTCCGAATCCTTTACAAATGATTTGAGAAGCCGCACCTAATAACATCTCCCTGTTCGTTAACATTTAAAATACATTTTTGTAATCTTTACGAAGTAGAAAAATGATAAACTTAGCTTGTAAAAAAACTAACATTCTTATGGGATCGAAAATCAATGTTACACTTAACATAGAAGGCATAACTCTATCAAACAGTTACTTGATATTTCTCTCCCTATATACATATATAATAAAGTATTAATTCATGCTTATAGGGTATGAGTTAGCTTTAAGAGCAAATAGAAGCGATATATAAGGCCATAATTTTTATTTCATTTTAAAGCAATTTTCCTCTTGGCTAACTTAATTTCTATGCAAGTTTTTAGCTCGCAGGCGCACGGGAGATAGCTTTATGTTTTCAGCTAAAATGTTAATGCACACATACAATTACACAAGCTCACAGCAGTAGAAATAACAAACACACACATACGCACCCACACACACATATATGTATATATTAAGCAAAGCACACATAGGCGCATACATTTGGCCATAATGAATGTGCAGCAACATTTTTGATGGTGCCCACTGACAACCATAAATTACTTTTGGCTTTAAACGAAAGCCATTAGCATAAAACTTGGCATCATCAGTTGGAGTAGGAACAACAGAAGCCAACCGGCAGCATCCCTTTAACGCGTATACTAGGCGTATGCGAAATATTTATCTGGCTCTAATTTTAGCCAACAATTTGCCAGCACTTACATGATTAAACTACGCTACACTCGTGGTGCGAGGCGAACTTTTCAAATATGTGAGCCTTTTAATTAACTCGCTTGGCTCAAAGTGAACCGTCTTGCTTTTTTCTCTCTTTTTTTTTTTTTTTTTTAATTTTCATGTTTTGTTTTTGGTAATATACGCATACATTTGCCCTTAGCCATGTAAAACCAAATATTCTTTTTAGCGCGTTTTTATTAAGCGTTTCATAATTTCATGCAATAAACTTGCTAATTGCGCCGCGTTAGCTTCCTTTCTTGGCACTCAACTCGACTTTTTGTAAAGTGAATAACCAGCCAAGTCTTGAACCCACAAAAGCTGCCAAAAAGCAAAAAGAAATACAAGTAGCAAGAACTCAAAGCGTCGAATATTTAATACTCTTCCAAGCTGTGAAAATGTGCTGTTATGGTGAACAAATTATTATTTTTAACTGGGAGAAGGTCGGAATTATGTAACGAGTGTAGCATATAATGCACTTACATACAAGCATATACATACCGGCTTAGTATTGACTATAATCTAATTAACAATTTCTACTATTTAAGTATCTGCGTTACGTACTTCATGACATAATCGTGGGTCTTAAGGCTAGGGCACAAAAGTCTCGAGTCTGAAGAGCAGCTAAAGGCAAGGAAGCCAGTGCAAGAGAATTAGTTGCCCCAAAGTGTTTTCCGTTTTTAATATTTCCTAGAAGTTAGTAAAAAGTTTCTGCCGGCCACTTGGCCACTCGGCTCGTTCTTGGTCACTTGCTCAATTTCCGTTATTAATTAAATGAGCCATTAGATTGAGGCTGCACAATGCCATTGAAAGCTTTCAGGCACACACGCACTCACATTCACACACACACATACAGACGCACACACACAAACATGTAGACGTTCATGTTAGCTTAACAACCCCTTTGCACCCGACCCAGATCTGTTTTCACATTGTTGGCTAAATTGCGCGTAAACTGCGCGGCAGTCGGTTTAAAACTTTAAAATTAATTTTTAGCCTGCTCCAGTTCAGTGTTTTAATAGCTGTTAATATTTATGAACTCAGCTATGGGGAAGTGGCAGCATAAAAACCAAATAAACAAATACACAAACAAACAAACAAAGCGAA
This sequence comes from Drosophila pseudotalamancana, assembly GCA_037075185.1. Taxonomy (NCBI): domain Eukaryota; kingdom Metazoa; phylum Arthropoda; class Insecta; order Diptera; family Drosophilidae; genus Drosophila; species Drosophila pseudotalamancana. Next base: position 369,794 of record JBAMCK010000619.1, on the reverse strand, counting down.
AAACATCAACAACAACAATTTCTGCTGCTGCAGAGCGGCTGAACACAATTGCCAACCAGCTGCCAATATTTAATGATATTTCGCGTATTGCATTTGGCTTCGAGGGTAGCACTATTCAGCTTTTCCAGGGCATCAAGTGGCTTATAATTATTGAATAGCTTCGCATTTATTATGCGAATCTCCAGTTAAAGTACCGCAAAACAATTTTTGCAGCAGCCACAGAACAATTAAAAGAGCTTTGTAAATTGGTTACCAATTTTTATGTAAATAATATAAATCATTATAGAGGCATAATTCATGGTAAAACTTGATTTTCATTCAATATATCTGAACCCACGTCTCCGAGCAGCAGCAGTAAAACTAAAAAATCGATAAATGAGTGCATTTTTTGATATTTGAATCAATCGGAATGGATTGTTTAATTTTTTTGTTTTACCCAAAAATTGTGTTTCGTAGTAAGAGGTTGAAGCAAACAAAAACTCACATTCATGTGTTTGTGTGTTTAGGTTTATGTATGATTGAAATAGTTAATCATTGGATGTAGGAATTCAGCATGGGCTTATGGTAACTCGTAGTTGGGCATACCCAGACTAGAGTTTTCTTGATCAAATATATGCATAGTTCTCTTTAGAATTGAGCTTCTCAACACATGCCCAATTGACTACTGTTGTATATAGATTTGTAGATATGTATATAGATTTATCGTGGAAACTGTCTTAAGACAATTATATTAAGTACACACATCAAGCAAATTATGTAACTTGTGCTGCGATAAAAGGAAAGGTAGCATAACAAATAAGGAAACTCTACTCGAGAGTGGTCGACTAGTAGATACCCTAAGCCCTGTACAGTCCATATATATAGTACCAGATATATAAAATGTTGCTTATTTCTCCACATGCTTACACCAGAACATATACACAAGAACGTAGACATACATGCATGAACAAATTGAACTCAGCAGACGAACGCACACATGCACACACAGTACGAATACGCGACGTTATTGACAAATATTGGGTTGCCGACTCGGCCCTTGAGCCGAAATATTGCAAAATTGCGCGTGGATATAACTTATTTTTTTCTCATCCAATCTTATCGAAACACTTGTACAGGTTCTGTACACGTTAATGGAACATACATATATGCGTATACTTTTTTAAGCGCAACTTTCTATCTTCCAAATGACTTTTTTCCAAATTATTCGGAAACTGAGGGAGGTATCTAACATCTGAAGTGTCCAAAGTATGTGGCTCCTTTATATATATATATATATATATATATATATATATATATATAGTATATATATAAGTAGTAATATATATATATAGTAAGTTTGATAATTGCCTGGTACATATATTTTGACAGAAACATTCATGATCAAGAATAATTGCACTTGAGTTTGTTTGTCCAGCTGCCTTCTGACTAATACCCTAGCAAAATCATAAGATGATTTCATTAAAATGAAAACTGTAAATATATGAGAATTAAGTATATACTTATATATATTAAAAAAATGTATGACTGTTCTCAGTTTTAGTCTTACTCTCAAAGATATTATTTAAATACTAGTTTTATTCGTTTTTCATTGCAAAGAAAATGCATATTAAAATTATCACATCTAATATTATCAAAAACTTCAGCAGATTAAGTTGAAGCAAATGCATTTGAATTTCGCTGACATCTGCAAAAATAAATAAGAGTGTGAATTATCTAAAATTTAAGCAATACTTTGCAGCTTACCATTCTGTTGGGAACTGTCTCGAAGCAGCTGAACTTCCATCTTAGGAACAAGTTCTTGTTTTTCCATCTTAGAATCTAGTTTTTGTTTTTCAGCAAGTCCATAATTTTGGGCAATGAGAGGAAACCGAACCTCATCTACGCGATATATGGCCATTAAAGACTCCTGCGATGGAGCTGTCTATTGTACTTTTTTTTTAGTAATCGGAATCTAATGTGTGAACTACCTTAATTATTTACCTGCACCGTAGACACATGTAAAGCTAGCGTAAAGAGAAGAAGATCGAAGTTGCACCTCAACATGTTTTTCGTTAATGATTGAGGCTTTGAGCTTCGAAGGCTGCGGTATGAAATATTTGGGAAACACATCTGGACAAATATCCAAAACACCTGTACAGCCAAAATATTTGTTTACTTATTTTTATAAATACAAATAATTGTGTACTGTTTTATGAATTTTAATAAGGTCATTTCTATTCATAAAAAGAGCGGCGGTTAAATGGATGTTGTTGTTGGGAGCAGAGTTGTTGTTTCTTTGGCAACGAAAGAATTTGTGGTTTTCTGCAGTTGCTTTAACCCATTCGCCGGAATTCCAGAGTCCTTGCTGTCATCCTTACTGCTGCCACTAACGAAACTAACGAGTCCCTGGAATGTACTTTAAGGAGTCGAAGTGCCGATGCCACATATACTTTTATTTACCTTTCTGAATTGCTGCCAGAGATCATCGAGTGTAGCTGTCGCATGTTCCAGAGAAGTTCCCATTTCATCAATAAATCCGAAAGATGTCGTCGGCGTCGTTACACTGGACGGCTTCAGACTAGAAGTGTCCAGCTGGACGCCCAAGTATTGGTTAATTCCACTTACTGCCTGGCCTAAAAAGTCATCCTCAGTATTCGCAACCGCATCACCTGCAGTACTGTCAGGTAGTTCGAAGAACATGCCACTAACATTGCTGCAAACGAGGCCCAACAAACACGACAAAATAAACAGTTTCATCTTAAACCAGTTACAAATGCGTCACGGAATTTAAAGTTCCGTGTGACAGCCACGAGTTATATTATTCAACAGCGAAATGCTTACGAAGAACATTAAGGTTTTGTCTAAGCCCTCCTCCGATTAATGCAATATGGTAATGACACTAATTGAAAGCAGCTGTGCAAATGCGAGCCACAGTCGAAAACTTATTGGTTAAGTTATCAAGGTTATCCAAACTCCGACTGAAGAATTCAAAATCTCTATCTCCACATAGTTTTATTGCTTTTAGCTAAGGCTGAAGATCAGTCGAATTTTTATATACAATACAATTGCAACAGAAGTGAGGGTTGCGTTTCTTATTACTTTCTGATCTTTAATCGTAGGTAAGAGTAATAAAAGTAATTGTCAAAACTAGACTACGATTATTGCGATACTGAACCCATTAAAAACCAACCTTATAATTACTTTTCTGCTGTCCGTGAAATTGAAGATCTAATAATTTGTAGAAGAAGAAGTGCATTTAAATCACAAATTGAGAGGCAGGCGAGAGTTTTGCAGGTGTGTGTAAGGTGACAATCTATGTGTGAAATTGAAACCAAAGCTACGATTTAATTGCTACATACATTTATAAATAAAGTGGGGTCGGAAAATGTGGGTGAGAACTAAAAAATGTGGGTATATTTCATATGCTTAAATCGAAATCATTTCGAAATATCAAAATATAATTTCAGTTTGTAAGTAATCTATAAAAGAGCCACAAAGGTGTCAACAAAGTGAGGTGGCTTTTCCAGTTCTTTACATTTTTCTCCCTCTCTCTCCCTCTCCTTCTTCCACTCCCTCACTTTCTCTGTTTCAAGTAATTGCCTCGAGGACCGTTGCCAGGCCACTTATGCGCCACTTAACAAAAAGTGCTTGGCAGAGCGGGAACTATGACATCAGGGCTTTGATCTGACTTAGACATATGCATAAGATAACGTCTGTGTCTCTGTCGGATGCATTAGGGCTTAAGCTTGAGGGTGTGCCGACAGCTTTTCAAGTGCATGAAATTGTAATCAGGAGAAGCATTTGCTATGCATTCATTGGATGGAAGCGTGCAGCTACGTTTAACTCACGTTTTAATTTACTCACAATAAAGCTGTATGCGGCGAGTGGCAAGCGGCAAGCGGCAAGCGGCAAGCGGCAAGCGGCAAGCGGCATGCGGCAAGTGTCAATGGATGGTGGGGCGTATGTGGCGAAGTAGAAAACCATGAAAGTGCATTCCACCCCAAAGTAAAGCGCGGATGCTTGAGTGAGCCTCAATTAATATGCAATTGCATTGATGGTTCTGCCAGCAGTTGGGATATTAAACAAAAGGAAGCAGTGTGTGTGCTGTGTGTGTGTGTGTGTGTGGGTGGGTGGGTGTGTTGTTTTGGTGGGTTGGTTGGTTCTGTGCATGTGCATACACTTCCGTTTTAATTAAATGATTAGGGAGTTACATTGAACGCTTATTGAACGCGATTGGTTTTGATGGCATTTGTCAAGGCATATCGAAGGATCATCAACTGGCTGCAAATACCTAATAAAAACTTTAGTGGGAGCAACAAAAACCACAACCAGTGCCAATCTCTTGACATAGCCAGCAGCGCTGGCTCCTGATCTATGGTGCTGCAAGTGTCACATAAATTACAAGCGGAAGCATCAAAATGCTGTCAAGTTGTGTCTAGAGGAGGGACTCGAGGACTCGGGTTGAGACGGGCTGCGATGAGTCGAAAAGGATTTTCATGGCGAATTGTTGGAGCTCAGGCCCTAGACTGGCGGCTTGGCGTTTAGTTTTTCGCATTGGCACTTTGTCTTCATCAGCTGGTGGTCCTTGGGTGTGTCTTTGGGTGTGGCCAGGGGAACGGTGGTCACAACGAGCTCATCATTGCCATCGACGGCAACATCATTTAGCTCGTCGCTGTCTTCACCGTACATCGCTATAAACATCAATTTAGCGGCGAAAATTGGTTTTTTGATAGGTGCACACACAGACACACACAGACACACACATACACACACATACACACACACTTACTTACGGCATTCGCAAGCATTGCTTCATAGCTAGAACAAAATTGTTTTTCAACATAAGTGACATGCAGCAAGGGCTTTGGAAAAGGCAACTTTATCTTCCTTTTCGTCTTTAAAAGTACGTTTAACCATGTTAAAGCATCCACGTGTAAAATGATTTTCAAAGGGAAGTCACATATCATACAATATGTAATAATTTGTATACGGCATCTTATAAATATACGTATAGTAAATGCTGCTTTATTTTTTTAGCTGTTTAGAAAAGTCCATCAAACTTAAAGAGGTGACGATTTTAGTAGAGGTGACTAAAGAGCACCTCTGTAGCTGCCATCATATGAAAAATAAACCAGTCCGTAAATAAATATACACAAGCAGATAGAGATTAGTACATCGACAGAAAGATTTTGAAACGCAAGGTATAAAGCGAATGCAGAGTGGAAATTATTTAAATTTATGCCGTTATAATAAAAGCAAAAGAAGCGCCGCACATCGAATAGAGCAAAGTGCACAGTTCAGGTCGAACCATACACACACACATACATACACGGACTCACACATATATATTAGAATACGTTCTCGGATTTGTGTCAAGTGAAATTCGCTTCAATTTCATGCAAACCCCGAGCAAATTGTCATTAAAAGCGGGACACATAAACAGACACATACAGGCACACAGACACACACACACACACACACACGGACAGACTAAGCCGTAAACAGCACGCCATTTGCCCGGCCATATTTATGACGTGAACGACAAGACAAAATGGACTTCCGGATGGTAAAGGGGGCAATGCGCGGCTGGTTTTTGCATTTTAATAGACTGACCCAAACGCTGTTAAAATCGCATGCAAAACGCGAAAAATACTAAAGCGAGCAGCGTGTGTGTGTGTGTGTGTGTCAGTGTGTGTGTGTGTTAAAGGCATTTGCAATGCAAATTTTGTGTAAAAGTTTAAAAATTTATGCCGCTTTTATGGCACCTGGCGACCTCCAGCCTGCGACCTGGAACCTGCAATCGAAGCGGAGGTCCTACAGTCAAGAGTCCGCTAGCCGGACGGGACCAGGAAATTATACACTTACTAAATAGCAAAATAAATTTTTGGCATTTGCGCTCCTCATTTTTGCCCATTTCATTCTCGGCTGCATTAACTTCAAATTTATGCCTATTTGCAGCAAGAAACTGTAACGGAACTGCCACCCAACACCCTCAATGGTTGTTTTTGCTTGTTAAAATGCCATAAATTACAAGCAGCCAGCACTTCGACTGCACATCCAGTGCGGAGTCGAAGAGTCGAGGAGGACTGACAGTAAGCTCTGCTGACTATTTCAATGTTTTATCAAAGGGGCAAACGGCGCATTGGCAATGCCAAAACTATTCCAAAACTATCGACTCTTGCCTTGTGCCTTGTGCATTCGAGTTAGTTGCCGCTTGCCACTTGCCGCTTGCCACTTGCTGCAACTTACAATTCGAAACTTATTGTTGTTATCGCGCTTTGCACTGGCTTCATTCATTTCGCTCGACAGGCAGTCCAAAAATCTCAAGACGACACTGCAAAACTTACCCGAATACAATTTATAGCCTTTGTTTTTTATTTTCTCCCAACCTTTAACAGTTACTTCTGCATTGCTCTTAAGTTGGTAAAGCAATGCGGCTGTTTAACCAAATCGTACTGACAAACAATTAGCCAAGTTAAACTTTTCATAGCTGGCAATTGTTAGGACTATTTATGCTTTAGTTGCCATTTTTGGCAAATAACAAATTTTATGCAATGCTTTTTCTTACCCTTCTTCAGAAGTTACTTTTTCGTATAGCTGCACTTATTATTGAACACAGTTTATTTGTGCAACATTGTCTTAACTTGCAACTTGCAACTTGCAACTTGCCGGTTGACACTTGCGGTTGTCTAAGGCTAACATAAATTTTGCTTCCTTGGCGGCAGCTGCTTGGAAGATTTGGCCACAGCTTGCATATAAACTGCCGGGCTATAAATCGTCGGCCGCAGCATAATAAAAAGCATAAGTGGAACATAGCTAAACATGACGTGCAACATGCAGATAGATTGCACAAAAACTGGCCTTCTGATGGGCATGTATAAGAAATTACAACCTTGGCAGCTATCGAAGCAGCAACAGATGGCGTCGCTTGGGCGTATGCGGAGTTCAAGGGCGGAACAATGCAAATGACGTCCCAACCAGATCCGCAAATGTTGCGGAAATTGCCTGCTCCAGGCATTTGGGCTGCCACCCCATTGGCCCCGCAACGAGGTCTGATGCATTTTCCACTGTTTTTTGTTTTTTGTTTTTTTTTTTCAGCATTCCCATGCATATTTTATTATTTATTTGTCCTCTTTGTGAAATATCATTATTAGCAAATATAAATAATTAATAAGATTCTGGCAACTGACAGAATGCATGAGCTATGATCATGTTTGAAAATGCCTGCAGTACTTATTTATTGAGTTAATTATAGAAATAAACTATTCCTAATTTGAAAAATGTAATTAATTTGTATAGCCTGAACCCATTAAAAAAGGGTCTGCAGGGTGACTTTGCCGAGTCGATTTCATCCTGTCCGACCGTCTGTCTCTCCGTCTGTCCGCATGTATGAACTCATCGATCTCAGGAACTACAATAGCTAGAGACATAAAATCCTACTTCCTATAGCACGCGATTTTCGATTATCGATAACTTTTACAGTTTGCTTATTATCGATAACACGTTTTAGTTTTTCGAGCATATCTTCTACATCTTAAGAGCTAGAGATATCAAACTTATTTCAGATTTCAGATATCTACCGCTAGACCCATTTACATACATACGTAGTTTAGTGTAATTAACATATTCCAAAAATTTCATTAAGATCGTATTCTAAACAAAAAAATTATATCCTCGTAATAATGTGATATCTCTTGGCCGAGTACACTCGACTAGAGTTTTCTTACTTGATTATTAAACAATTTGATAATTTAATATAATTAATGGGTAAATCAGTGAATGCTTATGAAAAAATTGAATATAGCAATCAGAAGGGCGTGGCGAACACCTAGGTGTATATATATTCCTAAACAGGATCACCAGTTAAGTCGGTTTACTCTCCCGTTTCCGAATTATTGGCGAAAAAATTCATTTTGTAGAAAAATATTCGCATTCATTTTGTAGAAATATTTTCGGATTGTCATTAACATATACCAAACATTTCATAAAAAGATTGGACAATAAACCAAAATGTTATAGCATCGTGCATTTTTGCAATGTTGGGGTTGATGCAAAACTGCGACAGCGTAATGCGAGCGTTCGTTTAATGCTGAGTTCAATTTTGACATGCATGTGCAAGTTCTTGGATAGAGAAGTATGCAAAATTTGATAAATGGCACCATTGCACGGGGTGCAGGGTATCTCCAAGTCGAATACACCCGACTAAAGTTTTCTTACTTTTTAGATTTCATTTAGCTGAAAATTGGACAAATTTTATATTTGGCTTTTATTATTTGATACATCTGATACATGTTTAGATAACGTTTTTCAAATATATGTAGAAGAAAATGTATTTATAAAATTAACCATTTGTTACACGCATTTTGTAACTGGAGATTTCATTGTTAGATATGTGATTGATGGGGCCTTTACAAAGGTAAAGCATAACAATTGCATTATGCAAATGACTGATAAATGTAATTGCATAGTCGGCATTGACCAAATCCGATTTAAAAGCGAGCAATGAGTCGTGTGAGTAATTATATGGTATATGAGGAATTTTTACGGCAGGCAGCCGCAAAGCGAACGCTGCCATCAGCCATCGGCGTACAATTTGCGGCATTTGTGACAATACATAGGCATCAGATATGGCTATAACCATATAACCATGCCCACCGCAATGACGCCCACTGCACGCATCTGATGCGTGACAAAAATCGAACACCAATGGCGGCGACAGGCGTAATTTTGGCTCTGCAGCTGTAATTGCATTAGGCCGCAACAGCTGGCTGTGGTGTGTGTGTGTGTGTGTCTGTATCTGTGTGTGAGTTAATTGCTATGTTCGTAGCTACCACAGAGCGGTGGGCATCGTTTGCGTTAACGTTAGCGTTCGCGTTTACGTCACGACCACGTCACATTATGCATGTAAAATAGCCATGGCAAAGCGGAGCGAACGGAGCGTTCGAAGCGTTCGAAGCGTTCGGAGCGCACAATGAACTTATCGCCAGCTTGGACTTAATCAAATTTTGCAGAGCAAAATGACAGCAAAGCTGAAATGGATTGGGGCACGTTTTACACCGAATTCGTTGCATACTTTGGGGCACGCTTCATTTAGCTGAAAACTGGCTGGCAGTTAAGCGAAACGGGCGGCAGAGTAACGCGCTTGGAGCAAGAAGTCAACGTGTTGACATACTTATTTAACAGCTGACCCGCACTCCTCCGCACTTTTCACTCAGCACCCGGGCCAGCCAGCTTCGGTTTGCCGTAGTGCTTACTCCATGGCTCTCCGGCAGCCCAATAACTTTTTCTTATTTATTTTTTTTATTTTTTTGTTGGTACGCTGCGCGTTGCCTTGGCTTGTTGCACGCTTCACGCTGGCGCTGGCACGCGGCGCATAAATCAATGGCAACGAACTTTACGTGCCTTGGCCGCTACTCGAGCTGCTCGGCTTCGCTGTCGGTCTGCCCACGCCTTGCAATCTTTATTGCGCATTGTGGCTTCCGTTTACCGGATGTTTGTGTATGTGTGTGTGTGAGTGTGTGCGCGCGAGAGTGTTCGTTGCATTTAAGTAGAAAATGTGGCATTAAAATGCATTTCGCTTTCAATTTACCCTCGCCCTTATGCAATAAGTATTTTCATTAGGTGTTTTCCTTATAGATTTTTGGATTCGTTTTGTTTACTACTCACGTCTCATAAATTATTAATTAAACCTAGAATGCATCGAAACCCAAATCGATCTGCTACTTGGTTTCATCAACGTTCATTATTCATTAATAATACATTTATTATCAGCCAATTAATCAGGTGTTAGCGTCCGGGTCACCAATTAACTGAACCAACGAAATACTACAAAAGTCAATGAGAAGAATCAATAAAAATGAACAAACTGAAATAGGAATCAATTATTGGTATATTTCGAGTTTTCTTAATTCAAATTTCGGAGTGTTATTGGAAAATAATAATCTAACCATTCATAAGCAGCGAAGGGAATTGCCAATTTATATTTTAATAAATAAATCGGCACATTATAAATAAAATTATATGAGTTAAGGGACCATGGGAAATACAATTTTGTTATGCAATTTGTTGGCCACACAAAAAGTGAAGTTATTTTATCATTGGGCTGACATCATATTAACGATGCTTCAAAAATCAATGGGCATCCACACATACACGCGCATACATGCGCGAACTCATAACGCAATGCGAACAAATTCATTAATTTGAACAATGCGGACGTCCTCAACAACAACAGCAACAACAACAGTAACAACAGCAACAACTTAAGCAACAACAAATCGAAGTGACGACATGGAAACAATCGCATTACAATTGCACTATAGCAAAAATGACAATTAAAAAAACTTTTCATCAAATTTAGTTTTCACTTAGACGCATTAATACCCTAACACTCGTACTTTCGTTTATTAATGCCAACTAAACTCAAGTATTCGGATTTACAGACTAGATTATCCATACCTTTAGTTTTGTCTTAGCCATAGGCATAGTTAGTCAGAGTAATTAACAATTCGAAGAGCTGATTAAAAAATGTGTAGCTTTATATTTGTTTTGCCCCTGTTAACTATTAATAGTGGTGTTTAATATAGAGCTCCCAACTCGAGTCATTAAATTATGTAATGAAAATTTGTACTAATTTAATAATTACATCAGTCAACTCTTCGCTAGAGTATTACACAATGAAGTCTACAAACATGCATGTGAGTGGTAGATGATTTTGCATGCGCCATCAAAATGAAAAAAAAAATAACACTCAGAAACATGTGTATGGTTGATGTATTGGGGAAGCTTCCCTTAGCCATCGGCGCCATCGCCAGCCCCATTCCCGATGAAGCGCTGCAAATGCGTTTGTCACTGCTGATCCCTTTAGCTGTTGAATTGCAAATTGTTTGTGTATGGCGTCAGGCATTTCATTTTTTCTTTTCATTTTTTTAAACTGTTTTTCACTTCATGCTCTGTTACAAAATGTCCGCCCATCTGTCACTGCATCTCCCAATTTTATTATCATGCGCAAGTTTTTTGCTTTATTTTAGTATCAGCTGTTTGGCTTGCTCTACAAATCCAAATGCTCTGCCCTGCAATTTGAAGAACTTCAACGCAACTGAAATGATTAAATGGCTGCAGTTTGAATGGTCTGCACAGTTAGTAAATAGTAAGGGATTAAATGGTCGGGTAGTGCAATCAAAATTTTTGTTTTGCACTTTATTTAATATGGCATTGATTAAATATTTTACTTTTCGTTTTGTTCATCGTCATTTAAATTTACATATGCGCATTGCCTGCAACGAATTATAGTTAATTAAAATTGTGTGCAATGCTAAGTTTGTTGGAGAATGGCAGGCATATGATGGAGTAGAAGAGGCCAGATATAAGGGCTCGTTTGTGGTGTATCTGATTCATATTATTTGTATATATGTATATATGTATATATGTATGTATATTGTATATGCAATTTCACTATCGTACGACAGACTGCAAATAATGAAATGCAAAGCACATTAATTTATTGGCACGTTTATCTGCAGTCGCCGCTGCTGCTTCATTATAAAACCAAAAATATTCATAAATAGCTAAAATGTAAATGTGAGTATCTGTGTGTACATGTGTGTGTTTGTTGGCGGTCATACAGAGCGATAAGCAAGTTTTTTTTGCCAGTGGCTCTTCGCATCCATTTTTCATTCGTATTTAATAGCCCAAAGCCTTGCAATTACACTAGGCCAATGCGAATCGCAAATAGCGTGACATCAATTAAATTAAATGGCAAATATGTATGTGTGTACGATTGTATCTGGTTGCATTTTTGTTATTGATGTTTGACTGCTTCGCTCTCGAGTGCCAACTCTTTACACCAGATCACCTTTCACATCGATGGAGCCTGCTTTGCAATCTTTTTCGGCCTGCTCGCTGTTAGCCAAAACAGCTACATTAAAATTAATGCGCCGAAAAGTAGTCTATTATAAATGCAAAGTAAACTTTATTAGTGCGCACAAACTCAAACAAGCTCAATGTTGTGCCGTTAGTGTCTATGTGAGTAGGTTATATAAACAGTTTGCGCTCGAAATGAACAGAGGCGTGGGTTGAACACAAACAATTGTTGGGGTTTGAAGCTTTATGAAATATTAAATGTTGTATAATGTTAGAAAAACCATAGAATAGAAAATTTATCGCAATTTATTTTGAACAATTGCAGTTAGCAATATTGATTTCGTATTTTAAATGAATTATTTTCATCATTTAGGGGGAAAAGTCACAACAGCAGTGAAAAATGTTTTCGAATGAATAAATTCCCATAATGAGAGAATGAGAAGAATATACATTGAGTATATATGTTTACGTAGGTGGGTAATTGATTTAATAAAAAAAATGTACATGTCAAAATGATTTTAGTATTATATAAACAAAATTCGTAATCTATACAAATGAGTAAAGATCAAAAGCAAAATGTACAGACATAGTGTATTTTTCTTATGACAATCTCCAAAAGCTGGTCAATGACGACGCCACTGGCAGTGAATATTACAAGAATACAGGCACACACATACACAGACACACAGACGCACACACACACATACACACACAGGCGGCTGCACAAACTAACACATTAGACGGCGTTTCCTTTGCCAAAGAAGCGGCATAAAAGTTGCTCGACTTTATTTCGGGTCGTCGACGTTGCCGACGACAACATCAACAACAATAACAACAACAACAACAACAAGCCAGCAGGAATGGAAAAAAGACAAACAAACAAATAAACTGACAGACACTCGTTTCCGTTTTCAAACAAAACAGACGCCATATTTAAAATTCCAAACGGCACACAACAGCAACTACAACAACAACAACAACAATAACAATAACAACGAAATCAGTAAGCAAATGAAATAACAGAGCAATGCCTTTGCAATAAACTTTTCGCTCTACTTTTTCAACTTTGTTTTTCAACACTGATTTCCTTTTGTGAGTCGCGCTTTGATTTTTGAGATTCGGCGACAGGTTCCCTGTATCAGCTCGCCCCATGCCAACGGGACTAATTTCTGAATTATGGCAACAACAACCAATAAATACCGACTGCGCAATACTCGTTCAGGATACAACAACAGCCTGCAGAATTGAGAATTGATTTCTTAATTTTTGTAGGTGCACATTGACTACTGCCGGAAACTTTGTTGTCAAAATAAGGTCATGAATGTCGGCCTTAAAATAGAGTTATTATAAAGAGGTCTGCAATTCTAAAAAATATATTCTTTATGCTTTGGTAAGACTCAAGAAATTAAATATATCGGGGATAATAAAAATTCTGTGATTCCGTGTTTAAGAACTGTTAAAGATATCATCTATATATATAGATATCAGCATAAATTGAATAAGTGCAATTTGTTCCTCTAAATTAGGAGTATATTCGTGATGTTCTTATATCTTCTGGTATTCAATTTTATTAAGTTGCTAAAAAACATATAACGTTGATAAATAAACAAGTAAAACACTTTGGTCGACTAAGAAATACCCTGCAGTGCTACTATTTAGCAAACTTTGCCCACTTACATGCACATGCACACACATTCAAACGCACGCCGCCAACGACAAAAATTACGCTGCCGCAGTTCTATTTCAATCCCACGAATATTGCAACAAGTAAGAAAACCCTAGTCGAGTGTGCTCGACTTGGAGATACCTTAAACCATGTTCAGTGCTATTAATTATCAAATTTTGCTTTTGCAAGAGTTATACGCATGGACATTCATTCCAAAATTAAACTCTGCGTTAAGCTAAGGCGCGTTCACATAGCATTTGCGAGCTTAATGCGTTTACTCTAATAAAAATGATTTTTTTTTAGAAATTTTTTGACCCGAAAATGCGTATATATTTCGAAACTCAACTTTCTATCTTCAAAATCTTAAAATATCTTAAAATGTCCGAGAACCAAAAAGATATTATGGATACAAGCAAACAGAAAGAGTTATCGATTACCGAAACAAATACTATATGCTTATTTTATAGGGGAACCTGGCTCTTTTGGTTTCTAAGATCAACGCTTTCACACATATGGACAGACACATACCGTCCAATCGACTCGGCTATTGGTCCTGATCGAAAATATATATTTATTTAGGTTTACTTTCTGTTACGCCTCCTTTTGCCTGTTACATATATTTTCACAGAAACCTAACACCCTGCTTACCCATTTTTATTGGGTTCAGGGTATAATAAATAGATGGAGGCAACAAAAATCAAATCATGCTTCACGACGCACAACAATGAAAATATAAATCCGCCAGGAGCGAGCGGGAGAGCATCTCGAGGACTGCCGCCCACATAGATCTAAATCAACACTCGGCAGCAGTAGTTGGCATTTGGCATTTGCCATTTGGCATTTGGCATTTATTTTTAAGGGAGTACCAGAGGAATTGCTGACCGCCTGGGCGTGATTTCCGTGAAACAGAAATTAAGGATTTATTTGAGATTTACATGATGAGATACGGACGAGTCGGGGTTTCACATAAAAGACACGTATACAAATAAAAATGACTCCTGAGTTTGTATACCACCCTATCCTGGTTGTATATTTGAATATGATTTATGTACCCAAAATTGCTGCATTCGGGAAAGCGTAAAATTTGGGTATCAATTTTATAAAATATGGAAAGAAAAGAGCAAAAATATCTAACGAGTTTACAAAAATTTACGGAATATTTCGATTAATACTCAATAGTAAAGCGTTAAATAAATATATTAAACTATCATACAATGCTGTCGACTACAATCGCAGTTGTGTACTAGAAAACCTTCTAAATAGAAAAAACCTTCTAAATGGATAAAAACAAGGTAGAAGATATAAAATGCACAGCGGAGCGTAAAACGAGTACAAGCCATGTGACACTTGATTCCACTGTAATAAGAAGAATAAGAACTGTTTTTTTTTTATTGTTTTAATCATTAAAGATACTATTTTTTTATGATTTTAAATATTAGCAATATCAAGACACTGAACTAAGATTTAATTTTTTTGAAGTTAACTTTTAATTTAAAGCCATTGTTATATACTTGTTAAAGTGCATTTCTATTTAGAAATTGGAATAGGCGATATATATTTATGTTTTTTTATATTTTTTGTTTTTTTTTTAAAGGTTCGGAGAGTTACAGGATGAACATGTTTATACAGAAGGACAGGCCAAATCAAAACGTCTTCATCAAGAATAAATATACTTAATTAAGTTGGGCACACGTAATTTTGACTGTCATATACACTTTTACATTAATAATATACCCTAATTACCCATTTTCAATAGGTCCAGGGAAAATATTATAAATTTAATTAACGATTTATTTACTAAATTATGCATTATAAACACACACACACACACACACACACACACTCAGTTGTTAAAAACTTTGGAATATAAATATATATATATATAGAGAGCCCTCACTTTTTTTACATTTCCCTCAGAGGCTTAGGACTGGGGCTCAATTTTTAAATGCTAAAATAATATGAAGCCAATAAAATATTTTATCAGGCGTACGTGTTGCTATTAGATGTTAAAGCGTCAACATCCACATTTTTAGTCCCTGGCCGTCACGTCACGCACGCATTTTAAATGACGGCGTTGGAGTGTTGAAAGCTGGGAGTACAAAAATTGCGGAGCATCGAGTTGTTAAACTGGGTGAGGAAGCTAACCCTTTTTACGGTTGGTCAGTGGAGGAGCTCGTCTGGTCTCTGATTATGCGTCGTGCGGCCATAAATTTATATTGAAAGACGTGTGTAGTTAATCAAATTAAAGTACTTGATTAAATTTTCAGATAACATTTGCTGCGACTCCTGAAGCAAATATATATAGAGGAAATTAATAATTGAGCACGTGACATAAGCTCGTGTATTCAATTAATTTATGCTGCTGAATATCCCGTAAGCTTGTTCATAATCCTGCATTCTTCTTCCGTGCACTTCAAAATATCTAAAACGTGTCGCAAGCTGCGTGGTTAGTTAAAACGAGGCCTGGCCAGCTGGAGCATCCTTTAAAGCGGCAAAGGGACAACCGAAGTTAAATAACAATTTCACTGCTCATTAACCCTAATTTGAATGTAAATTTTAGGGAGTCCTACTTGACTCCCTTTTCTCTTGGGGTAAGCAGCGCTCCGCGATTCATTTTTAAAGGATTTCGGCGACCGTTTGTTTTAGTATGTTTTAACTTACACACGACATTCAGGAAGAAGTTCTCATACCTTAATTTAATTTTTAACTGTAACTAGACGAGTTCCTCCCTTTTTTTTTGGCATTTCCCTTTTCAGAACGCTGACTTTTTTAGCTTCAAATGAAATTTAGTAAAATATCAAAAGAAGATTTGTTTATAATGAAAACTGTTATATAATGTATATATATATTCATGTATATACGTATGTTAGTAAAAAACTGTTACTCTGCCTTTTCGAGTATTCTTTTCGCGCCATCTTCCATTAATTCAGCCTTCAGCAAATAGACAAAAGGCCTTGTAACAAAATGGACTTGCGGTAGTCATTATTGGGTTGTTGTTATTGTTGCGAGTGCCAGAGTATAAAACAAAAGTGAGCATTAAGCCGAACAATAACATGCAAGTTGGAAGGTTGGAAAGCTGGCTGGCGGGAAGGTGGGAAGGCGGGAAGGCGGGCGAAGTGGTCGGACAGTCAGAAACAAACAAGGAATGGCAACGTGCTCGGCGCCCATGCAAATTCAATAAATTAAGGCAACGGCCATTAATTATATTTTAAATTACAATGCACACACAGGCAGACACATTTATGTACATACACACACACACACACACACACACACACGCGCATTGGCAATTTGTGCTTGTGCTCAGGCTGGAAAGAGAAAGTTGCACCCATTCAGCAGGCAAATTGTCGCTGTTTATCGCCATGCACCAACAGAGCGACAACAATGACGGCAACAGCAGCAACAACAACAACAACAACAACAACAACCTGACTGTCCAATTGCCAGCGAGGCCATTGTTGCTTCTGAAAACCACTTGGATGGTGCCATACATCCAAACAATATGAAAAAATAAAAAAAAAAACAGGAAAACAGAAATGAGAAAATATAAGAAAGAACTTAAATACCAACTTCAACTTCTCCGGGAGCAAACGTTGCTGCTGTTGCGGCCACTGCTGCTGCTGCTGCTGCCACTGCTGCTGCGGCCACTGCTGCTGCTGCTGCTGCCACTGCTGCTGCTGTTGTTGCTGCTGTCAGGTTCAGTGTGATGCCTGCTGGCCCATTAGCAGCGCGTAAACAATGGCCAAGGCTGTTGACAATGCCGGCAACCCATTAAGACTGACGCAAGCCGCTGACCGCTAACGTGTTAACTGCAGCGAGCCAACTTTTTAATTGGTTTTAAGGCGCAAGTTGATTTCCATAAGGCAAAGAAGTAATGTTGATAAATTTCATTTTATTTCATTTTATTTGCCTACTTCTTAGGCTTCTGCCGCTTGCCGCGCTTCGGCTTCTTTTTAAATGGCCCTAATCCACGTCGTACCATAGTGCCGCGCCACCAGGCTTGCAATTTGATGGCGCACTCAATTCGGTGCAGCTGAAGATCGAGCAGGCGCTGCTCCTCCTCTTTCTTGGCGCAGTACTCGCTTACAAAGTGCATGTGCTCCGCGTTCAGCTCGCGATGATGCGCCAGCGACTTGGTCTGCTCCAGAATTCGGAGCTGCCAGGCCTCAGTTTCGCGATCGACACGTCGCAGCTCGCTGGCATACTGCTGCTGCCAATAGGCGATGCGCTCCTTTAAGTCCGCCAGCTCGCGACTGCGAAAGGCGCTGAGCTCTTGGCTGACCCGCTCCTCGCGTGCCAGTCGCTGCTGATAGTCGAGTATGTCTCGTAAATAGGCACGCTCGGCGTTCTCTCCCCAAATCTGTGCCTGGGTCACGCGTGCCGCCTCCCAGCGCTCCACCAGACTGAACTCGAGATCGTTAACGCGCGAGACACACTTTAAATTGTATTTGGCATCGGCAATGCGCTCCTCTGTCTCCTTAAGCTTTGCCGCACCATCAATCTCAAGCTGCTCCAGTTGATCTTTCAGATGATGCAGTTCATCCTTGGATTCCTGCAGCTGATTGCGTGCCACGGAGTCCTCGCTGTTGCTGCCGCTAAACGCACCAATAGCTAGCTCCAAGAGACTTGCATTTTCACCATCCAGCTCCTCCTTGGTGGTGTATAGCTGTTGGTTAGCTGCCATAAAAAAGGCGCGCAGGGCATCCAAATCACGTTCATATTTCAGGGCATTTAGCACGGACTCATCCACGTTGGCATCATCCTGATCCGTGTCGCCCAACAGCGACTCGAGGCGTGGCAGTTTTTTGCCAGTAAGGAGCACTCGGTCAGGCGATGCCTCCTGCCCAATGGAGGAGCTTCGCAGCCGACGGAGCGAGGCTGGTAACTGGGGCAGCGGCTTTTGCATATTCAAGCGCTGGGAGCGTTGCTGCAACACGAGCTTATCAATCGTCTGCTTATAAGTGACAGCCAGCATCAAGCGTTTCCATTCCGCCTGCTCCTCCTCGCTGAGTGGTGCCAACGGCGACGCTTCCATTGTAACTGGCTGTAATCCAGGCACAGCTACTTGGCCACTTGGCTACTTTATCGATATCAAATGTTTGATGTTGGCACGGCAACTATTCTCGGGGTTAAAGTAAAACAACCGACTCTCCCGCTTATGCGTCGCTCTGTCTAATTCTCATACGGCTGAGCCAAGCGCCACAGAGTATGCTACGCTTTTACTGTCCTTGTCCTTATGCCCGTTCGTTTACGTGCAAAAATGCGAAGCTCGGGCTGGCGCCTCCAAGGAGAACAGCAGGAGCAGTCTTGGAATTTATTTGCCAGCTCTCGTTCTGCATTTATTGCGGCGTTTCCTTTGGGTTCATTCACTTCTTGGCCAGTCAAGAAGCATGTAAGTCTGCCTCTGCCTCTGCCTCTGCCTCTGCATCTGCCGTTCGTCCTGCCCTCTTGTAAGCTTAAGCCAATAAATGCTGCGCCGATTGCAACTTAAATTATTGGCTTACAAGACGCCAGGCCCGCATTACAATTAAATTATCGCATTAACCACAAACCTGCGCACTGCTGCGTGTTGGTGGTCCGAAGTTTTCTTGCCATGACAACAGGGAGAGCGCAAAAAGGAAAACAGATTGGAAAGACATTTGAATGTCCTACCATCGAGTTGGATATTACAATTCCAATGCTGAAACTCATTTCAAACCACCTCTGATTGACTTTAAGCTTTACTCGCAGACATTCTAATACGAATCTTGTATAAAAAGCTGGCACGTTTCGATGAATCGTAGAAACGTTACTCAAAAGTCTAATATCCCTCCTTATCGCTGCCGTCAAGATATTCACAGTGGACGTACATATGTATGCCTATAACGAAATTCAATCAATTTCAAGTGGTTTGCCCCAACTTTGCACTTTTGGCCAACAGTTCAAGGAAGGGCATCATGAGAGGCAACCGCAAGTGGTCATTGGATCCGCAGAGTCTATGAATGGAGCGTTATGAGAAATTATCAGAAGTACACATATATATTAATATAATGGCAGCTACTGTCTCGCGCACACATTGGGCAACACAGACAGATACACACACACACACACTCACACACACTCACACATAGCTATACACATGGGGACTGCATGTGGCGTCTTTTGCACTTGGCGAGTGGCTTTGCCGTCAGCGGCCATTATTTTTAATAGACTGCAAAGAAAAAGTTTTCAGTTTTCTGCTTCATTGACTACAAATCGGCCAAAGGCGCAGAGGTCGCCACTTCTTCTGAAATGAAATGCGCCAAAAAGTATGCTGTGCAGCGACTGATAAGCAGTCAATTCGCATACACAGACCCACACACACACACACACACATACACACACATACACTGAGGCAGCAAAAACTCACAAAGTGTGGCATTTGCACCAAATATCCATGTACATAAATTCGCTTGGCTTCAACGTTCAATTTTCCTTTACAATCCCCAAAAAGTTTCCCTGCAAATTTTTCGGCTTGCACCCGACCGTAATTTCAGCTAGCGGAAACTGCAAAACAATTGAACTGGATTGTATTTGGCTCCGCGATTTGTCAATGCATTCGAGAGAGACCGCTACCACCAACTGCAGATTGAAATTATTAAAAAATGCCAAAAATATTTTGATAGAATTATTCGTTTGCCACACTAAAAATCAATCAAATCAACCGTCACCTCTCCACATGTCTCATTCAATGCTTGGCCCTAGGATTGCATGTCAGAAACATTTTCCATCGAATATTGTGACTCTAATATTTTGAGCAGCATTATTTGAAAGCTGGTGCGGTACTAACATTAGTTGCTTAGCAACGACTTTATTTGGCAATGCAATTATCTTAACAACATTTTGCAATAAATGCTGACAAAAATAAATAAGCAGATGCTTTTGTCAGGTGTTATTTAAATATCAAAAGGTCATTGTTCTCTGGTCGAAAGTGCCAGAATATGAATAAGTCAGAAAGAAAGGAAAAGGAATGCAAAGGATAAAGATGTCTATATTATAATATATATATAAGAAGTAACTCGAACTATTGCTTAAAACGGATGTTGATAATGACTTTTATCGATTTCATTCAAATGGGGAGAAAGACTTTTGATAAAATCTGTGGCTCTTTAAATTATCGACGCGTATAGACTAACTGATTGAGACTAAACAAAAATATGTATAACTATTCTGAGTTTTAATTTATATTTTGTTTATATTCATATAATATATATAATATAACAAGACTTTTCTTTAGCGTAAATCATTGTAAATAGTTTTTTTAAAATGATTGAAAGAAAATATTAAAATAGAAAACATGATTTTAATGCATAAATAATTGTATTTAATTTTATGATGAACGACAAATTGATTTTTTGAGACGATTTTATTTAAGGCATATCTTAACCATTTTAAGATTTCAAACCTTAAACGCATTTAAAATAGATAAACATAATAATGTTTAAATCAAGTAATAAATTTTATCGAATTAAAAAATGCCTTTATATATAATATGTAAGTTCTCCTGTGTCAAATTTCGTTTAATTTTTTTGTGTGAATGTGTTAGTTTAACGCTGAGTCATCAGTTTTTAACTAACTTTTATATTTCATACAGATATATCATTTTTTTTTCCTTAATGCCATTCGTCTCTATTTATTTAAAATCTGTCCTTAGTTGGACAATAAATAATTTATATGATGACAGTGACAGTAGATTTAATACTCATAACTAAATATTTTTCATGATTTTTTGTTGGGAAGTGAATCTTAGAATTCCCGCTTATGAGTCTGTGCAGATATTTGAGCGCCATTAAGGGTCTATCGTATATCGATAAAAATGTTAGAATTGTCTTATAAAATAAACTTCACACTCCCCGTTCTCGCTCAACTAATTTATTGTTCGAAAGAACCGCTAAAAGGAGTTTCCCAAACCAGGTGTGAGACACTCACTTGGTACAGCACACAGTGCACCTTGCATATCGACACATAACCGGCTGCACCTATGTTGGCCAGTGTAAATAATCCAAAATGTTATATGGCCAGCCGAAACCACGACACCGTGACGACAACGGCAGATGCCAAGCGAAAGCCAAGCTAACTTATGGACGAGTGGGGTAATAGGAGCAGGCAGAGCAGGCGGAGCTGGCGGCTTCCATGGGTACCGAGTGACGATGTCGCGGCTCTGGCCACGATGGTGACCATGTGAATATGTCAGTGAGTCGTTGTCTGCGGCCGCCGAGTGATAGACGCTACCATTAATTTACATTCAGGTGCCGCACGCTTGGCTGCGCAACTTTATTCCTGTACAGAAGTGTGTGACTGTGTGTGTGTGTGTACGGGTATGTGTGTGGGAAAAACATGTGTTTTCGACCCACCCCGAAGTGAGGGTTGTATGCTGAAAGAGGTTGGGGAGCGTTTGGTGCAGAAGTTGTGAGGCTGCATGACAAATGCTTTGGCTAGCCCCAACTATTCTCGACGTTTTCGAAGTGTTCCAAAAACCGCTCTCGCTCTCCACACTGACCCACTTTACGGCCGCGCAATTAATGTCCACCCAGTTTGGAACATGGGTAATTGAAGCAAACTGAAGCAAAATCGAAAGTTAGCAGTCAGCCGCTCTCAATGCTTGCCACATTGTGTGGCACAAAGGGACAAAGTAAAATCAATAAAGGCAGGTCACTCCGTAGTCGCTTCTCCCTTGTCGCTTAGGCCAATGCCAAGTAACCACCAAAAACAAACATAACTAAGAAATGAAGTAGTCATGACAACGCGACTCAATAAACAAATGCCAAACATACACGTACACACACACACACACACACACACACGCAGAGAGACGAAAAGACATTCACATAATGCGGCTATTCAAATAAACTTGCTTTAAAAATAACTCTCAATGCCGCATTTATTGTGTTCCGTGCTCTGCGCGCAGTGCCACACAAACTGTGTCAGCAGTAGAGGACCGCTTGCCACTGCTAGTTGCACGACCAGTGCGAGGACGAATAAGTCGAGACTAGGGCTTAGTATTGTGTCGAGATGTATCCACAGGCCGAGCTGGAAAACTATAAGCTGCAGGTGGAGCTGCTCCAGGAAAAACTGCGTCGCAGGTCAGTGAAATAGTTGAATAGTTGAATAGATTGCATTGCTCTCATTTCTTTTCTACAATAATATTGAATAATAATATATAGGTATAAGCTAGGAAGTGTGATCCAAGCACAATAGATCGTTTTCAGCTGGAGGCTGCGCTTTAAAGATACACAAAATGAAACAAATTATAAATAACGTATAGAGAATTGAATTTTCTTTTTAAATATGACTACGAAATTGATATTTCTTCTACTGTTACAAAATAGTTAAATTGTTGAAAACATAAGTAAAAAAGTCCAACAAATTCAAGTCTTAAATTTATTATGACATTATTTTAAATGTAAAATAAACAAAAGATTGTTGAATTTCAAGCAACATTTTGCAACATAATAAACAATATATTCTTACACAATTTCTTACATTGTTGGACACAATAGAAAGCAAGCATTAAGTGCTGCAAAGTATAAAGTATTATTATTTGCCGATGTGGAAAATTAAAGCCTGACATATTGAATCAAATGTGAATACACAATTAACTTTTATTATTTTACCTCCTTCTGATTGCTTAGTCATAAGTAAAAGGTTAATCATTTGATTGGTTTTCAATCCAAACCAATTGAGCGATGTCTCACTTTTACATTAGTCCAATTATTATTATTTTAAGTACTTAAATCATTTGAAATTTTCTGCTATTTAAAAATGCAAATTTGACTGTGACTGGAACCTATTTATGTGTCCTTTATATTTGCAATCTTCATTTTTCACAGCGAGGACAATCGTCAGCAGCTGGAGCACAAGCTGGACAAGGTCCTACAGAAACGAAGTGAACTGTGAGTAGATTTTTCACTGCCCGTACGAGGATTCCCAATTATGCCAATAAACCGAGAAGCAATTTATAACGTCCACTGTTCTGCTTTAGCGAAAAATGCGTTCGACACAAAACTCGTCAGAAGTACCAGGAGTTTCTGGAGGAGCAGAGCAAGCGCAACGAGCGAAACAAAAAGCTGGTGCAGATGCTGGAGCGCATTGATGAGCAGACGGCTGTCATGTCGCAGCGCAGCGAGCGACTCAAAATGATGAAGGTAAGTCAGAGAGGAGCAATCGAACAGTCGGTAGAGTTTCCCGCATCTTAAATCAATATCCATGTGCTTGGCTTTGTGTTGCCTCTGCAGCTGCAGTACCAAATGTACTTTGCGAAATTGGTCCAAAGTCAAACTCTGCGCTGCATTCAGCAGACGACAGCTCCAGGAGGAAGCGCTTTACCAATTCCAGTCCTGGTTCAGCAGCAGGCGACGGCAATGTCAAACCCAACAGTCACAGCAGGACCGACAGCTGCCGTTACTGTTCCCACTCCAGTACCAGCTCCTAATTCAAATCAAAGCCAACCACTGCTGATTCCATTGACGGCTGCGCCTCCACAGCAGTGGGCCTTCGCTATGGCGACGCCGACGCCGACTCCTGCGGCCTCGCAAGGCGGCATGTTATTAGCTTCACAGGTAACGCCACAGCCCGTCTATGTGCCCTACACGGATCTGTACGGCGGGTCTGGCGCGGCGTTGGGGGCTGGGCAGGCGCTTGCCACCTCCAATCTGTTCGACCTGCGTGCCACGCTGCGCGCCCTGGACAATGAAAATGCCGATTTGCCGGAACGCATGACGCACTTTGATGTGGCTGCCCTGGCGGCAGGTGAGCCCAGAAACGGCAACGTTGACAAAGCAGCAGCGCCACAAAAAACAATATCCACGATGACGGCGACGACGGCGATGTCAATCCCGTGCTCTCCGAAAGACATGAGTGCACGGGAGCTGAGCAGCACATCTTCGACGCCGGCGACGTCCTCGTTGACATTTGATAAATTGCCAATGACGGCGACGCTGGCTGAGCTGCCGGCTGCATCTGTCGCTGGCATCGATGACGTCGGCGGTCCACCGCAAGTGCCGGAGCAGTGCAGGGGAAGCCAGCCAGGAGTGGAGCCGGGTGCCTGGCCAAGTTCACGCGTGACTAAAGAAGAGGATACAAAATCGCCAAGTGTCGCCATCCATAATGAGACGAGCTGGCAACAACTGCACCCACAGCACCAATATCCGCAGCAACAGCAGCAGCAGCAGCAGCAGCAGCAACAGCAACGGCAACACAATTTCGACGCATACTTTGGCGAGCTAAAAATCGATGAGCCCTGGCAGCCAGCAGCAACAATGAGACAAGCCAAGGACCAGTTCGAGGACAAAATGGATCTAAGCGTGCGTGCTGGCGAAATGAAAACAGTTGGAGGCGGTGGCGCCATCGGCGGCTTCGTTGGCGACAACAGCAACGATTTGCTTGACGAAGTCAAAGCTAGCCGTGCAGCTCTGGAGAAGGCGGCGGCAGCGGTTGATGAGCAGCTAGCACGGGGTAATCAATTGTCGCCACCGGCAGCCAATGAGCCATTGGCTAAGCCCAGAGTGTCGATTGAGAATATTGAAAATGCCATTTATGGCGAACGTTTGACGGCAACAACTTCTGCGATATCAGCCAGAGATGAGGCGGCAGCAGCGGCTGCGGCAACAGCAGCAACGGCAGTGGCAGCAGTGGAAGCAGCAACAACAGCACCAACAGCACCAACAACAGCAACAGCAGCAGCAACAGCACCAACTCTGGGATTATTGGAGAATTTGGCAAGCAACGGCGCTCAGCCGCAAACACATCAACAGCAACAGTTTCATCAAGGTGAGAGGCAGGACCGCGAACAGGTGAGTGCCGTGACTGCGCAGCAGTTGTCCGAGCAGCGACCAGCACATGATGTAGCCCAGACTGCTTTCGGGCAGTACGATACCAATAGCTACGTGGATCCGGGCGAGCCGAGCTATGCCAGCATTGAGTCCACTTTGCAGCCGGCGGGGGTTGGGGGCGAGCCGTTGTACAGTGAAATCGGAAATCCCACAGACTATCAACAATATCCAGCGGATGTTGCAAATGGGACAGCCGAGCCTGTGACAGAAGCTGCAGCAGCAGCAGCAGCAGCAGCCGCAGCCGCAGCACAACAGGAGTACTCTGATATGGATTATAGCAACTACGATGCCGCGGAATATGCAGCTGGCTATGATCCCAATGCCTACCCGGGCTACATATATGATGAGGGCACCGGCCAGTACATTGCCGATCCCAATGCACCCCAGTATGCGCCGGATGACAACTACGCAAACCAGGAGTATGATATGGCAGCAGCAAATTATGACTACTATGGTGAACAGCAGACACAGCCTCAGCCTCAGCAACAGCAACAGCAACAGGAACCGTTGTCTGACAACGACAGCGGCGCAGCGAGCGAGCTGGTTACAGCACAGGAAGTGGAGCAGGTCCCGCCGCCTGATGGGGCCGATGCAAAATCTGAGTCCATGTACTCTCAGGCGGTGGCAGCCACCACGGCCAAACCGTCGAAGCCCACATCGATACTTGCGTCGACAGACAAACAAGCGACGCCTAATGATGCGCAGCAGCAGCAGCAGAAGAAGAAGAAGCGCGTTAATTTCGTTGACAGCAGCGAAACGGATGATAGCTCAAGCGCGAAACCAGTCCAGGAACCACCCAGAACCACAGCCAACCCGAGCTCCACGGCACCCGCGGGAGAAGCGGCCGCCGCAGCTGGCGCCGGCAGCGAAAGCGACTTCGATTTTTCGACGGGCAGCGAGGCGAAGAATTAGAACAAGCGCAAAACACTGCGGCTCTAATTTGCTGCCATTTGGGTTAACCAATGGCCTACCAATCCAGCGACCATTCAATGATATCGCATTCAATTTCTGGCCACAGTGTATTCCACTTTTTGCTCATTCCCCATTTCCGTCCAACAAAGGGGAATAACAGTCCATGGAAGACGAAGTACCAACAATAAATATCAATGTTAAAACAAGTAAGAGAACTCTAGTCCAGTGTGCTCGACTTGGAGATACCCTGAACCCCGAGTTGTGCTGCTATTTACCTTACTTCTCCTAATGCTTACAGAATAACTCACGCATGAACATTCATGCCAAAATTGAACACACACACGATATTACCGAACAAGAAAGAGCTGCAGAATGAACGCATCTAGTGACGAAAAGCTGTAGCTGTACTGCTTGAACCCCAACATTACAAATATGCTCGAGGCTTCAACATTTTCGTTTATTATCCGATCTTTATAATGTTTTTGGTATATGACACTAAAATACATATAACTCTCTAAACGCAGCTTTCTATCTTCAAAATAAGTTTATCTCCAATAATTCGGAGGAGGGTAGATATCCAACATCCGAAGTATCTTAAATATATGTATATATCTGCTTTATCTGAATATGTGTATATATTTATGGGTGCAGGATTCTTTAAGGGCATATACATAGTTCTTCTAGTATATCTGGTCGAGTATGTTTGTTTCTCCTCGTTAAGTTTATAAATTTATATATGATTCATATATATGAATTACAGAGTGTGAAGAGAGACACACTTATATAAAGATTAAAATAAATACTATAATAAAATTTCCTGTCGTATTTCTATGTTTCACGAGTAAAAACTTTGCAGACGATGGGAACCGTATCGCTTTTTGATATATATGGTGGCCACTCTGGTAAGAATTATACAAATATACAAATTTAATTTTTACATTTTCAATCAATATAATAATAATATATATGATGACTGGGCTAATCCACTGAAAAGTTTAATACGCATCGAAAAAAATTTAGGGAGATAGGAAGGAATTTGTAATTGACAACAAAATCGTTTAAGAGTTGCAATAGTATTCAATGGTCTTTAAAATCGAAAATCTTCGTATGTATGGGATGTATGTGACGTGTTCAATGAAAGTTGTCAAGGCAAAAAAAACTTAAATTCTCAGTTCGTTGTTTCCTCCAGATTTGTGAAAAGACCTCACGAATTACTTTTTGTAAAAAATATAAGTATTTGCTAATCGACCAACTCATCCATATCTATATATTATAAATACTTAAAATAAAATAAATAGAAATATGTTTTTTTTAACAACCCGTAAGATTGGTTCACAATTATTTCAATTAAATTGAAATGTGGTTTTTCAAGCAATCGGTAAGAAATTGATTCAAGTAACCTTTTCAATGACCTAAATCTAACAAAACAAACCATTCGAAAAAAAGTTTATTGTGTATTGTTGAATAGCTAACAAATTTTGTGCGTTAGTAAATGAATATTAAGTCAGAATTTTATTAACATTATGTATAACAATAATATAAAATAGTAATAACTGAAGTTTCATTTCTTAAATGGCATACCACAGAATTAGAAATTACCCAATTGAGATTTCACTAACCAAAAGCTGTTTCCTTTTTATCCTCACGCATCAATATGTTTTTCGCATCATTCGGAATAATTTAAGGTCTCGAATATACCCATTAATGTTCTCAAAAATTTTTGAACAGAAAGCAAATATTTAAATATTTAGTCCGTACTTTGATTTTAATAACTAATACTTTTACTTATGCACAAACAAAATAAAAAATAACAAATGACTTTGACTAAAGTCCCTAAACAGCTTGTGCCCATTAAATTAAAATAAAAACAATTAAGATTGTTGAAGACGGGTACAATCAACTTCATTAGACTTCGTTTCAGTTTAATGTTATATTCCTTTGTATATTGAAAACTAGATGAAAATCGAAGAGATTTTACAATTGCCACTTTTGGTTTCCACCACCTCTAATAGCTATTACGAAACATACCGGACATAATCACCCTATATCAATTACATTTAAGTTGAAAAAAATTGGAGTGCGAAAAAACAATACTTTAAGCAAATTTTATTTATTATTTTGACCTTTGGAAAACAGAGTCTACAAAGTGTATTGATCTTCAGTAGTGTCCGTCCCGACTTTCCTCCGTCCAGCACGATGAAGATTATTAAATAAAGTCGACTATGGTCAACTAGGAGATACCCTTAACTTTTGCACACATAAATACATTTATGCTGCACAGCATTGTAAAAATGAAAAAATTGGCGAGGCCATTACTTTTATTATTATCTGATCTTATTGAAATTATTGGAATGTTTATGTCACCAAAATGCATATATATTTCGCAACTTTCTATCTTTAAAAATAGGATCCGCTCAAAAAATAGGGAAATAAGGAAAGGTAACCAAGACGTTAAGTATTCGAAGTTTGTGTCTCCTTAATCTGAATATATAGTAAGTAAGTTAATGGTTTTAATTGCTCAATATTCGATTAAGAACAGTCAAGAATATACATACTGTATGGGGTTGGCCACGCCTCCTTCTGCCTGTTACATATACTTTCACAGAATACCCTGTTTACCCATTTTCAATAGGCAATGCAAATACCCTAATAGAAGTTTCGTTTATATGCACAAACATTTGTTTTTTTGAATATTAACTTATAGCCATTGCAAAATGGCCATAATATTAAATCAACCAAAGCTAAAATATAATAAAAGGATGCATGCATTCAGCTTTCTGGCACACAAAGAATCTGTATTTAATTGCCTTAAAAGACAAAAGCTTTATAATTTTAATTTTATAGCAATGCTGAGTATGCTGAACTACTGCAATTTCGTCGCATGATATTTACTTATATATACTTACCCTATATATATTACTATACTTTATATACATGTGTATATATAATTTGTATATATATAAATTTGCATTTCATTTATATTTTGCCACACACTGTTGTCGATTCTTCACTTCCACAATTGACCACAGTATTACACAGGCATATACGTAAATACATATGTACATATGTGCTCTTTATATATGTATATACAATATAATGCAATAGTTAACGGCTTTATAATAAGGACTAAAGTGCAATTGTCAATGAAAATGGGTTGATTGACAGTCAGAGAGTTAACTGTTTGACCAATTTTTCCCAATGGCAATTATACTAATTAAGTGGATGGATCGGGAATTCTGATTCTGGGCAGAAATTGTGATCAAAATGCACAAAAAATAAACATACTTTAAGTAACATTTGTATATAAATATTTTAAAGTGTTGATGGTCCAGCCTAAGACGTTATTAATTAAATAGTAAATAGTTTTCATATTCATTAGGTTATCTATACAGTATTTTACCAAGGAATTAAATTGTTTTTGTAAGAATTACACTTTTACATTAAAAAAAGGTATTGGAATATTGCCATACGATTCTATTAATCAGGTAAGAAACTAATTTAACGATCATATAAGAATAACGCAATAATACAATATTTGCAATGCCATTACTTATTATGTAAAAGAAAATATTTTAAAATATCTTTTAAAATATTAAAGGTATTATATGGATAAAACATCACTTGAAACAAATAAACCAGAAATGTGTTTTTTTTTCTCACTTTTCGATTAACTCTGAAAACTGCAAGGTAGCTGTTGTTGACATTTTTCTCATCAATTTAAATATTGATGAAAAACTGACGTAGTTTTTATTATTATCAGGGAATTTTCCATGGCTATAATTTTTCTCCTATTTTATTTTTATACTCTCTTGCGAAGTGAAGAGTATATTAGCTTTTTGATTGTCCCTATTGCTCTTCGGCCACCTGTCCAATCTTAGAGACCAAAATCTGGAATGTTTTTTGTGAGTATTAAATATAGAAATGTGTTAAGATTAACCGAATGCTCCTGATAGAGTTGTTGTTGGGTTGTTGTTCATATGAATTTTTATAAAGAATGCACTTACACTTAACAGAAGCAGTGTATCACGTAGTTGGTTGAGCTGTACTTTAACATTATTACTTGTTTTATTTTTTGTACAATTATTAATATTTTTTTGTATGTTTTAATTACACTTTAAGACATTCGCAATCTCCATTTTACAGTTTTTTGTAATTTCTGTGCATATTTTTTGCATTAATTGAAATACAAATAATAAACTCAGTTAGCCATTAAAAGGCAGTATTGAAGTAAACGGCAAAAATAACTCGCCGTTAAACAAGAAAGAAAAGTGTGCTCGACGTGAAGATCTCCTGTTGTTGATTATTATACAACAAATTATATTTGATATACGTTAAGGGCACTCAAATTCGTAAATTTTTCGATACGCAACTTTCTATATTTAAAAAAAAGTTTCTCCCCAAAAATAGGAGGTAACAAAAACCTTAAACTTACAATATGTGTGTTTCCACAAGCTGAATATATCCACGAGAGTAACTTTTCTGCCTCTAGCTTTAAATATATATGATATGTGCTCCATATACGCGTGCTTTAGGAGAACCTACATGAAAAACTTGTATACTTAATGGGGTCTGCCACGCCTCTTTTTGCCAGTTTCATACAAAAAAACATTATACCCTGTTGAGCTATTCTCAATAGGTTCAGGGTATTAACATCATTAAATAGTCTTCACGGACTTTAACGGAACTCTGAGTTTTTAAGTTTAAGAACTATTTTTAGTGCTTTTACTTTTACGTCCTATAAAACAAAGTTTATTTCCCTTACTAATAAGCCTTTGAAACTAGTTGAAAGATTATGAGAAAAATAACAACAGATTGCGTTGAATAAAAGTTGGTTTTCGAAAAATGAAGACATAAATGATAGATGAAATTGTAATAAAAACCATTTACATGACATAAATTAAATTAATGGAAATTCAGATAATTTCGCAGTTGAAATTGTCGACCAAAGTCTGCAGCCAGACATTGGCTGGCAAAGGTATGAAAATCGATCTAATGGCAACAACAGTATAAAATTTGAGTTTATTTTGTGCTCAATTTACATTTACAGCAACAAGTATCGGAACAGACGCTTTTTTTAAATTGAATCCACATGCTTTAAGTGTTGCAGAAGATTAGCATAAACATAAAGCTTATAAAGCGCTTATCGGAACAATATTATATAGATGACTTAACCATAAGAAGAGTGAGAAGAAGCGAAAGATAGGGAGGGAGAGAGAAAGGGGGAGTAAATGTGTGGCATGTTTCTACAATAAATTGCAAAAGAAATCAAATCAGCACGTCGCAGGTACAAGGATAAAGGATTACGAATATAGCTTTAGCCACAACACGAATAATTGAGAGCTGCTTATTTATGCACCCTAAGCAGGCAAATAAAAGATAGAAGGAGAAATCAAACCGTATGGAGAACACTTCAACAGTACAACAGTACCGAGAACCAAACAAAATATACATATACATAATCAGTGCTGAAATTCAATTTTGAAATAAAACGCAAATCGAGTGCCGAAACTCTCACTGCCGTTCCATTTGTGGTGTTCCATTTGGGGTGCTGCGACAAACCTTCGAGAGTACACACGAATATGTTCGTGTATTTTTGTTGCCAACTCAGGCACTACTCCGAACAACATTTGTGGTACACGCGGCGTATGATTGACTTTTATGCAAATTACTTGTGGAGCCCCGTCGTTTGGGGTGTTGACTTTGACAATATTTATACAGCAGTTACTAATACAACCCTTTTTCTTCACTCACTTACTTTTTTACATACGCTTCTTAGAATTATTATTATTATGCTAAGGGGGAATTTTAACTTTGCCTTGAAAACCAAACCCCGATGATGTTTTGGTAATATCTTAACTACATTTTGTTTCTTAAAATAATTTGATATAGAAAAATGTATGAAATTATCACCATATATTCATCTAATTGATTAATTTATAAAAGTTAAGCCAGCAAAGGAGCTTGTCCTTTAGTTTTCTTTAACATGACTTCGGGCTTATACGCAATTTAGTTCCAACTCCAACTTTGCTTTCACATTAACGCTAATAGAAAACATGAAATGCGATATATCGCAGAATAGACAAAAAGACAAAAGACAAATAGACAAACAGACTGTATATGCGTCATACACGGTGAATACATACCCTACCTGTTCTGCCCTAAACACGATTAGTGCACGTTCAGTGCTCCCGACCATTTCACCATTTCTCCATTTCACTCAGCTACACCCAGTTCGTGCCATTTTCGCAGTGAAAATATAACAAAAGTTTTCGCTATTTCAACCCCCACTCAAACACTCGGTAACACAAGACTTTTCCTCCGTTTTTCCGCCAACTTATTATTGTTTAAATATTTATACTGCGAATGGCAGCAAAAGGGACTATGCGGGAGCCTCCGCTGCCCTCCGCTGCCCTCCGCCGTGTAGCAACAACCGTGTGCTGTTCGCCGTGTGCTGTCTGGGTAACATATGTGCGACAAGTTTGAGGCGCCAAAGTTTGCGCGACACTCCATGGGCTTGACATTGTCACGTAGTTGCCCGGGCACTTGGTTGACGTTGAGTGCTGGTTTCAGCGATATGCATATGAATGCCAAACTGCTCCCGAGCACAGAACCTACAGCTGTTGGGCTTCGACAGTGTCTGACGGTGGCAATCGCTTAATTTGGGGCTTATTGCATAGTTTGCTATTAGTCCATTTACCTTTTACCAGTACAAAATATAAATATACTTTCGATTCATTGCCTTACAAATAGCGCGATTGTCACGTCTCTTTTTTTACTGAACCCATTTAAAATGGGTAAACAAGGTATAATGTTTTTGTGAACATGTCAGAGACAGACAGACAGGGGGCGTGTCCGACTTCAACAGTCGAGTCGATTGAACCCTGTCCGTCTGTCCGCATGTATGAATGCGTCGATCTCAGCAACTGAAAAAGCTAGAGACTTGAAATCTGTTTTATGGGCTCTCGTATAGGTCGCGCTTATCGAATTTGCTTTCGATAATCGTTAACTCTTTCAGTTTGCTTGTTATCGATAACACGTCTCAATTTTGCGAGCTTGTCTCTTATTAAGATCTAGATGCATACTTCGGATCTTGATACCTTCCGCCCTTGATCCTTTCGGCATTTGCGATAGAAGATAGAACGGTTTCCCCATTTTTGGGCTATTCACTTATAAGATACGTTTTATTGATGCAACAATGAAACAGCAGACAGGGATAGAGTAAATTCGTCACTATCGGCAACATGATTTCGTCTGTCTCTGTAAGTATGTGTGCATTCGTTAGTTTTACGCAGAGTTTAATTTCGGCATGCATTTCCATGTGCAATTTCCAATGTAAGCATTGAGAGAACTAAGTAAAAATTTAGAAGTAGTAGTACTGCTCGGATTTTGGTGAACTCCTAGACGAGCACACTCGACTAGAGTTGCATTTCTTGTTTTAATGGGAATTTATGTATATTTTATGAACAAATTAAAGTTAGTATGTTCATATTCGGCTTTCAAAGCATTGACCTCTTGGTGGTTAATACGAATTCCCCTCCTAGTGGAGTAAATTAATCAACCAGACAACGGATCATTGCTATTCATTCGAACTAAGGAGACTGCCGATGGAAGTGGTGGAATGTCCATTGTTCTGTCCCAATCTAAGGCGGCCAATCTGCATTGTCTTGTTGTAATATTGAAGGGACACATGCCGCATTGTCTTGAGCCTTCCGACCGTCAATGTAACTTGTGCAGCACCCATCTTAAGGCTGTGGCTCTTTTATTGGTAATATGCTTAGCTATATACCATTGAGAATGCTGCGGAGTTTTCACTTTTATTGTTTAAGCTTTCATCATAGATTGTTCTGGTTTTATTGAAATCTCTCCTATGTCTGCGGGCGAATACATACACGTTCGAAGACTTTACTGACTTACCTACAGACCCACTTGACTACCATATATACCTTAATATATACCCTAAGCTGGCACTGCTTTGACCCGCTCCACAAACGGATTAGACATCGCCATTGCTCGCACTTGAGTTTTACAAAACAAAATCCGAGCTAGGGATTGAAAAGGTATTTGAAAGCAATGACTGCGTATTGATACCGAGCAACCGAAAGCCGTGCTGTCTGAGACTTAAGGCCTATTGATTATTTTACAATTTAAAGAAAATGCCGCCAATGGTTGGAATTTAGAAAAGTGGTTTTGTGGATAACACAGTGCTTATGGATTTTTCTAATTTACTACAAACTTATCCGAAGCTGTTAGTGATGCAATTGTCATAAAATGTTTTAATCCTGTGATCTCTTTATTCAACAATTCTAAATGATATTAAATGTATAACACATAAAAAAAACAAATTCTATTTGGTAATAATGCGTGTCTGTTGCCATTGTAATAAAGCAGAACTTAATATCTTGGGTCTAGTATGTTTGCAGACAGCATCAATAATCCAGCCTTGCCTAACTAAACTAAAAAGATTTTAATGTAACACTAAACCGATGCTTAAGAATACATACATTTATGTAACTTTGATAAAAGTATGAGCTCTTCGGCTTGGTATCGCATTCAGTCCTTTCGGGCTTCCTCTATGCTCCATCTCAGGAGTCCTGCGTTCAGTTTCATAGCTACATATGTCACGGTAACACCGAGAAGACAAATTCACAATATTAAAGTAAACATGTTTAAGCCATAAAAACGCAACTTCACAATGGAAGGCCAAGGGGGAGGACGGAGATGAAGTGCTGGTGGGATGGGCGATGGGGATGTGTGGAAAAAATATTACAGCAAAGCAGGAGGCCACAACAAAAACACGCGCCAGAGAAATCATGTAGAAAGCATTCGCTTTTCCTTCTATGCATGTGTGCACACCAATACACTAATACACCAACACACATTCATGTTCACATGCCACGTTTGCACAAACTCTAAGGCAATATTTTTTGCGAACAGTTGACTAATGCACAACAATGGCGACCATCCAGGGCTCGGCCAAGAGTAGAGATCGAGGATTCATCTGGTACGGGTGGAGGGTGTCACGAAATATGTGAAATCATGAATAAACTGCCATGTGAAAGCAGTCAACATTCGCTGCCCCTCCCTTCTATTTGTGCTGTTCTTCAATGTTTGGTTGCCTCTGCCTTTGTGGGATCTTACTTTGGACCGATTTATGCTAACTGCCTCTTTGTATGCAACAATCCAGCGTGGAACTTGACTTTGTGACGGACCGCAAAGAGTAGTCCGTTTTACTTTTCGCTTCATCCAACCGAGTGCACTACATAGACTACGTAGCTACCTACCATGCCATCGCCTATAAGCCTTGGCATAGGCAATTTCCACCAAGCGGGGGAATATTGTGTGTAAACAACTGCAGCTTGCATGCAAATGGCTGGAGTACACTTTCAGCAGTTGAGGTTGTTGGGTGAACTTAAAGAAAATCATTTCGGCCGGTATCTGTATCTGTATCTGTATCTTAACTTAAATTGCACACCAATAGCATACAAAAAGCACACATACCCGTCCGCACATGCGATATACACTTGCCTGGCTGCATTGCCTTCCTTTTACATCTTTTCCTTTTGGGTGTCTGTCCTCGCCCGGAGTTTTCCTCCTTTTTGCCGCTGCCATATCTCGTTTTTCTGCCTGCTGCTGCTGGCTGGGGTCTTTTTTCTCTGTTGCTGCCAGCTGAGCTTTAGTGATGAAGGGTACAGCTTAAAAATGAATCATTTGACTTTTTCTTATTCAATAATTTATAAGAATTAGCAGAGATTTGCATTTTTTCCTCACTCGCAGTTGGCACTGCAAATTTCTATTTAATTTTATATTTATTGCAAGCAATTTCATTTTTGTTTGCTCCGTATCTGTCGCATCCCATCTTTAAATTGCTGAAAGCCAACGAAAGTGCAGACTCTTACGCAATATCTTAAATTCGTATCTAGTAACTTGTGGCCACCAAAAGTTTCGCTATGCATTTGATGTTAGATATTTTCCGTAGCGGCAATCCTTTGTGCAACCGCCGTTGAGCTGATGCTTCATTAGCAATGTCAACAAAAATAAAAATGACATCTTCCACCAATTGCATCTCGTGCTGTTTCTTCTTTTTGCTGTTGCGCTTTGTTTGGTTTTGTTTGTCTTTTGAATTTGCATTCGGGATTGTGGCCGTCTCCAGTGATGGGGCGTGGCATGTATTTGTGAATGCTTCTGAAGCTTAGTCGTTTAACATGTTTGTTGTTCTTGCTGCTGTTGCTGCTGTTGCTGCTATTGCTGCTATTGCTGCTATTGCTGCTGTTGCTGATGTTAAATTTGCTACCAGCTTAGGTTGCCATTAATGCCGCCAAGCGCACAGTGCACAGAACTTTATCGTCAAGCTCGTACTTGGCAAGGACCTCGTTCAGAAGGCAGTTGTTGAACGGGTGATGCAGCCGTTGCTCATTGAATGAGCTCTAGAGTGAGCTGAACCGAGAGTTCTTAAATTATTGTAATTTCATGGCACTCCAGCATGAAGCAGGAAACTGCTGACAAACTGAGCACTCGGTCGGTCTTTGCCCAGGTGCCAGCTTAAAGTTGTGCAGTAATTAATTAACTTTGCTTGCTTTAGAGATGAAATACAAATAACTTTGACATTTGTTTGTATAATCAAATTACGTATCTATTTTTGCCGTTAACGTTCTTCAACAGGCCACTTCGTCCTTATACATCTCAACAATTTAATTCGTTTGCACAAATCCTTATTAGTCTGACTTAAGACAACACATTCACATCCTTACCACATATTTATTACATAAGTATCTGGTTTATGAGTAAATTGCTATATTAGCATTCATATGTAGATAATTCTAATTACTTGCTTTCCAGCTTGCATTCAGGGCCATTTTGTCTGCCAAGCATCTCTCAATCAATAAAACATATTTAATTCATAATAAAGAAGATTTTGGCCTTAAGCTCTATATAAATACTTAGAATAGGCTTAGATAAGGCAAATACATTCATAGTTATTTGCATGATACATATTTAAGAATTGCTTTTAATTAAACATGAATTCCCTTTTATACTGTGAATCCAATAAAAATGGGTAAACAGGGTATAATCTTTTTATTAAAATATGTAATGCAGGCCGTGGGAGGCGGAGTAGGAGGAGGAGTATACAAATTCTTGATCAGGAACCGTTCTATTGTTATCGATAACACGCTTAAGTTTTCGAGCGCATATCTTAAGCTTTAGAGTGAAAAGTCATCAAAAATTTAAAAATTTCTTTATTGGAATTTTTGCAATTATTTTTTTTTTTTGAATACAGCTATAGGGTAAAAAGCTTGCGTTCATACAGTGGACAACAAAAGTAAAAATTCAATTATTTATTATGATATATAAGCTATTTAATTAACACTAAATAAAGCAATACATATATTCAACAATATAATTTTTAAAATAAAAATAAAGTAAAGTAGAGAATAAAATATAAGAATAACTTATAAGCCCAGCTGTGAGCCAATATACGTTCTTCGTACTTAGCGCAGAGCTAGACTAAAGCAAATTAGATTCTAATTAACTGCGATACACATTCGAAATTGGTAAGCTATAAATATTAGATCGGACTGTTTGTATTCAATCTAGAACGCATTTAATTTGGTGGAAATGTTCTAATCGATTTTATGCAAATCATTAGTCTTTGCTGCAGATTTGTAAGCACTCAAGTCCATTACATAATAATAATAAGGTTAAAAATAATAATAATATTCAAATAATAATAATGGTAATAGATCTGGACCATAGACACAAGTGTACTAAAGATCTGAGCGTTAGCGAACCAACCCATTTTGGCCACAAATAAATAATTTTATTTTCTGTTGGAGATGCAAATGTTATGCAAACAAAGAAAACTTCCTAATGGAATTTCTCACATGTCCGACATATGCATAAAACCTTCTAAACAAACATTTCCCCCACCGCCACCACCCACTGGGCAATGGACAACGGACAATGGACAATGGACAATGGACATTGGCCTGAAAGCACTTCATAGACATGTCAAAAACGATGTGGCCAAAAAATTGCTTTGCATGAAAGTGGCTCAAGCTTTGCAATTTAAAAGACGATTGTGATTTCAAATTCAATGCCAGCCCAGTCTCCCACTTATCCCAAAGATGTGAATACTGTTCCCCCATACCTGTACATTCCATTAAAGTGTGTGTGTGTTTGGGTGTGTGTTTGAGCGTGTGTAGCTTAGTTGTTACTGCAGAAATTTGTTGTTTCTGTGGTTGAGTGATGCTGCATTGTGGTTTTGGTGCACCAGGCTAATGAGTTTGTGGTTTCCGGGACAACGAGCATAATTGCTTTTAATTGCAATAAGCGAATTATTCAGATTTGTAGTTGTGGTTGACATCGTCCGAGAAATAGCCCTAAACTTTCGAACTTTAATCATAAATACCAATATATACATATATATACATATATATATATATATAGATATAGATATATATTTGTACTTATCATAATACGCAGAGAGCATTCAATTTTTGGCTATGTGTTACAATGTCTTACGGCATTCAGTCATGTACAAATACAGAAATACATACATACATTCACCTAAAAATAGGTTGTTGTATAATAGATGAAAAATAAGTTTTAATCAGAAAAAAAGATGTGGTGGTCAAACTCCTCATAGATGTCCAATATTGTATTAGCTTAGGAGACCGGGTTTGCAGTTGCCCACAATTCCAATCATTATGAAGCTTCATTCTGTAGATTGAATACAAGATTTGATGATCTGTTGATTACGGCCTTAAAAGGGGGTGCATCCTCTTCCAAGACAAATACCAAGATAATCAATTGTACAATAAATTGAGAACTGCGGCTCTGTATCAAAATTGTAATGGCCTAATTGCTTCAATTATAAATGGCCAATTTGCAAATCAAGGTAAGGACTTGCATTTTTAAGTTGCGGCCACTAATTTGCGGCGAGGCTTACGAAAACTTTTTGCCTACACTGTTTGACAATTGAAACAATAGCAGAAAACTTTTCATTCATGCGAAATTGCTGTCGTTAGTTTATAACCTCTCATCATGTTCTCAGCCCCAACTTAGACTTCCAGTGCCATTGTCATACCATTATCCGGGTAATGACGCCTCAATATTTAGACCCCACAAGCATGAGAGTAAGACCGAATGATCCATGTGAGTAAGTTTGAGGCTGGAAGTGGAAGTGGGGGAAGTGGAAGCGTAGTCCATGCGATTAAAGAGCTCCAACAACACCACAATAGGATTATCTCAATTGTTATAATGTAAACGTTGCCCAGCAATAAATCAGAATAAAGGGCAAATTTAATTTGTAAGACAATTATATGCGCCATTAAATAGCAGATAATCAAAGAGTACAGTATTGATATTTAAAAGTAGACGTCTGATTTGTTTTAATATGCAGCTCAAGTTCTAGGACTCGCACAACTTTCGTAGTGAACTTTACGTTAATTGAAATTTCTTACAAGTGACCAAGTTTGATTAGAAGAGGCGTCTCTCGCAGTCGATTCATTTGGGTTCATTATTTCTTCTTTACTTACCCACTTTTAATTGCACTCAATCATTATGTGCATCACAGACGCATCTTTTTGCAACTTTATCCGCAGTTACATCTGCGCTTCTCAACAAAAGAATTAAAAAAAACTTGACATCTAGATAACTTTCAAGCAACTGTTTAGTCATTGATTTATAGCCGCCGGCTAAGGCGCCGACAATTAAATTAATCAAATTAAATCATACATTTTTTTTTTGTTTTTTTTAGAGAACCCCATTCCATAAATGGCATTTGTTGGTCAATTTTCCAATAAATATAATAATTAAGAAATGCGTAAGGGAATATTTATAATGAAATATATATCCGATAGGATATATATATATGTTCAATATATATATTTGTAGATCTATTTTTAATATCCATATTTTAATTGTGAAATCAAAAATAAATAAAATACTCTGGGAATTTAATGTAATTCAAGTATTTTCTATTAGTTTTTGTTACTTTCACTGGAATTATTGTTTCACTTCATTATTCATTATTCCCTGTCGAGTAGAGGGAGAGACGGAGAGAGAGAGAGAGAGGCAGAGAGAGAGAGAGAGAGAGAGAGAGAGAGAGAGAGTGTTAAAATGAATACTTTATATTTCATAAATATATATAATAACCTGTATAAAATGTGCAACTTAAAAGAGTCGTTGCATTTAATATATAACAAGACAAAATAAATAATAAATCTCAGCCTACAAGGAGAGTGGCAAATAGGAATAAATATAGTTAGTTTGGTATATAATAAATAATTGAAAATTTGAACATACATAGATGGGTATAGGTGAGCTGAACATAAAAATATATTGGCTAAGTATCCTCCGCACTCTTGGAGCTACAGCCACAAAATCTTGGACATGGGTCAGTGTAAAGTAATAAGTAAGCTAGTCTAGTGCGCTCGACTAAGAGATATCCTGAACCCAGTAAGGTGGACTGGTTTGCAAAAGGGAGCCCAATTTTCACAAATATTTGTGTGTGTATGTGTACGTTTTAATTTGTCATGAATGTCTGGCTATGTGTTTGTTCCTGTGTAGAAGTATATAAAATTTGATATATGTTCATCTGTATAACAGCATTACACGGGGTTTAGAAGGATATCTTTTAGTTGAGCACACGACTAGATTTTCTTACTTGTTTTTTAAGTTTGACCATGTATACAATATATATATATATATATATATATATATAACTATGTACATAGTTATATATGTATATATATATATATGTGTACATAGCTGGATATATACATATATACTAAATTTGATGACTTTAGATCAAGCCTTGCACGAAGAAATGTTATCGATAACGAGAGTTTAGCAAGTTTTTTAAACAAATTTGACCTTCGTGCTTTAGGACGATTTACATAACAAGCAAACATTTCAAGTATTTAGTTCTATTTTGTAAAAAATAAACTTTACACCAAGGTAGATTTAGTCGGCAAATAATAAACAGTTTTTCGTTCCGATATCAAACAAATGAGTCGCTTATCGATTGGTAAAATATTAGGGGAAAAATTATTTTTCCGATATACTTTTGCAATTTTTAACTACTTCCTGGCAACAGGGCATAAAATTGGAGGGCTTTAAAGGCTTCAGTGTCTTGTAATAGTTCGGTCCCGCAATAATGATCTGCTCCAAGTATACATTGAATAGCTCGTAATCCAAGTACTGCCAATTTGGACACTTATACAGATGATGATGTGGAGCCAAGTCATCGATGACCCATTCGCGTTGCTGCGCATAATGCATTTGCAGTGGCTTCTGCAATGGGGAGTCGCTGTTCATGAAATGTTGTGTCACCGTGTAGGAAAGGCCCCCATTGATCGTGGCCTTGACTGTGGGATTTTCGAGCAGCTCCTTAAGTTCTGGCTGCATTTGCTGCGTCTTCAACGAGAGTATGTACCAGGCTGGCATCAGGTTGAATCGTACCGCCTTCATCAGAAGCTCGGTATAAACCTTGCGTGCCTCCCAGTCGTACATCATCCAGCGAAAGGCGCTCATGAAGATCTCCATCTCAGAGTTAACACTGACGATGCTTGTCTTGAGGATGTCATAAACTTGCTCAGACTTCAACTTCAAGTACTCCACTGTGGCCACAGCTGGCAGAAAGAAGCGATTTATGCGCGTCAGCAGCAGAGCTTGCAACGTACTGGTCTCATAGGGCACGGCCTGTAGGTAGAGTTTGAAGGCCTCTCCCTCACGGAAAATCTCGTTGTTTTCGAAGCAATACCACAACTGATTTATTAATTGTGGCATTTTCAGATATCGTGCTGCGAGATACAAATCAATAATGCCATATCGCTGAGGGGCTGCATCCTGCTTGATCATCCATTCGTAGGCCTTCTCAAAGCCGATTTTCGTAACCTCCACCACATTGAGAACTATCAAGTTTGTCGAGCAGAACTGCTTGAAGTATTCGGTAGATACCTGCAGCACGGCCAAATGGCAATCAAATATGTGGCCCTGCACTTTCACCTGGACGTCAGTGTGAATGCGGTTTTCTACGGCTTTGATTATGTCAGCCTTTAAATTATCTTGGTTGCACAAAAGGTGACACTTTATAGACTCGTCATATAGGAATCCCATATCGTTAAGTGAACGCGGTGTAAAACGTTTATAAGCATTTTCGTGGTTCTCCTGGCAGCTTTCGGTGATCTTCATCAGAGTTTTTAAGTCCCTGTAAAAAATATAAACATATTGTAGCGCATGCTGAACGGATTTAACCT
Organism: Drosophila pseudotalamancana; assembly: GCA_037075185.1. Classification (NCBI taxonomy): domain Eukaryota; kingdom Metazoa; phylum Arthropoda; class Insecta; order Diptera; family Drosophilidae; genus Drosophila; species Drosophila pseudotalamancana. The sequence goes on along the minus strand of JBAMCK010000619.1, from coordinate 327,267 downwards.
TTGCAATTACTTACAACTTTGCAATCACTTGTTTTACATCCACATCCAAATTGCATTCTTCCTCCTGCTCGATCACCTCCTCCTGCCCAATCACTTCCTCCACATTCAACTCGGTCATTATATAACATAGAATTTTTCCTATTTTCTTAAACTTCCTTAATATACAAAATAAAAATCAATGCCCACTTGCTTACAAAGTTGTTTTAATTGTAGTTTGTGTCTTAACACAATTTTTAACAGCAGCAGCTTTATTTGCTGCTGGCAAATAGAGTCATGAGGAAAACAACACTAAAAATGCATTTAAGCAGCACCTAAGCCAGGCTACATACAAGATTTCAAATGAAATGTTCGCCTTTAGTGATGGCTTCAGCTTCCACTTCCGCTTCAGCTCAAGGGCTAGTCCGGCCGATTATCTTTGCAGGCAGCTGGACAGGCAGCCACATGTGCTGGACACCTCAGCTCATATTAAGCTAGCCGCAAATTCCAGTCATTACAGGCAATGACTTGACTCGAAGGCTGGGCAGGATTTTATGTGCCAACACAACCATGGCCCATTCATGCGAAATCCAAGCGGGCATCGAAGCAGAGTAGCAGCAAAATCGAGCTTAAGTTGCAATTAAGCAATTGCTATCGTCTGTGTTCGATTGGGCCAGGCCGAGCAAGGAACTGCTAATAGTAACAGAACTCTGATTTCCAATAAAGCTCTTCCCTACTCATCCTCCATAATTAACTGAAAGTAGAGCTTCCACTAAAAGAGAGGACTAAATATGGCAGGATTCTAGATTTGAATGCATTTTTTTACATTTACTTGATTTTGCTTTTGCTTTTCCTTTTGCTTTTCAGTCGACTCAATACAAAATTTAAAGCGAAAATGCTGCACAATGTTCGCCAAAGTAATCCCCAGCCCAGTTACAGCTTCGTCTCGAGTCGCTGGTGGGTGGTGGGTGGCAAGTGGAGCTAGTTGCGGCAGTCCGCAGAAAGCAAATGGAGCATTGCAAGCAAAATAAAAGCAAACAACCATTTTTTTAAGCCATGCAATAGCCAACTCCGGGGCTATTCGCAAGCGTTAAGGCAACTTTGCGGCGATTTTCTTAAAGTGGAAAACTTATGCCTTTGCGATGGCGCCAATGCATTGGCTGCAAGAAACCTGAAAAAGTGCCTCGGAGCAGCGCAAAAGTGGCTCAAATAGACCAAATGGTAGTTGTCTGAACTTCCGCCTGCCCACGTTCGGCCTCAAGCAGGAATTCATGACTTGTTTACGTTTCTAATGACGTACTTGACATTTGATATGTGCTGCCGTACAGATTATGAAATTAATTTAAATCGATATTGAAATTCCAATTGAATTTAAGCTCCAATGCTGCAGTATCATAAAGCCGATATGATTGTCGATTCTGGGCTCCGGCCAATGAATTTCAAATTACCATAAACAAAACAATTGAGTGAGCAGAAAATATAAACATAAAATCGTACACAGCTATTCGGCTATTCGGCTATTCGGCTATGCGGCTATAAGGCCGTACGTCCGGCCATAGAGGCATGTCGGCACTTACACAAGCACAAGCACAAGCACAATCACAAGCACAAGCGCATGTCGGCGACATCAAAATGCTAATAATCAGCGTTATGCCCGTTTCGATGTCGCTCATACGCCACTTGGGCCCAGCTTGGCCCCGCGCTAATCCCGGCACGCAGTATCAATAAGTCAAACACGTCAATGGCAAGCACTGCTAGCAGAAAGGCAAAAACACAACAACGAGAACATCGAACAGCGAAAAGCGAACAGTGAACAGTGAACAGTGAACAGCAAACAACAAGGACAACAACCAGGATGCGGAGTCAAGCAAGGACAAAGACGAAATTTATTGTTGCTCAATGTCGCATTTATCATCACTTTATGCTATTTAATCGAGTCGTCGGCGTGCGTTTTTCTATGCCTTGTTTCCGTTTCGATTCCAAAAATGTTTCATTGTTTACTTTTCTCGTTCATTTTTGTTGTCTGTGTGCGTCAAGCACACACTTATTGTTTTCCAGTCCACACACACACACACACGCACACATAGACGCAGACACGCATGCACGCTCAGAGGGAAAAATATAGGAAAATACGCACGTGCTTAAGTATTTTTCAGCGTCTTTTTATGCTTTATGGCGCCATTGAATTTTCGTTTGTTTTCTTGTTAAAATATAATTTATATGGGTAGTCGCAACATGCACGAGGACAAGGCCCGACAGGGCAGAGCATCAATTGCTTAATGGAAAACAAAATCAACAGCACCAACGAATATGTCATCAGTTGCCAGTTAAAACGTAGCTCCCTGTACATGAAAAGTCCGACTAACGGACATTTTATTATTTATAGCCACAGCCAAGTAAATGCTTCGTGCTGAAAGGAAATGTGTCAGCTCTCACATTTTCTTAACTTATTACATAATTGATGTCGATCTGTTGTAATTATATAACTAAGAATCATAATCACCATTAATCTGGACTTTTGGTCTAGTAAGCTATAACAATTCATAGATATTTAGGTAAACAAAGTATTTTGAGTTGTAACCAATTCCAGAAATTCTAAATTGATTAAAATTAACTCATTTTAATATCGCAGCTTAAAGTTCGTGTGTTTAATATCTTAATTATTCGAAAACTAGATATTCTAAGCGTTGGGATATGCACGAGATAATTGATAACTGAGAGCCATATAAAGCGCTAAAGAAGTCTTATGGCAGAGTTCTAGTTGATTGGATGAAAACAGTTAAATCATACTTATTAATTAAAATTATCCAAAAATATAGCTAGACAATATATACAACAATATATAGATATTATTACCATCAAATACAACTCAGTATTGGTATTTATTTGTATGTTTCTAAATAGTATTTGGTAAATGTGGAAACAAAGTACATTTACAATTTTATTTAATTTTTTTTTGGTATAGTTTGAAATAAATGATTAATTTTATTACATTAGGACAGCTAAGCTGTCTCCATAGAAAATATTTTTTAACAGACTTTTAGGCTAAGCCTGGCTAATAACAGCGAATATTTATTTCAATTATTGATAAATTAAAACATCTTTTAACATTCTCTTTTCCGTGCACTAGTTTTTCCAAATTTCCAAAATTACATTTAAAGTGCGATTTAAAAAAGAATAAACAAATAAAAACTCCATTAACGACATTCTCTACATAACTTAGTGATTTTTCAGATATTGAATTTTAATAATATTTTTTTGTCTAGAATATATGTGTATAGAGTTCGATAATTCTGGCTTCTAATACTTAGAAAATGTCTTTTCGATTGTTTTAAACAGACGCGAAGAATGCGCTTATATACATATACAAATACAATTTCAAAACTGCAGCATTTTTATCTTCTGATCACATACGGATATACAAACAAATAGACAGGGCTCGTACAACTCGGTGGTTTATTCTGATCAGGAATACATATACTCAGTTAAGTCGGCATCACCTCCTACTATCTTTTACATACATATCCTCAAGCACATTATACCCAATTGTAATGGGTAGAAAAAATATAAATGTGTCTCTTATAAATGTTACGTACAGAGATTGGGATACACCCAGTGTCAATCACATGATATAAATAAAGAGCGGAGCAACTTTTGTAATTAAATATTAGGGCAAAGTTGTGAGCATGTGAATCTGTTTATCAATCAGCTGTAAGTGCGGAAGTGGGCAAAGTTGTAATGAGTTTATGAATCAGTCATAAATTTTCACACTGGACCTGCTTAGAACATTCTCATAATTTCTAATGAGCAAAAGTATACAAGCAGAAGCAGTGGCAGTAGTCGAGCGGCTATTAATAATGGTTATATGGCAGAGAAGTTACAGTTGCTGAGACCAGCGAGCTGCTTGGTCGTTGTCCTGATTTAAGTGAAGGGACTTGTTAAAGCATAGAACAGAGGCAATCACGGTATTTGCTTAGTTTACTCGGCTAGCGGGCAGCCAGCTAATTAATGGGCAAAGTGTCAATTAATCAATCAGTCGATCGATCAATCCTAACATCCAACTTCGGTCAAGTCAATGAAAACGCAGCGGCAATGATTACAGGCCAAATCCTCTAGTCAAAAGCAAGTTATCTTGTAAATGTATGTATGTGAGCGTGGGTGTATGTGTGTGACTGTGTGTGTGTGTGTGACTGTGTCTGTGTCTGTGAAAACGTGGGTTAGTATTGACAGGATAAACTCAACGAGCTGTCAAAGCAGGGCACAGCAAATACTAGCGACAAATGCCAAACGGCCAAACAGTGCATAAACAAAACGTAAAGAGAAGTGCGAAAAAAGAGGAAAGCCCACATGAAGTGGAAGAGGGCTAAAAACGTTTTGTCAAATAGCAATTGAAAACGAAGCAATGGGGAGTGCCGTACTAGAAGACACCCAGCAACAGGATATTTTTTATAAATGTTTATTTGACAGTCTTTTTTTCACTTAATAAAAAGATTGATATGAATGTTAAACCTTTTCTTTGCATTTACGATGTTATTACAGGGTATAAACAGAACAAAACTATGTTGCTAAAGCATGATTGCAATAAATTATTAATTTTAAAAGTAAATAAATTGAATGTTATCAATGCAGACAAATGAATACTGATTGATAAATTTCGCAATGAGTAATTTTTTTCCAGATTAAAATTATACGTAATCTATAGGACGTGCAACGCCTCCTGTTGCGTATAAAAACATTATACCCTGACTTTCCATTTTGAATGGGTTCACAGTTCAAAAAGAACGGAAATCCAGTTTCGTAGCAACGATCGAAGAGATTATCGTTTATGTATAAAAGAAATCAGTTTAGGCAGTAGTTGTGCATTTTGTATAGATGGTTGAGGGGCTCAGCAGCTGACAGAATTGGGCAAAAGTCGAACTAATTATGACCAAATTATACAAACGTGCTAAGAGTGTCGGAATGTGTAAGCCGATTGAGGCTAATTCGAAATTGCTTTTCAGCTGTAACAGCAATAGCTCAAATGTTTAACGAATCAATTTTCAATCCCTTTTGTATTTAATTAATTACGGTGCGTGCGAATTGTTTATCAAGTATTCGAGTATTCGAGCATTCGTGAGTGCCGCCATTTGAAGTCGTCTCAAATAACCGATTTTCCAATTATGCAAGTTAATGGAACCCAACGTTTGCGTTTCCAAGGATACTTTAAGACCTGGCTCTGCAATTTAAATTAGCTGCGAATTGCAGCAAGCAAGCAACATCTTTCAGACGTATCCTTAAAGCCGCTGCCAATCCCACAGGCGCAGCAATTAATTGCGCCACATAAATTGTCGGAGTCCTCTACGACTGTTGCTCGATGTTTTTGCTTTGCGTGTCTTGATTAATGCTTGACAGACAATTTGGCTCTTCAGGTAGGGTAGCTACGTGCGAATAGGATATAGTCAAGCCCTGGCATAATTTGACAAATTTTGATGTGCATCCATTTGGCTTTCGCTTGTCGCTGTCGCTGTCGCTGTCGCAGATCCAACTGTTCCACGATGATGATAATGGCTTTTCAAGTGAACACTTAACCCAAATGGGTTAAAGTCTGCATCGTAATCCAGTTGGCAGTGCATTGCAGGTCTAATCGTAATGCCGTTTCATGTTTGAGCATGGCCAACAACTGGCTGGGCAATTAAAGCCTTTGCTTAGTTCTTGCATTTGCCTTATTTAACGGGAACATGAATTAGGCGTTTTATGGTCAACATTGCCGTATTCAAAGCAAATGAGAGATTTGTATTTGTATTGAGTAATAGGGCAGCGCAGCCTCTGGTCTCTGCCGCCGCATAGGCCGGATATTGCTTCTCGCCACTGCGCAGGTGCGCTCTCCGATTCTCTCTCTCTCTCCCTGTCTCTCTCTCTCTCTCTCGTGATTCCTCGGCTCGCAATCTGTTATTGTGGGTTAGCAACATGTTGGTTCGAGTGGCGTCCGATGTGGGTTACAGCAACTTCTGTTGAGTGTGTCAAATTGTGTCCTCGGGTATGTTCCTGTGCCCACATTTGTGTTGGCATTTGTGTGCGGCAGCCGCAAATTAAACGAATTGTGGGTCAGTACCGGCAACATTTGTTGCTGGCCAGGACAGGCCAGGCCAAGCTCTACGAAATGAATGAATTGCCAAATGTTTGCGGTCACGGGCTCTGCCACTGCTTGTAAACAGCCACATGGTGTACTAAAACGTAAGGCTTGCGGTTGTTTAAACTTCCCTTCTTAATCCAAAAACAAGTCCCGGCTCGCCTCTCAAGCCAAATATTAATAATTCACTACATTTATTTTACTAGATGTTTTATGACTATTCGAATAAGCACTCAGTCGGCAATTTTGTCAGCCTCTTCTCTTTCCTCCTCGACTAGGAAGTCTCTACAAATCACCCCAGTCCATAGCTACAAGAGTTAAATTGTAATAGAACTTTAATCGAGTGTGTTTGGCCTGGAGATACCCTACAGCTGGCCCGAGTTTAGTAACTCAAGTCTAATGACTAGATATTAATGTTTACATACAAGCAGGAATAAATAAATCGTGTTGTCAATGACAAGCAAACGGATGGCGTGGTAAACATCCCGTTCAGAAAATATTTAAGCTAGATACTTACCAACTTGCAAAGCTGTTATTTATAGTGACACTAATCAAGTCATTACCAATAATACACTTCAATTATTCAAATTATAGAAGAATATTTTATATTCAGTTTTGAAACTATAATAATAATACTTTATAATATTAGACCACTAAGGGAGCTTATTAATTTATTTTATTATTAATTTCTTATTAATTATTTTGATTTTAAAATTGTAAATTGGATAAATTAATTATTTTCACCGAGGCACCGAAATTGTGCAAGAAGAGACAGTTCTTATCTATTATCAATTGTCACCAATTATTCAGTTAACACTTCTTTTGTATTTTTTTAAAATCAAAGTATAATTTATTTTAATCATTTTGGAAGTATTTGTTATCCCTCGGCCATTGATTGTGTTATTTGAAAAGCTTATAGTTTAATAACTTATATCGAATATCCAGAAATTGTTGGATATATATTCAAGATTTGATAGCTATAACTTTTAAGCATAATAACTTTAGCTATCAAGATATTCTCGAATATATAAACCGCGTTATCGATAACGAGGCGGACTGACAGAAGGACAAATTTAATGTAGTCTGTCACGATTCCTTTTGCCCGTTACATACTTTTTCACAAAAACAGAATACCCTGTATTATATGTAGTATATGTAGCATCAATGCACTTACTCTAAAATTATTGATTTTGATCGCTTTTTAAAAAATGAGAAAGAAAATCGCACTTCGATTTAGAATTCTAAAATTTATTATTTCAATAAATGTGCTATATCCTTTTTAATTGGAGCTTATAATAATATATTCAAGAATATCTTAAATCAATATCTTCATGAATATTTTTCATTTTTTTTTTGCTGAGAAAAGGAAGTATGATCTTTCCTTTATATATGTCTTTTTTAAAATTTATTATCAAATTCCTTGGAATTTGAAAGTAATCGACTTCGTTACTTGTCACATTCGAAAGCAAGACTGCAGATCTACAAGTGATACAGGGCTTCTTCTAGTCGATCACTCCCCACTGAAGCACTGTACTTGCTTATGCTTGCCCATGCACGAATTGACCGAACGTTATGTTGACGAAACTTATCAACAATTCAATTTCAATAAAAACTCCGGACTCCTGGGTCACCCGTAACTCATTCTCCTGTTCAATGCATTTTTAAGTGCATAAACTTTGACTCTGTGTCTGTGTCTGTGTCTGTGTATGTGTTTTGTGTGCGTGGGAGTGTGCGTATGTTGAGCTTCGGTATTTGAAATGTCCCATCTGCTTCATAGCTTCAAACTCATCCATCACATGCAGGCAGCTACGCGCGTTTCTGCCTGTCAGCGTTTGCCAATGCAATCATTTTCGTTGAATGTGTGTACATGTGTGTGTGCGCGCGTGTGTGTGTGTGAAATAGAGCGCATAACCATACCAGTAAACTAATATACGGAGCTGCGAATCCATTTTTTTATGTTACACAGGCAGACAAGCGGCAGACAATAAGACTGGCTGTGTGTGTGTGTGTGTGTGTGTGTGTGGGGGTGTGTGTGTATCGCTCTTTGTCTGTTTGTGTATGTATGTGAACGAGTGTGAATGGCAGTCTGCATGGTTTAGACCCACACATGAACACAATACAGCGTAATTTACGGAGCGTCCAAAAAATGCAGTTTTTAAAAGCATTTAGCTTTGTCCCGCAAAGCTCCGGGGATGTAGAGCATGTTTGCCTCGTAACTGTACTTTTGCGAACATAACAAATGCTTAAATATTGAACTTAAACCGTTTTGAGTATGGTCTAAACAAGAAGGGTCCAAAGTGTTTCCTGCCCCTTCTTGCTACGAAAATCTGAATAGAAGGTCAATAAGTAGTCAATGATGATACGCAGGCCAGAAGTTTTTGAAGCCTCAGCAATGCCCTCGAACAACAATGATTAAATTGTGTTTGCATGGCTTTCAATTTTGCCATTATTATAACAATCTTTCGAACAATCACACGCCCTTAAGATTACATACATATATGTATATAATGGCTTAGTCAGTTGGGTCGTAGCATAGTTGAGTCCACTACTCGAGTGAGTCAACATTTCAACCACATTTCTGACTGTCATGCCCAGATAATATCTTGATGTAAATATTAATATATATCTATATATACATACATATCTTGACAATGGCCTTAGACTAACAAAGCTGCTGCATTCCAGCAATTTAAAGTTTTTGTTTTTATATGAATCACTGCTGAACAGAAACATGCGTTGATTTTCAATAATGCGCATTTGGTTGTGTTGCTGTGTAGAATTCAATTTGCTAAACATACACACACACACACACACACACTATTATGGCTTTAATAAATTCAAACAAAGTACATACCACGAAAATTTCGCTGCCTGCGCCCAGAAGTATGCAACACTCAATTGAGTTTAATTGGCGCAAGCAACATGTTGCATTACACTAATAACTGTAATATTCAACGCGGTCTGCAGCTGGCATAATTCATGAATAACCAAACCATTCATGTGTATTCAAAGTCCCAGCATTGTAAATAAATAAAATAGTTGTCCATACCATTTCATATATAAAAAGAGCGACGTTTAAATGCATTAAATTGCAAATATATTTGGTCGATGCGTTAATTAGTTAAATTTGTTGAATCGCTTTATTTGTGATTTTTCGCTTTCGCATAGTTACACTGTGCAGCATAAATTTCATAGTCTCAGTCGCAGCGAAACAATTTATAAAGTTTCCATCATGCATAATGTCTCCTTGTGCTTTCTATTTAGTTTGTGTAGCCTTTGAGCTGCTAAATTAAATAGCAAAGCAAAGTGCGCCGCTGGCAGCTTTTTATTTTTTTGGCAGCAAACAAGCAGGGGCTGGCACAGCTTCCAGCTTGCAGCTTCCAGCTTCCGCCTTTCCGCCTGTCACTGGCATGTGTGATGGGGGTGTGGCGGGGGGTGTGGCACGCGCGCCTCCAGTGGCCGTATGGCATGTGCAAAAGTAAAAACGAAGTTGCGCAAAACTTTTTAATATGCTTGCGAAATTTTATCAAAACTACAAAATTGCAGCAAAGTGCCAAGTGCCTTGTGAACGGCAGCGACAGCCACTGCCACTGCCACTGCCGCTTGTACTGCCTCTACGTCTGCCTTTGCAACTGCAACTGCAATTGCAACTGCGGCTGGGAGACTGTGAGACTGTGAGACTGTGAGACAGCAAAGGGCGCAACTGAGCTAACGGAGTTGGCCAAACAAAACACAGTCAAGCGAAACCTTCAACTCAATTTGGCAATCGCATTTCTTGCTCTACTTCCGCCTATTCAACTTGACTCGATTTGTGTGTCGGCGGCCAACAACTACACCTCTGTGTGTGAGTGTGTGTGTGTGAATGTGTGTGTGTGTGTGTTTGCCTGCCCCGCCCAACTGACGCTGCCTTTATGTGTGTTTAAGTGGCAATGCAAATGGCAACATTTTGGTGAGCACTTCACTCTCTGCCTCAGACAGTTACACGACATTTTTTTTCCCCACTTTTGTGCTAAATTTAATTGCAATGAAAATTTCCATCCACTTGCAACTTGTGAAAGTTCACTGACAATCGCGCTTCTGGGCATGCAGCAAAGCGTTGCCAGGCTCAACGGCTCTTTTCCAGGCCAAAAGTTGCTGCAGTGTGAACTGTGTGAGTGACTGTGTGTGATGGTGTCCCTGATTAATTGGCCAAAATTAATTTTACATTTTAATGTCAAATAAAAAACATGCACTAGTTAGTGAAAGTTGACAGCTGAAGTGGTTTCCACTTAAACGAATTAAGCGGGTCTGCGGGATGTACAGAAATTGCCACAAAGTGTTGAAAAAGCAACATGAAACTTCAAAAACTTGTTACTCATCTTTTTTTTACTTAGCAAATATATTATATATGCATTTTAATTTAGATTTTATCACACATCTACAACAATAAAGTGCTTTCAACATTTCCCGCAGAAAATGAAGCTCATTTTTAATTCCCCAATGTTTAGTAGGAAAATATTGTGAAGCTTCAAAAAAGGAAAATTTATAAATAAGGATTATCAATTTAAAATTGAAGAAATTCTATTAGAATAAACTTCAGAATTTACAAATTATCCGGTTTTTAAATTATATATAAAACAAACAACAACCATAGAATTATAAATTAAAAAAAAAAATAAAAAAAACAAAAAATTAAAAATAAATATAAAAATTTGTACTCTTAGTACGAGGCAAAACTTGGTTGTGCGTATATTTTACATAGATAGTTTACATCTCCAAATTTATTCTATTGTAAACTTTCAACATCTTTTGTGTTCTTCTGCTAGAGATATATTTATTACATTTTACGGTTATATATATTTATGAATACAATCTGGAAATTTCTTTTTATTTTATCAGCTATATTAAATATCACTTTGCAATTCAAGAGCTACAAATGGAATAAACTCGATTTTGGCGATTGTAATACTTTTAATTAAACGTAATCCATTTCTGTGCAGCTCTCTCTTTAATAACATCATCATTTGCTACACATGTGTGGGAGTCAAATTTAACATCCGACGCTTATAATTATATAGACAGACGGTTGACCATCCAATTATTTTGTATTTGCACAGTCGTCTATCGCATCGCTTGAAATCCATCGGGGCACTAAATTAAATGTTTCTAACGCCTGTTCAAGGACGTGGTAAACAACAACAGACAAACGAGGACGGAGGACAAAACACATGTGGGCGCGGGTATAAGCCAAATGCCGACATCAGCACAAGGAGTGTGTAAATCAGGATCAAAGTTCACAGGACCTGATTGTAAATTATAAAGAAAGCTCATGCTAAGCAGATACAGTGCACTATGGTAATGATGATGATGATGATGATGGTGGTGTTGATGATGATGATGATGATGACGATGACTCGATGATGATAATGATAACGACGATTTCGCTGCTGGCTTACTGATCTGTTGCTAAGTTGGGCCCCAACGCCCCACCTGTAAGTTCAATGGCAAGAAAAACACGGTGTGCCAAGTAATTGTTGTTGCTGTTCGTTGTGAAAATAATGCACAAAACTTTACACAGCAAAACCAACAAAGATGACTGAGGACTGAGGGCTTGAGGCAGGGCGCGGGTCGAGACGTTGTCCAAAGAACAACTTTCCTATACAAATTTCTATCAAAAGATTAAGCAAAGACAAACAAGTGAGAAGCAGTGACGCAGCCGTTGGCAAACTTCGAAGACCCCCCCCCCCCCCCCCCCACACACTCTCCTCATGCTCCCCATGCTCACCATGCTCCTCATGCGAGCGACCACTTGCCAAGTTTTCACAGATAACTTTAAATATTTATCCTGACCTGGGTCTGGCTGCCCTCCATTGGTCGTGGAGCTACTTCTGTGGCCGTGTGGCCAGATTTTTGTTTATGTTCGCTTTATGTTTTGTTAGTTTGACATATCAGTGACACTTTTCTAGCCCGCTCAGCATTGCAACAATATTTTGTTTTATTGCAACAAAAAGTGTTCATTCTCCCCGCGTTTGTCATAAAAATACAATTTTTATTTGTGCGTGCGAGTTGTAAACATAAATTTTGAATGCAGAAAAGCAGCAAAAACAGCAAAAGCAGCAAAAGCAGCAAAAGCGACGCAACATAAAATTGAAAAGATCCCAACTTTTTGTTTCCACAATCGATTTTTCATATTTTTGTTAGGACGCCCTCAGCCACAAGTCGAGCAACTTTGTGTTAGCCAGCTGAAGGTGGGGTACCAGGTGCTTGGTAACTTTTGGCCAACTTTGTTGGCAAAACTTTTGGCCGTATAAGTTGTTAATTTGCGAAAAGAAAAGGCGTTTAACTGTGGTGACGAATTTTAAATGTCTGTGTTATATATCAGTATTCCCGCATAACGTTCGAACTGTGATAGTCCAGAGTACCCAACTGAGAAATACCCTGTACATCCGTGGCGTGCTGCTATTTAAAATATTGTATCTTTTATCTAAACACAGTTTGCTTTGCTCATTAGTTTGATAATATTATCTTCTTACCTTTATTTTGGTGACTCTAAATCCGGGTTGTAGATATCATCAACAAAATAAATAGAATTGCATATCATAATCTCATTTTTAAAATGTATATTAAACATTCCAACTTCTATGTAAATTGATTCGCAGACAATTATAAATAAAATGATATTTATTCAGTTCAATATTTCACTAAATTTGTTAAGTTTTGCTTTGACTTATTTGTCCAAGCGATTCAAATTATAATTATTTTCGGTATGTCTGAATACGAAGATCGTTTAGGTGGAGGAGGAACACAGGGAGGCAATGACGATAATAAAGATGAAAATGGCGTGGAAAGGGGTAGCCAAAAAGGAAAGGATCGAAAGCGGGGACAAGATGGTCAAGATGGTGGTCAGAACGGTGGTCAAGGTGGTCAAGGTGGTCAAGGTGGTCAAGGTGGGCAAGGTGGGCAAGGTGGGCAAGGTGGCCGTGGAGGTCAGAGTAGCAAAGGTGAAGGAAGAAAATCTAGTGTCAACAATAACAATGGAACAGAAAACATGGCAAGCCGAAATGGCAAAAATGGTTTAAATGGAAGAGGTGGAAGCGGAGGCGGAGGCGGTGGAGGAAAAGGTGGTGCAGCGGGTGGAGTAGCAGGAGGTGCAGGTGGAAAAGGAGGAGGCAGAGGAGGAGGAAGTGGAGGAGCTGGTCAAGGCGGAAGGTAGGATTTGTGATGGTTATAGAAATACCAAAAAGATCTTAAAATAAATATTTACAATTTGGAAAAATTAAAAAAAAAAACAAATAATTTTTAAAAATAATATGAATTAAACATTTTTATAACGTCTACTATTAGTTTTGTGTTGAGCTTTCGTGATCATCGTCAAAGTATTCGAAGTGAAGCACTCAGCTAATCAAAAGTATTGTGAGTAATTGGGTGCAGAATTTTCAATTGGAAATAAATTCTTTTAATAAATCTTCATTTACTATAAATTGATTTTTCTCTGTACGGACTAGAGTTAGCTGGTTAGTGCACGATGTTCTATTGGTTTTTTAATAATAATTACTGAACTTAGCAAAGATAAAAGAGAAACTAAACAGTTCTTCGAAAATACTATTTAATTCTTTTAAAGACTTCAGATGATATGGAAAAGAAAAGTCGTAATTGGACTACACATATAAATTAGTAAGTAAGTCAAATGCGACCCTCTTCGATATTTGGTATCCGTATCTCTGACAAGCAGAGAAGAGGTCTTCATAAGAGTAAATTTTGGAAGTAGTTGTTGTCATCCAGTCTGCTGCGTTTTTTGAATGGCTTCTGAAGTAAATTGTTGAATAAAGGCGTGTATATGTGCTTATCGAAATGCCGTTGCCGGCGTCGTCTTTGTCGACACAAATCAAAGCAGCTGCGTAAATCTTCATCAAGTCTGCGCGTCTTCGTTGGCGGCCGGTCGGCGAAAAAAGAATGGAAAATACGCCAACTCACGGTCAATTGCAATTCAATTAGACGCAATTAGTGCCTGGGCACGAATGCGCCATAATATATATGTACGCCAGTATGTGTGTAGATACACATATACATATATACATATATACATATAGCTAAAGATACAGATACACATAGACGATGACACGCCATAGATTACGTAGTTAGAGCGGAATTGGCGAAGCTGAAACGAGACATCGCATTGTTTGCCACTCTATAGTGCTCTCGCATTCTGTCTCACTCCCCCTCTCGACTTTCCAATACTCTCGCAGAAAAGTATCTCATTAGATGGGCTACAAGGCAACGGCCGCTTAACTCATTCATCATCTTCATCAGGCGAAAGACGGGTCGGGTTTCGGTGTCAGATCCCAGTAACAGAATGCTATAGATACGGATACATGGTCGCAATGTTACTACCGATGCTACTGCTGCTGCTGCAAATGCAGCTTAATTACAAAATGACCCATTGAGCTGCTGCCGCTACTCCCGCCGCTCTGATGCTTCCTGCTGCCTGCTGCCTGCTGCCTGCTGCCTGCTGCTCCGCGAGTCTGCCTGCGTATCTATAGATATAAAAGAAATGCTCGACTTGCGGTGCTGCTGTCGGGGCTAGTATGTGTGTTTAATTAGTGCAAGCCATGATTATGTAAGATATATTGTGGCGTTCCAATATGCACAATGCACATGACCAGGCACCTAATTGGCGAAAGCAGCATGACTCAAAGTTCCTTGTTGTCATTTGTCTTTTGATTTTCCTCCTCATTGGCTAATGTCTATATGGATTCAATATGAGCCAGACAAGTGATAGTGCCCTAGTGGGGGATGCGCGACTCACAAATACCCTCAACTTTGTGCACATTCTAACTAACGTTTATTCATATATACCTATTAAGTTCCACTTTCAACCTTATGATTGTTATTTTGTTCAAATTTAATTTCTAATTCATTTCCAAAATTTCTATTCTAACTCTAATATTTTACTAATAAGTAATTATATATCAGAAACCTTTATTTACAATTTTAAATCATTAAAATTTAATGCTCACTCGTGTCTAAAAATCAGTTGTCTATTATTTTAATTTCAAATGAGAAACAGTAATGGAAATCAAATTAAAGGTGGAAATATAAATAAGAAGGAACAGTAATTGTAATCACATTAAAGGTGGAACTATAAATAACCTACAAGAATATGTATTTAAAATCTAAATAATATGTATTTGTTGTACTTCATTGTTACCTGCTTTGCATAACATAAGCATACCCTTTAGACCAATTTTGAATAGGTTCAGGGAATAAAAAAATCGAAAAGCGGCAAAGCGGGAAAAAATCATAAAAATGTGCGCACTTACACACTCATGACCACATTTTTGTGAGCGAATGTGTGCTCAATCAGGCGTGCCCAAGTGGAGCCGGCAACGACATCAGTCAGAAGATTGAAGTGCAGCCTAGTCATTGTCCTCAGCCCCTCCCCCCCTCTCCATCTCTCTCTCTCTCTCTCTCTCTCTCTCTCTCCTCTCTCTTTTAGCTGACGGCGCCAGAGATGACAACGCGAACGACAACGATAATCACATTATTTGGTATCATTTAATTTCACCGTTACTTCATCTACTCCTCCCTTGTGCGCGCTGTTCAAACACAGAGCGTATTTAATATTTCATGAATTGTTGCACGACCTTATAAAGATATAAATACTGTAGCATGTACTTGTATTTATGATTCGTTTACAGTTGCCAAGTCAGGCGTGCCCAGCGCGAAGGCTGAGAGTTCTCCTTCTCCGTCCGTGTCATCCTGCCCCAAAGATACATTCATTTATGAAGCCTCATCTCGAGTTGACGGCTGCTCTGCAGCAACGTGTCATCTCAGCTAAAGGCTACAACAGCAGCAAAACAACAAAAACAAAATGTTGACAGCCAGATGCGGTGTTGGCCTGCAACAGGGGCCACCGAGGAGGCATGTCATTGCCAATGATAAACAGTATACTTTCTTGACATTGACATCTAACAGGGCGTGGGAGTGGAATTAAATTCCAATAACGTTAGTATTAAAAGTGGCTAAAGGCTAAACACTGCCCAGGGTCGAATACGGAAAACGTGGTGGCAAACGAAGAAAAAAGTCTCAAGTTAATTATGCATTAATAAAATTTGCGGCAGTTACGCCTGTGCCCGAAATTATAAACAATCGCTAGTCAGTTATTAAGCTTGTAATTCACAGTTTTTCACAGCATTTCGTTAACTGATTTATATTTTTCTCGGTGCTTTTCTTTTCTGACTTGCAGTTTATTTCGCGGCGCGTTGATTATGATATCCCAATTTTTTAACGCGTATTTACTAAATATATTTTTTCAGCAGTCTTTTGGCGATTTCGCATAGCTATCGCACTGTTATCCTATCAAGTGATCTGAGTGCCGTACATACTATATAAACCCATATTTACAGCTTAATTGCATTTTCACATGTTGCCCCACAAAGTCCTGTGAACTTTGGCAGGTGCCACTTTGTGGCAACCACACTGAACAAATATTTCACTGTCATATAAAGCTTTAAGTGGGAATGTGATTGCCAATTTAATTAAATAAAAAATATCTTTTTGAGTTACAGTTACAACTGGTAATAAATCAATTCGAGGTATCGCTATAAACAACTGCAGCTATGCAAACAGATCTGAATATCTTTTATATTTTTAACTCAAATTTATTTGTAAGTAAATAAGTAATACAGAAATATTTTAAGTCAGCCTTTGATATTTTTTTGTTTACAACAAAGTAAGCAGTATATTTAATTTAAATGCTTTTTGTTACAACTAACTAACAGTAAACATAAACGGAACTTATAATTCTAAAAGAGTTTAACTTTAGGGTTTATGATTTGGCTTAAATACTTTATTTTGATGTTCAATACCATTTTTTTTTTTTTTTTTGTATCTTATAATTCTTACATTTGATATTCTAATAACTAAATAAGGATATTTCTGAATTTATAACCACGAATACTTTAAAAATATTATAATTAATCAATTCATTTTCATTACAAAATTTTTTCAAGTGCAAGTGCAAAAATTTAGTTCCGCGATTTATTTAAAAAAGGCTGTAAATATTTATTCGCTCCCTCCCGATCCGACTGGGAATTTGACCACTGGGTCGGTCGCACGTGGGATTTAAGTGGAGACAAGCCCGTGACTGCCAGTCAGCCAGTCAGTCAGTCGGCTGGTCTGTCTGACAGTTGGTCAACGTTCACTTTAATGACACGCGGCTTAAAACTGTATGGTGACATTGTATAGCCAATTTGCATTAAGTGTTTTTCATGCGTAATTTAATTCCGTTGGCTACCATGTGCCCGAGTAAAAGTAATGAAAATATGTTTCAGGTAGAAAAAAAAGGTAGTACGTCTGACCTTACAAACTTGACCAAAATGTGGAAGGTAGATTTATGCAAGGTTATCAATATTACCTTTAGTTTACCTTTTCTTTATAAAAAAAAGTTGTCAAATGTTGTTCGCTTAGTATAATCCATTTTTATATGTATATATAATATCTACATACATGTTTATAAATTAATTAATTTCACCCTTAAATACACTTGTTGATTGATTTGTGAGTAAAAATGTTTTGTTTGTGGCCGAAAATAGGTTAAAATAGTATGTCTTTATAGGAGAGAATATTATTATTATAAAATATACGAAAATAAATATTAAATTGAAAATGATGATGTGGGTCGAGAATTATGGAATGGCTTATTGTGAGAAGTTTTTATTTTTCGGAGCTACTTGTTCAGGTGTTAAGTTCAAATTGCATCTGGAACAATTGAGAAAAAACATGCAGACTTTGTTGAAAACATCTTGGCCACCTTTTTGGCGAGCGAACAAAGAGAAGTTACTTTCGTCCAGGCAACAGCATTGGCCTTTTGGCAGTCAGCTGGTCAAGAACGTGAGCAACATTTTGAAAGTAAGCTAGTAAGCTGCAGAGCGTTGCTAGCGCTTATGGAAAATGTGTGTATGAGTGTATGTGTGAATGTAATGTGACCAGCAAATGGGCAATAGTCGTTTGCTTTGGCTTTGACGGCCACCCGCTCAGTGTGGATACCATGCAATGAATATTTTTGCGTCAAACACAAAAACTTTGTGGGTCCAAACGAATCCTCGATATCTGCAGCGGCGAAGTGCTAGGGGATGAGGATTTGGCTTTGGGGTCGTGCCACTAACACAATGCGTGCTGTGCACTATTTTATACCCTGGCTGGAGGTGGTTTTATTGTCTTGGCAAATGTGAAACACGGTCTAGAAAATATATTTCTGATCAAAAATAAGCAAAGATTATTAAATTTAAGCCTCTATAGTAAAAGTATACATTTAATACTTTTCATAAATAAAATAAGCAGTTAAATCATATCAATTTAATCAGTGCTAACATAAACAAAAAAATGGTCTTAAGAGTTTAATACTTAAAATCTTAAATAAAATTATCTGCATACAAATCACTGAAAATTGTTAATAAATGATAATGTACTAAAAAAGAGTATTATAATTATTACAAAAATGATTTGTACATTTTTTTTTATTATCGTACATATAAATGCCTTAAGTAAAAAAAGTTGGTCAATCCGAGTATTTTTTGTTTCTATGTAGAGTAAACAAATCAAATTATTTTCACAGTCAGACAATTTAATTTTGTTTTTAAAATGATTTTGTTTTATAGAAGCAGATACCCGAACAAATATTTGTATGCCATAAATATTCGTAAGATAATTTCTAAGAACTGCAACAAGAGTCATTAAACATTTTTGGATTTGACTTCAATTAAGAAATAATCGAATGGATTGTAAATATTGTGACCAAAAATTAAGTCTTTTGTTTATGCAAAAACCAAATAGCGACAATCTGCAAAAAGGGTATTCAAACATTAGCACTTGGAATACGTGCGAATTCTTCTTGTTGTTTTTCTGGACTTGAGGCTGTTATGGTTGATGCTGCCGCACAGCCGCCTGCCTACAATATGCCACAAAACGGTTGGTAGTTCCAATTTTTTTGTCGGAACTGTGCTCAATTTGATCTACTACAAGAGTTCGGGGCTGGGGGTGTTTGCTGCTGGTGTCCTGGCACGGAGCATATTTATGGGTACTGGGTCAGTCAGTGGCAAGGACGACAATACACAGGCACTGGCAATACTGTGAAGAAGATTTGTGGCTGAGGCACAGAAATTTGAAATTGAAAAATAGTTTGACTTTTATGAGTGCCGATGGTCAAATGCCCAACAAAATCCAAATAACCTTAGCCCGATGCTTGCACGTGGCTGTGTGAATGTGTGAGTGCGTGAAGTGCATGTTCAAAATGTGTTGCCTACTTTTGGGTCGCTCAACTAAAATTCCCAAACACATTCGCACGCATGCTGCGCTTTAATTTTTCAAATTGAAAAGCGTCAAACCGGCATGTGCAAACAAAATGGCAGTACCACAACCTGCCGAGGGGCACCCGAAGTCTGTCGGTCGGCGAGAGCGTCGCTCTGTCTATGCTCCGGCTTTGGCCGGGTGTCTGTCAGACGAGCGTGTGTATGTGTCTCTCGCCTTATATGTTTGCTTAGCCGCAAATGGATTTCATGAATCATTATGACCGGCAGGCAGCGACTGCTGACTTCATGTGTACACAGTTTGACTTTAATTGCCCTTTGCACGCTTTGACTGGAATGTTACGTGGGCGCGGCCTTTAACTGCTAACTTGTGCCGAATGCGGCGCATTCTGTTGACAAATATTTTGTTTTTATATTTTATGAGCATTTCACGCCTCGGCTCCACCACATATACAATCAGTCTACGTGTACGAGTGTCTATCAACTGAAAGTGATATTAATCTGAATTCACACTGCCTCGTACACTCCAACCATTACGCAGGCTCGTCTATTTGGAAAAGGTGTCTTTTACTCCCCTGTGGTCAACACTCAGTGCATTGGCTTACACTTGTCTCCGAGGCATACTGTGTGTGTGTTTTACACACTTCCTTTTCATACTAATATGAAAATATGACAGTTTTGTCACGAAATGCCTAATGGTTGTGAAATAGGTATTTTAGATGTGTGAGAAGTCTGTGTTTCATCAACTGGTTGCTCTGCTGTGTCGCAGGCATGGAAGTTGCCTTGACCGCTAGCCAAGGCCTTGTTGTCAGCGCTATTGGAGAAATGGGTTGATAGTTTTTCATTGAAGTATATTCCACTAATTATACACATATATATTGTATTTACAGACTTACATTACAGCAGTTATTGAATAGTTGGCAGAGTATTTTATTTTCGTGGTTGGTTCTTTTTCATGACTTACCTGCTCTCATTTTTGTATAATGGTGCAACTTAAACAAAACGCTTTTGTTCTGTTACGAAATAAAATGGGCGTGAAGTGTTGGCACAAATTGAAATAATAACTGCAATAAATATGAGAGGCTATACCAAACCACAGAGCCCTTAAGAATTCAAATATGCATTAAGATTATGTCTTAATTTATTAATTTATTATTCATTTTATTAATTATCTTGTAGTAGGTGTTTCATAAAATTAATTAGTATCTTCACAATCTTAAAATCATATATCAAGAATTATTTTTTCGTGAAGTTGCAGGGTATAAACGCAACTCAAAAACCATTTCAATTAACTAGCAACTAAATCCAAACAAAGTCGGAAAAAAAAGTATTAAAATGCTTTATTTTTCAGAAGGAATGCTTTTTTGCATTGCGTTATACATGAATGCATGTGTGTGAGTGAGTGTTTATTACAAATATATGGCCTGATATGTTCCGCATCCCATATAATAATTTCATGGCAAGTTTCTCACCCGCTGCAGCCTCAAAATGCAGCATACTTTCCGGCGCTGCGGCGGCTGCTGCTGACTTCCGGGAGTTGCGCTAGAGACGAATAATTATGTTCCACAAGCTTAAGCAGAGTGGTACAAACACATACAAACACGTACTCCTACCTCCCCCGCACTATGCTGGCAAAGTAATTAAAATGCTTGGTCCATTAAAAATGTTACTCCATGGAGTTGAGCTCGAAAGTTGAGCCTCTGACTGGGAACTGACGCAGAAAATTCAAAAAAAAAAAAAATAATAAAAGCAAAATCGTAGCCAAACAAAACAAAACAAAACAATTTTAGACGACTGCGCAAAGGTCGCTCAGCTGGCCCATATTTAGCTTTAATTAGCCAACAACCCCTTTGTACCCGCCCCTGGATCCGCCCCGTTTTCATTCGTTCCACCCCCTGTTGCAAGTGCGTTTGTCAAAGGCAGCTCTGCTAAAAGTTAAGCAACAAATAAAAGAAAATGGCAGACACTGGAGTATTGCTTCATTTGACTAATTTGCTTTGAGAACTTTATTTTAAAGCAATGCATATATATTTATCTTTCTGTCTCCTCTCTCTTTCTCTCTTTATTTATTTTTTTATTAGGAAAATAAACTTAACTGATAAAGCAATAGACAGCAAGTCTATCTTACAATGTTCGCCTATATATGGCATTAATCGAAACAAAGTTCTAAGTTGTAAAATCTTCTTGTAAGAATTCATATAATGAAACTTCATATATTCCTGATCGACTTAAATGGCAATCCGTTTCAGATGAAGACTTTATGCATCATTTATTCAAACTTATGTTATTATATATTGTTTCAGTAGGTCTGTCTCAAGGTCTGATTGGATCATTATTTTATTTGTGTATTATAGAAAATACTGGCATGATAAATAAATGTTTTATTTTAAATATATATTTATGTTACCAGCCTGATTACTCAGTTACAGTATGCTAATACACAGTCATACACAGCACATATATGAGATTTATCGATAATAGTATTCGTAATATATATATTTATTTATTCTCAATCTAACAACTATATTATATGTGTGTTCTGAGAACAATCATTACGAATTGAGGATTTTTTGTAATGATTGACACTTATCGACACTTCTTGGGGTTTAAGTATGTGCTATAGCGGAGTTTTTCTTCAAGTTTGTGTATTGAATATCTTCAGATAAATCGTACTCCTTTCCCTTTGGAGCATTCTTTAAAATGGCTTATGCAACTGGCAATGACATGCTCAATATTTATGGCTGATTTATGAAAATTTATGATTTGAGCAGCTCACAGCGCAAGTTTCGCCATCTACGGAGCAAATCTATTTTTCATGTTACATTTTCAGAAAGAAAGACTGAATGAAGGAACGAAGAACGAAAGAAATATATGTATTTATCTGGCTGGGGTGCAAATGCAAAACCAAATAAGTGGAAACAATGAGAGACGAGTCGGCAGCTCCGCAAAAACTTTGTATTTCAATCTGTGCAAAAAGTTTGCGTGCGTCAGCCCAAAGATTGGGCGAGTGTGTGTTAATCAATGGTAATGTGTGCTGGCAGGCGGGTCTCTTACGTGAAGCTGTCTCTGCGGGAGACAGTGAGTCGGAGAGCGAGAAAGAGAAAGAGAGACAGCGAGAAGGAGAGAGAGGGGTGCTGGACTGCACAAGGTGAGTTGCAAAAGAATTACACTTACGCAGCAAAAGAAACACAAATTCGCAATCAAAAATTTTCACATGCGAAAAGAATAAGCTGTGAGAGATTGCACTTTTCTCTATTTTTAGTGTTTTTTTGCAATTTCTTTTCATTTCTACAACTTGGTAAAAAGTAGCAACAGGAAAACGCAATGCTGCAGGCGAAAATTGTCAGTGCTTGAGTGATGTTTGTGATGTGTGAATGTCTGTGCAGGTGTGTGTGCAGCTTTAAGATACGCCTTGGAGTATCTAATGGCTAGTCCGATTCCACTTGCGGATTGAGTTCAGTGCTTGTCGAGCATATCTTAATTACTGTCAAATCAAAAATCCATACTTTCTGAGTAGTGAAAAAGGAGCACGAACGCAGGGACCTGTGTGACATGCACAGCACACATTCATATATAGTACATGTGGATATCTGCTCGTAGACATATATGTCAATTTTACATTCCCATACGACCGCAGACTACTTCAGTCTCCAATCCCTTTATGGCGCTGAGAAGTGCTCAGTGTCCATTGACCATATATCATAATAAGCGCACCAAAGAGAGTCATTTGGGTTTGGCCAACGATTCGGTTTCGATTTGATTACTCAAAAGTCAGAAATGGCCTCCTCCAGCGCCGCCACCCACCCACCTCCGACCCTCTTCTGCTCGGCGTTTGTGGCACCATAAATTGCAAGCGGACGCCGTATCCCTTACAGGGAGGAACTGCGACCGGCGCGTCGCTCCACGTCCTGTTGAGTCGATTCGAGTCCAATGGGTTTCGGTTTCATGACTGGTGGCAAAGGCGTGCCCGTGGCTGGCATTTGAGCTGGAAAT
Source organism: Drosophila pseudotalamancana (assembly GCA_037075185.1). Classification (NCBI taxonomy): domain Eukaryota; kingdom Metazoa; phylum Arthropoda; class Insecta; order Diptera; family Drosophilidae; genus Drosophila; species Drosophila pseudotalamancana. Next base: position 303,903 of record JBAMCK010000619.1, on the reverse strand, counting down.
AGGATGCCATTTGTGTTCAATTAGGCTATGCTAATTTGCAGCGAGCATGGCATGGAGCTGAACTACTTCAAGTTTACAATGTTCGAGATTTAAAGAGTTGAATTTTGTGCATGGTCCACGCAATTGAGTTACTAGCTGCCAGCCAGCTCTGCGGCTTTACGGCTCTGCGGCCATTCGATTTTGAAAATTTAGTAACTTTCACAGCTGATAAAATAATAAATGAATGTCCCGCTTGATTGCGTTCAAGCCATGTCTACACTGACATCCTGATTGATTGAAATTTTCATAAATAAAAATAAATAAAGCCGTGAATACATATTTATTTAATAAGGACTTACGCAATTTGTACTGAGAAATATAAATAAATTATTTTTTTTATTTACCATTTTATTTTACCCTTTACACATTGAAAGTGGTTAAAAAGGGCATCCATTTTTTGTGAAACTGTTTGTAACAGGTTGAAGGAGTCGTGGCCAACCCTCTAAAGTATACATAAATGCTTGATTGGGCTCAACTCTGAGCTAGATTTTGGCATGCATGTGCATACGTAAGTTCTTGTGACGAAATGTAGAGAATTAAGCACAATGTGCTAAAAGAATCACTGCATGGGGCATTGGGTATCTTCCAGTCGAGCACACTCGACCACAGTTTTCAGTCTTGTTTTTCCATTTTGGTTGCAATTTTTTTTTCATTATTGATTTTTTACATCCGAATTTAATTGAAATATGTATTGAGTATCGAATACGGTCAAATATTGAATTGCCGCATATGATGGGAGTACAGCAACAGGCAACTAATTATGTAAATTTCGCATTTGCATTTGCATTTGACAACTTCCACGGTTTACATTTTTCATGCTAAAGTTGGGTGTCACTTACATTGCACTTGAATTCTGTATTTTGCCATATCTATCATACGCCTCGTGTGCAGTAAACTGTTTTGACGATATCGTTTTCATGCAGTTGATTGGATTTGGCTGTAAATTCGTTATGGTTTCGCTGATGTGTTTACCGTCACGATGCCAATATCGGTGACGGTATCGATAATATATCAGGGCCAACGTCAACTCCGACGCCGACTTTGATTTGCACTTAATTGCATTAATATTGAGGCTGGAGCAAGGACCTGCCTACACTGCTGCCTCTCCGGCAATCAGCGCAATTCAATTTGTCGGCTCCGAGCTCAGCCCAATTGAGACAGACAGCAGGCCCCAAACATTTTCAATATGTATCAATTTCAACTACCCTTCTTTCTTAGAGAGATTGTACCCTGGAGAACAGTTTGTACGGCCTCGTGGAAGTTTGGGTGTACATAAAACATAATTAATATTAAGCAGCAATACACACATTACATAATTATTAATATATTTTTTTAATTGATAACAAATTTAATCTGAGATATAGAAGAATTTTAAATGTGATAAAGCTGGTTTCGTATAAATATTACAATAAGTTTAAATAAAAACATATAAAAAAATTAAATAAACATTTTATTGATGAAATGAGCAAAAATTTTAAGTTATCACAGAGCGCATAGTATAAGTAGAAAATTAATATTTATATTATTGATTAAATTATATATAATTTAGATAATTTTAAAGCAACTGAGAGTAAATTGTATGAGTAGAAAACTAATACATTTTTATATTTATATTATTGATTAAATTATAGATAATTTAGATAATTTTAAAGCAACTGAGAGTAAATTATATGAGTAGAAAATTAATACACTTATATATTTATATTATTGATTAAATTATAGATAATTTAGATAATTTAGATAATTTTAAAGCAACTGAGAGTAAATTATATGAGTAGAAAATTAATACATTTTTATATTTATAATATTGATTAAATAAGAAAATAATTTTAAAGTAACAGAGTGAAAATAATTTAAGTAGAAAATTAATACATTTATATATTTGTATTATTATCTAAATGAGAAAATTTTTTTTAAAGTATCAGAAAGTAAATATATATTATATTAATTATTTAGTAAACAAAATATTATATTTTCCAGATGCTGTTGGTTGGGACTTTATTTTTAGACAAAAATGAAAATGTGAATTAATTTATAAAACAAATATCATTGAGCACTTAAAACGATGACAAATTGGGTACTCCATTAACTATAAATGTAATTTAATTTGAATTAAGGAAGCATTTACTTAAATTTCTATATATATGTACGAGTATATCGTAGCGTATGGCCAGTTCGTCTTTCCGGTGAATTTGGTCGATTGCTCTCTTACTTTGCCGTAAGACCCTGGACTCAATATTCAATTCCATTCAAAAGGCCTTAATGCGCGCACGTTGCCAGCGGCCTGGGACGGGTATCTAAAAATAAAAAGAAGAAGAAAGACACTTGGGCTGCACCGTGGCCTGGCATAGGGTCAGACCGTGGCTGAAGACTTGGGCTCATAACCATTTGGCTGTTGTGGCGCCGTTGGTCCATTGGCCCCTTTGACACTTTGCCTCATTTTTGGCAATTTTTAACCAATTCAATTTAATTTTATTAGTTTTGGCAAAACTCAAACAACTGGGACGGAACAACAATAACAAGGTAGCACCCCTTCCCCCCCAGCTCCGAGAATTCAAGCGACGAACCTTTTGTCCGCTTCTTTGCTGAGCTCATAAAATCGGCAAGTGAAACAAACTTGTAGATACACAGATACATATTTATATGTCGTTTGTTATTCTCTTCATTGGCTTCATTTTTTTTTTATTTCCTTGGTTGACTTTTTATTGGGCTAGAATTTTTCGCCCTCGTCGCGCCCGCCACATAAGTTTTAAGTCGTAAATAGTCTATAAAATGCATTGCCAATGTTTCTTATAAAACGAGTGTTTTTTTTTTTTATTCAGAGTTCAAAGTTACTTTGGATAGTTTTTGGTTGCCGCTCTGACATTGGATTTTATTGTTATGATTCGCAAAAATGATGTGGCAAATGCCACTCGATGTGTGTCCACTTAAGGCCGGACTCCACGAGCGGCAAAGGAGTTCAAAGGAGGTCAGCTGCGGAATCTAAATTATGCTCAAAAGTTGGCCACTTAAGCCTCAATTACTTTGATAGCTTAATTATGCGAATGGGACCCGCATGCACAGACTTAATTAACAACTTTTTAAACATAATTTCCTATAAGTCAAAACGACTGTGCCTCATGCAAAACAACTATAAATTTATTCTCAAAATTAAAATTATTTTATACGGACAGACGAATGCGTGAGTGCAACGCATTCGAATTTGTATCGGAAATGATGCGTAATAGGGATGGCGAGAGAGGGCAGTCCGCCAATAGGGCTGGAATACAAATCATTAATAATATTTAAACAGTGACTGGGATGCAATCTTTCGCACCCCTCAACTACAGGCAAACAGCTTCGTATACCTCGTACATATGGATTGTCACCAAATTCACTTTTGTTTTGTCTGAGTGACAGTCAGAGCGAACAGACAGACAGACATATATACGTATATATATGGAGTTGTCTTTGATTGCTTCTGCCTGTTATATACATTTACTCCTATTTTTGAGTGCAGGGTATTACATGAATTTCGTCCAAGTTTGAGCTTTGTAGTCTCGTTCGCCTGTCATTTAATATATTCCCAGATGTGGAAAATGGACACTTTTTCGCCTTTTCGTGCAAGTACTTGCAGTAGTGGAAACTGTTTTCATTTTTTCATAAAAACTAGAGTGTCGACAGTAACAGATTCGGATAAATATTTCTCAGGTTTAATATTTTTGCTTGTGTAGAGGATTCAAAAATGAACATGTAAATAAGCGAAAGGTTTCACTGAATCGATAAGATTGTAGAAATGTGTAAATTGTGCCAGTGTTTTATTTACAACTCTTTTTTTAACTTATTTAAACTTAACTACTATACACTATATATATACTATATAATGGCTATAAAATTGCACGTCCAATACTTAAAATTAAGAATACTGTATCATATAAAACTATAAATGGAATTCAAAACTGCAATCATAAAATTTTTTTTATTTTCTAAATGAAATGTTACACTTGCTATTTCTAATTGCAGACATTTTATTTAGAAATGAAATCTACGTCCAACCCATACAAAGTTATTGATATATCCACCGAAAAGAAGGAGAGGAAAATAGGAATAAATGGTTTAAATTTTTTAGAGAATTTTGGCACACTATGAAGAGCTGCAGAGTTGTCGCATTGCCCTTTACAATAAAGTGGACTTTGCTCTAGCTGAAAAAACGAACGAATGCAATGCAATGAAAAGAACGACAGGTCACAAAACGCAACCAACAACTGGCCAAGCTATACCAAACCGAACCAAACCAAACCAAACCAAATCAAAATAAACCAACCAAACCACACTGAAGAGAACTTAGCCGCCAAGCCAAATCAATGTCCGCAAATGGCAGGCTGCGGTTTGAACAGCACAAGGATTTAGAAATATGCCATTCCGGCTCTATGATAATCTGTGCAACAAATATTTGGAATGTTAATTTGCCTCTGTGCGAAAATATCTTACTCTTCATATACCAATAATAATGTAAAGCTGCCGATAAGGTTCTCTTAATATAATATGTAATGATTTTCGATAATTCTAACAGATTTTTACGGCTTCAGTTTTTTCGAGTTTTATTAAAAAAAACTTTACATTTATTACTTATTTTAATTTTTTTTTATTTTACATTAATTCACATTTTGTAAATCCCCAACAGAGCAAGCAGAGAACAAAAAAGCATTCAATTTAATTGAAAACTAAACTTAATAATCGCTTATAAATTTTAATATTACAATCGAATCTCGATTCTTCCGATAACATTATCGGAACACCTCGATCGGTGCGACAACAAAATTCGGCTCCTTACATGCTCTTTAATTGCAACCCTTGATAGTTTTGACCTCAGATCTTGCAAGTTTCTGTAGTTTTGTATTTTTATTTTTGTTTTTCTTTCATTAATGGGTTTATTTGAAAAAACAAAATTCGAGGAAGTCACGATAAAAAAGCAACGAATATTTTACTGAAGCAGATAATATAATAATTATAATTATAAGTAAATTAGAAAATAAACTACATTTATTAAAACTTTTCCAGCAATTTCAACACTATTAAAGGAATCTTAATTAAAAAAAGTAAAAGAATCTGTATAGAACTATTTTTAGTTGTATTAAATCGAAATTGTTAAGCCGGAGTTGGCTTTCATAGAGATCAAGAGATTCTACAGTATTTCTATAGTTTATTTAGTCTGCAAAAATGTAACGTAAATTAATACCTATTAAATATGTACAAGCTAAGCTTCAAAGCTCAAATAATCCGTTGGCTGAATTGCAAACATTATATTGTGACTAAAAAAAAACAGTTGCTTATATAGAGAATAATTTTTTAATTAGGTGACCGACATTTGTGGCAATGTGGAAAACCAAGTTTAGAGCCCTAAAACAAAGCATAATTTTCAGCAGTTAGCCAAAAAGTCAATGTTAACATTTTTTATTAAATAAAATTGGGTGTGCTTTGAATAACGGAAAACACTTTCTTCATAAAATAAAGAAATAGTATTTAGAAATTAAAATAAATATTAATTTTGGCTAGAATTATTTTTCAATTTATTTAATTTATTTTACAAAACACCTTGACTCAGTCCAATCTATTCCATATTTAATATAAAGTTGCAGTTTTGATCTGGTTCCCAAATTTAAGTTAAGCATAAATCAAACGTAATTTGGCCATAAAGCGATGCAGCTGTGCAACTGGCCGCAATGTGGCAAACAGCTGTCCACACGGACACAAAAATTTGAGGTTTTAGCTTTCAGTTGTGCACAAATCGATTGTCAATGGTAAAGCGGTCGCCAAAGAATCCCTAACTAAAGAGAGAGAGAGAGAGAGAGAGAGGGAATGGAGAGGGAGAATGCAAAGAGGCTGAATTTATTATGAAACGAACGGATTTACGGTTAATTCAATTTTCACTTCTTGTATTGGCCAACAGGTGCTGAGAGGCTTTCGGCTTTTGCAGGCTCCCAAGATGTTTGTCGCCTCGCAATGCCAGTTGGCTTAAATTGATTTCTCTGTTGTATAGGCGAGAAGAAGAGGAAGAAATCAAAAATAAGCTCAGCTACAGCCACCCCTTGCAGGCTATTATTTCGCATAAGGAACAAAGCCTCGGTCCGAAACGAATATGAGAATGTTTTAATTACAAATTCTTCAGATGCTTTTGTGAACATTTTGTGTGTGTGAGTGTGTGTGTGTGTGCATAAATGTGCGTCAGCTGCGCGTGTTTTTGTGTGTATGTGGATGACGGAGGGTGGGGGGTGCTATAACTATGAGCGTTGCAAGTCTTTAAAGAAGAAACGCTTGTCAATAAATTTTCCTTGCGCTTTTCCCACTGCCAGGCCACGTTTGCATTTCCGGCGCACGAGCTGCCGGAAAAGCCGCACACGGAAGCTTCCACAAGCCGATGCAGCGAAAATGTTTTTAAATAACGCTGAGCCAAGCCGAACGTTTCGACATGGTCAAATGGATGCTGCGAAAAGGAACTGTGTGCTCCTCTCAGCTGGCGCACACCTGTTTCAATTTCCCCAGCCTCTCCACCCCACCCCTACCAATCCCTCCCATCCCATCCCATCGCAAGCCATAATCCTGTGCTCCGCAATTTCTGCTGCTCCTGATAGTAGTTTATGCCGATTCATGCCGCGCATCACGTAATTGATTTGGCCGTGATTACCGACTACAATAAGCAGCATGATTTGGACCAATGTCCTTTAAGTCGGCGGACAAACACTGCATTATCACCAGCAGGAGCCGAAAAAAGGCAATTAATTTTGAGCATTGAGGATTGATCCAACTGGGTCGTCCGCTCAATCCATTTGTATTCCGTTCAATTTTATGGCGTAAATACACGCAGCACCAGATGTCGGACCATTGGCCAGCTGCCGGCTGTTCCTCCCCTAGGCTGCCGCCGACTCGTCGACTCGCCGACTCGCCGGCTCGCCTGCTGCATTTATGAGTTATTTGAAAAGGACTTCGTCCTGGGCCTAGCGTTCGGGGCCGTTGCATTTTGTGACAGCAGCGGCGGCCGTAAAATTGTTTTGGGTTCTGCTAATTTATCAGCAGCATTTGGCTAATTTATGTTATTGTCCTTGCGCCTAAATCAAATTGACAATTTAAGCCTGCGGCGGAAGGAGTTTGTGCATTAAAGCAACAATTAGAGCAAACACAAAAAAAAAAAAAAAACATATCCAAATTTAAAAAAAGACATTCGAATGAGAGAATGGAAATACCAACGAACTGCTGAATAAATAAAATTAACTACGAGTTGCGGTTACACATTCCAATTTGCTGTTGTTGCATTTTATGCGGCTGTGAAAAAGGCGGCTATGAAAATAAAGTGGCCGCCATGAAAGCCCGTAACAGAGCCGCGCATTTTGCAATTGAAGTTGAGTGAACAATCCACTCCCCCTCACTCGCCCTCACTCCCAAATACAACCCCGTGACCTACCCCAACTCGGCGCCCACATCCAGTTAAGGCATAAAAAATGCCAACAAATACAATGCGAAATGGCAATCGCGTTAAAAAGAGCAACAAAGTTGTTCGGAACTGCGGGAATGCCCTTCAATGGAAGAGGTTGAGGCCGAGCGCCCAACCGCCCAACCGCCCAATCTCCCACACCGCCACTCTCCCCTCTTCTCGATTGCCCCTATCCCCTTTCCCACACCCCGGCACAATAGTTTGCGTTTTAAACAAATGAAAAGCGCAGGCAAAAAAAAAGTACAAACAGTTTTATTGAAGATTGCGAAACGCACACATCAGTAGCCAAGCACACACACTCCGATCACACACACACACACACACATGTATAGGACACACATGCCAGGCAGCCAGAAAGGTAGATACGCAAAAATGCTCGCAATCGAAATTCCATGCGAGCCAATCGCCTTTTTATACTCTGTTTCCTCGCACCTCGAAGGGATATTGGATTCACATATTGGAAATCCATTCGTAATGGATCTACTCCCAAGAGAGGCGTAAGAATAATAAATAATTTAGAAAAATTAAAAATACACGTAACTAAACCTGTGTAAGAATAATTCTGATTACCAAATTTGGTTTTTAAATTTTACTTGGCGCTATAAGCACAGCGAGAAATATTATTTTCGAAGATACAATTAATTATTTATTATATATAATAACTTAACCTTAAGGTTTAAATTATTTTCTCAATTAAAAAAAATAGCTTTTTGTACCTGATTAAAAAATTAACTGATTATTGGAGTATAATTTATTTATAAATTTTACTTGGCTTTACATCCACAGCTATAAATATTATTTGTAATAACTATTTATAATAATATCAACTTAAGTTTTTATTTATTTTCCCACTTTAAAAAAATTAGTTTGAAATAAAAAATTGCACATTATTCAATTAAAAATAAATTATAATAATATATAATCAAATATTGCACTCCATTCAAAAGAAAAAAGAGTATTGGTGTATAAATGTGCTTAAAAAATATTGTTTTCAAATTTTACTTGGCTTTATATGCGCAGTTAAAAATACTACTTTCAAAGACAGATTTAATTATTAATTATTTATAATAACCTAACTTAAGTTTTTTTTCCCAAATTTTTAAAGATTTTATCAATTAATAAGTATTTATAATACCTAAACCTTAAGTTTTTTTTTTATTTTCCCAATTAAAATAAATAATAATAATATTAAATAAAACATTGCACCTCATTATATTAAAAAAAAATATATATATATATAAAACAAAATATTGCACCTCGTTCAAAGGATAACACAGTATTGGACTATAATCGAGCTTACCAAAAATTGTTTTCAAATTTTACTTGGCTTTATATACACACCTAAAAATATTATTTTTAACGATAGAAAAAATTATTTATTTTGTATAATAGCTCCAACTAAAGTTTTCCTTTTCAAGTCTTAAAGATTTTATTTTATAATTATTTTCCCATTTAAAAAAAAAATTTTAAATAAAATATTGCACCACATTCAAAAGATAACAGAGTATTGGATTAACGGAAAAAGTTTTCCTTTTCATTTCATATCCTCCTTTTTTGATGATACTTGCTTGTGGTTCTCCCGCGGCATGGAAGCTGTGTAGCACCACTCGCTCATACATAGTTGATGGAGGGAAATAGACAGCGACAGCGACAGCGACAACAACACTAAATGCAACACCAAGGACGAGGCACAACTACAGTTGCACGGCTGCGCGGATGCTCGGATGCTCGGATGCTGAGGTATGTGTTTGTTGAGTACACGAATTAAGTCCACTTGCTTCACATTTTAAAACATTTCCCCCATAATAAAGTGCGTACGATGTTTGTTTGCACTACGTGGCAGTTGTTGTTGTTGCAGCTGTTGTTACTTTTGTTGTTGCTGTTGTTGTTGATTCGCCGAGCAAGCAAAAAGCAGACACCGCACAGAGACAACACCGACCTCCCAGTGCCGCCTTGCGATGACTATAAAGTTGCATGCAACCCAATATAGTTGCACACACCCACACGCACGCACACACGCATGCAATAAACTTATTTGCATTTATTATGCCCTTTATATACAAAGCTGTTCGTCGGGCACGTTGATTTACTCTTGTCACTTTCCCAAGGTATTCTATGGTATAGTTACATGTTTCCAATTCTATGGATTAGTTACCTTGTAAATATTAAACAGTAATAGATGCGCAACTTAATTGCTGCAGACTATAAATTTTGTTTGCACTTACTTTAAGTGCAGCCAGTCTTGTCTTTCTCACTTTTTAGCATATCATGCGAATATTTGAATAAAATTAAAGTGAGCTCCCATAACAAAGTTTTTCGCTCATGCACAAGAAGTAATAAAATATCAGGTTTATAGCTACAGTTGGATTACAAAAACTTTAAGATATGCATATAATATTATATACCAAAAAAGTGAATGCAGCTCAAAATTGTTGATCAGAATCTGTGGCTGAGCTTAAAAATATATATATTATGATTTTATATTCCAAATCATAATTCATCGTGTATATAAACATGATAAAAATTAGTCATAGAAAATAAAATAGTATTCGACTTGGATATGTGTCTAGTGTATTTGAGACTTCTGTCTGGCACGGATAATCCTTTAGTTGAATTCTTTGTACGGATTATGTGCGGAGCGCAACAATGAAATGCATGTAGAAATATGTTCCGCATAAGTTGCATTACTTTAACCAAATACACAGAGCTGAGCAGCTGAAAGTGTAGCAAAACTAAATGTGTGCAACAATTCGAGCACTGAAGGCGGCATGTGGCAGGGGTGGGGCAGGGAAGGGGCAAGGGGAGTGGCAGACGGGAAGTGGTGGCAAGAGCAACAAGCGATTTTAGCACCATTCACATGGCCAGATAAGATCCGAGTGGTCATTAGTGTCGTGTCAACGGAGTGGACTGTCCAGGCGCCTTTTTTATGGCATACACTCACACACTCAAACACTCACACACACACATACGTACACGTACAAAAAGATCACAAGTCTCGTGACCATAAACAAACTTTGCACCTCACATTGTGGCATGAAGAGTCCTGAAGTGGACTGAAATAAACACTTGAAAATGTGTGTCAACGGGCGAGACCGTCGCCAGAGGAGGCGCAACGAGCCACTGTTGCAGCGGCGGCATTGTTGTTTTTTAGATAAGGGTGGAGGAGACGGATCCGGATCCAGACCGGCACTCGAACCCGGACCGGACCCGGGCTCTGCTGCAGCAGTTGGGGGAGAAATTAGTTCAAAAGTCGGACCGAGAGCTGATGAGCGGCACTAATAGGCACTGGACATCATCCACTAGGGACGAGTGTGCCAGGCACGAGACATTTTTGATGTCTATCGACACACACACAAACACACACGAGGATAGAGCGATGAAAGAACGAGCAGCAAACACCTGCATTTTGGAAATTTTTTCAGGGCTTGTATTCGTTGTTAGCAGACTAACATTGATCGAGAAATGGGCACGATTTTTAATTGGCCACAATGGCATTTGGCATTTGGCATTTGGCATTGAAAGGTGTGAATCTGTCAGGCCGTGCAGCAAGCAGAGCGCAGCAGGCGACAGGCAATTATGTGGCAGCTAGAGAAGGACCGATTGCCAGGTAGGCACTCAGACGCAATTGGTGGCAGATATTGAATCAGTCACAATCGCAGCCACATTCCCGATGAGTCCCTGGCGATAACGATAATGGGCGTGTCAAGGACGACACAATCAGCGCTGGCTCCCAAAAGCCACTCCAAAATGTCAAACTTCAAATGCTTGTGACAGGTCATCGCAGCCACTCGGCTGGCTGCGTGGGTGTGGCTAATTATAAACACATTGAAAATTTCAAAATCAGTGTGTGACGAGTGAAAAATAACCACCGGGCATTGACTGAAATGTACATACCCTGTAATGCATAAAAACGAATTAAGGGTTTACTTTTTGACTGAGAGAAAGAATGACAAAAATGTATTCACAATTTTTCTGGGAGTAAACAAAAAATCTGTAAATAAATCAAAATGTGTTCAATTCAAATGAAAATTAAATTACTTCGCTCTTCAGTTATTGCTGATGATTCGTACATCCTCTCACCCATGTGTTCTGTTTTCACAAGGCTTTTAAGGAATACGTTATTACACATTCCAACTTTCTCTCTCACTTATTTTCATGTATAACAAATGAGCTTGTCTCATTAGTCAGTCAATTAAAACATTGAAATTATGAAAATGTATTCCGAAGCTGATCTCCGGGTTGCACACTTTTTACATGCTTGTTGTCCCGCGAATGTTCGGCATATGTTGGAACTCATTTCTCTCCTCAGGGCTGTTTATTTGCCGTTTTTGTTGCTGAAGCGCTCTCGACACGCCAACATGACCGCAAATGAGATAGTGTCTACCTTACGCCCACCTTTCCGCCTTTCGGCCTTTCCGCCTTTCCGCCTTTCCACCTTTCCACCTTTCCACCTTTTCCTGATCCGAATCTGGATGTGTGTATCATCATTTGTGCTTTGTTGTTGACGCCCACACGCACTTCTTGGCCCAGCCTGAAAGCAGGAGAATCATCCTCGCCATACCCCAAGACCATCAATTGGATAACAAAGGGTATATATATATGTATGCGTGTGGGTGACAGCTGGGAGGGATGATAAATGCATTTTATTTCTATCAAACTTGATAAGCACTAAAAACATATGAAAAGTTAAAAAATCGCTAAAAACTCATTTCTCTATTATTAAACTGTTCCCAATGTTGAATCTGCCTGAAGGTATATTTCCGTGGATGTTGTAAAGTAGGAGGGAGGGATGATAATTGTATATTATTTATATAAAAGTTGATAAGTGCTAAAAGCATATTATGAAAAGTTAAAAATCTACAAGACTTTCCTTTGCTTTTGTTGCCAATGTAGAATATCAATATCTGTCGAAAGATATTTCCGAAATGGAAGCAGGATATTGTAAAGTAAGAGAGAGGGATGATAATTGTATTGTATTGTAAAGACATATTCCTCTATGTTAGTATAAGTTAGTATATGTTTAATAGCTTATTGGGGAACTGTTCCCAATGTTGAATCGGTCGAAAGGTATTTCCGATCTAGACGCAGGATGTTGTCAATAAGAAGGGATGATAAACGTATTTTTACTTATATCAAAGTTGAGAAGCACTAAAAACATTTTATATAAAATTACAATATCGATAAGACTTTCCTATGCTTCTGTTGCCAATGTAGAATTAACTTCAGTATATCTGTCGAAAGATATTTCCAAACTGGAATCAGGGTATTGTAAAATATGGGGGATGATAATTGTATTGTTTATTTAAAAGTTGATTAGCAGTAAAAACATATTATGACAAGTTAAAGAATTGGTAAGGGCTCATTTCTCTATGTTAGTGTTGAAGTTTTCCCAATTTTGAATTTTGAATTAACTTCGATGAATCGATTGGAAGGTTTTTCCGAACTAGACGCAGGATTTTGTAAAGAAGGAGGGGTGATAATTGTATTTTATTTATACAAAAGTTGTGGTGTAGAAATGACTTCAATATATCTGTTGATAGACATTTTGGAACTGGACGCAGGGTATTGTAAAATAGGAGTTAATAAGCACCAAAAATATATTATAAAAAGTTAAATATCCGAAAGATATATTTTCTCTATGTTAGTCTGGCGTAATATTAAACTGTTCCCAATTTGAATTAACTTCAATGAATCTATCGGAAGGTATAAAGTAAAGTAAGAGGGCTGATAATTGTATTGTGTTTATTAAAAAGTTGATTAGCAGTAAAAACATATTATGGGAAGTTAAGTAATTGGTAAAAACTCATTTCTCTATGTTAGTGTTGAACTGTTCCCATTTTTGAACAACCTTCAATGAATCTATCGGCAGGCATTTCCGAACTGAATGCAGGACATTGTAAAGTCGGTCACATTTGACAAGAAAATTTGTACTTGTTTCTTATTTGTTGAAGCCTCTTGTCAATGACTTATCATAAGTTTTTTTGGCTTGACGCAAACTTTTGGCAGGTCTTGCAGGCCTGGAGACGATGCACACCTGAACGCCGAGCTGTGTGCTCTCCGTGGAACAATTTAGATTTAAGCCGATTTCCGGCTCATCAATAATTTGCAATTAAGGCGCCGTCGCAGTCAGCCGTTGGACCTGGGATGTGGGCTTGGCTAGGTGTCAACGTGGCCGTGGGTCATTAGGCAGCATTTAACGGGAGACAAACAACGGGGAAACAAACGAGCAGCCGCATTTCTCACACCGCTCAGCGCCACGAAAAAGAGATTGTAATCTTAAAGCCGTCAGTTTTCAGACGAGGGCCCACTGCCAGACCGCCCGCTCGCCGCAATTGAATTCCCCTGTGGTCGGGGAAGAGTCAATCGAGGTTGGCTCGGCCAGCCTTGTAGTTAAGTATGTTCCTAATTTAGATTTATACGCCCCGACCACAACGAGCCTTCCATCCAGTAATCATCTGGCAGCTGCGAACTCGAATATGTATTGAAAGTCGCCGTTGATTATGTTTGATTTATATGAGAAGCCAGTCACAAGCAGAAGGCTGCCCATGGGGGTTGCCAACCCTCATCCCTCGCCAGTGTGCGGGGGAGCTCGGTTAATCCATAGGAAGCGCGCGTTGCCTAGGCAAGCACTCACACTTGCACACATACAAGCACACACACAGAGTTTTCACTTTCATCTCGGCCCTAGAGATAGGTACAACTTTTTCTGGTTTGGTTTTAATTGCGCGCTAAGAACTGTAAGTGACACCCTCATAAATCGTTGTTGTCGTTGTTGTTGTTGCTTGGCATCTAGAAGTCAGGGTCATCGAGGGATGGGGGAGGAGGCGAATGGGTCCAGCTGTCAATCACATTGAGTTCAGTGCATAAAAAGGAAACGATCATTTAACGACGGCCATCAAAACTAGGTATAAGTGAATCACAGCTCGGCCCTTAGCAGGGGGAAAGGGCTCAGAGCGGGCTTTTAATGGGGCTCAGTTAAGCCAACGGGGCGTTTTGGCCACATCGCAGTCGAAGCGTCAAGCTGGGTCAAAGGAAGTTGTTGAAATCTTGTGATGCATTAAAATTTGCAACTTTTGACTTTGCTTTGTCCCGCCGTCCTTTGCCGCCGCTGCCTCCGCTGCTGCTGCCACTGACTGCCGACTGCTGCTTCTGACATTTGTGTGTCACTGGCACGTTTTGCATGCTTTTAGGCGCACACACACAGCGCACACACACGCACACACGCACACGCACTCGCAATTTATGCAAATGTCGCTTTTCTGCGTAGCTGCTTCGCTTTTTTAATGAGCACATAGAGGCAGAGACAGACACAGACACACACACACAATCAGAACCGCAGCCCGCAGAGCGCACAGCGCAATGCAAATGAGTTGTTGACTGTCTAGGTGTATGTATGTGTATGTGTGTGGGTGTGTGCTTTGTATTTGTGTTGATGTCTTGACTTCAGCCTGCAAAGCAATTAAAATGAAATAAGACATGTCTTGAGCCACAAAAAAAAAAGAAAAACAAAATTTCTGCGAAAAATAACTGACTTCCACGCCCACAATTAACCAAGCAGAGAATATGGAAAATGATTTTCCAATCAGGAAAAATCTGTTTTACTTGCAGTAAAACTTTACTTTATCTGATTGCAGCTGCGTGTCATTTGAAGCCAACAGATTGTTGGCTTATTAGGCCAAATGGAATGCTGGCCAATAAGTTCAGTTACTATGAGCACAAAATGTTGCGCGCGGCACACATATTCACGCCTGGACACATTGTAGTGCCAATGGCTAGCTGGCAACACTTAACGAAAGCAGCATGTAGCTAGCAGCATGTTGCAACCGAATGTTGACAGCAATCAGAAATTGTGTTGAGACTGCAAAAATTAAGACTTTTGACACTTGGGGTCGGTTTTTGATATATCTGTCATAGCTGACAGTCAAGCCAAAATGGGGACAAGCTGCTGACTTAGTTACTTAACGTGTCTATCAAGCCGTGCTCCTCTACAACTTCAATCCTCCCACTCTCCGGAAATATACTCAACAGGTCAATTTTTGTGCTCCTGATATAGACTTTATACATTTTTAAAATATGCAATATGCAAGTGTTCGCTTCTTGCACTCCTTTAAGCACCGTCTTATAGGAGAGAGTGTTTGGCTCCTCCAGTAATTAAATCTTCCGCTTCTCTTGGATTATTGCAATCGTCTCCGACTGCACTTAATTAGCCGAGTGAAGACTATTGCGAATTTGTGGAAATGAAAATGAATTACTTACCGAGAGCCGGCGAGCAGATTCACAGCAGGGCCATAAATGTCCTTGCTGGACATCGATAGCCCAGACACACATGCATAATTGACGTTCCGTGCGTTTGCCTGTGTGTGCGAGTGTGTGAGTGTGTGTGCGAGTTTGTGTGCGGTTCATTAATACTGCTCACCAGCAAATAGGCCAATTTGTGCTTACTTATGGCTCTCTCCAGCAGCTGACCTGGGGTTGAGTGACCCGCAGAAGAGGGTCGTGGCACTTGCTGTCAAATTAGTGCCTAGTTTTGGGCGCATAATTGGCCTGGCCAAAACTTTTAACAGGCCGCCATAAAAGATTTATGGAAATTATGCATGTTTTGTTTATGCTGCGTGGAGAAGGCGAGCGCAGATTTATAAGTGCCTGCACATAAATCACACACACACACACACACCCACACACCGACTCACACACTCGCGCGAGTGTTTGCGATTCGAGTTGTCTATTAATTGGTTGCATAAAACAACTGTTAAGGCTGTTGCCAAAGGTCAAGTCTATGCACTCATGTTGCAGCAACATGCTGCCGAGCACAGTTTCCGAGTGCGCCCGCTGCTCGGAGACACGAGCAAGCGAGATGAAAGAGAGCATCATTGCAGCGTTGTTTGTCGTACGAATGAGTTGGTGGGGGGTTTGACCGACCAAGTAACGAGCCGAACTCCGAGCCGAAACTCAGTGTAAACTTGCCTCGTATTCGTCAAATGACTTCGAACATGCTCTCTTGTTGCTCACACAACATTTTGGTTCGATTCTGTAAACAATCAAGAAGACATAACATCATTTACAGCATCCGATTATTTACTATGGCAGTAATCCTATTTGAAGTACGAATTCAGCCATTATAAGGGAATTCTTGGTTAACTGATGGGAGGTAATACAACCAAAAATTGTCACAAAATGGAACAGTATTTCTTTGAAGCTGTGAATTGATTTCATTTTATTTTCCATATGGATAACACTTGTGGGAAACGAATAGATGCTTGAAATATTTTGACTCCATGAGGTAAATGAAACGGGCATGAACGAGATCATATATTAGGTGTTACTAACCGTCTTAATATTTAGTGAAAGTAATGTATAATATTATTTATTATATATATGTATAATTAATACACAATTTATTAAGCATTTCGAGATTTATTTCGAATTTTTGTTCTACACCTCGTCTAGCGTTTCCTCTTTAGTAAAATTGTATCTTAATACTTTCCGAATATACATAAACTTAATTTAATTTAAAATTGAAATGAAATATTACCTGATGCGAGTAAAACCGGTGTTAATTTTTAACCTAATGTGAAGAAAAGAAAAATATAATACAGCTGAATGCTTTATTTTTTGTTTATCAATTAATTTTTACATTTAAGCGTGAGCCTCAGAGACGGATGCAACATGGAATGGTTCGACATCGAACATTTTTATCAAACCAAGCGCTCGATCTGGTTGGCTGCGGCTCTCGACTGCGGCGCGTTTATCTCTCATTCGCTTCTCGTACTCGCAGTCGTTCGCATACGCGCGCGCATTATTTTGTCGGTTTCCCAGTTACGTTTGATAAACAAATTTGATGGGCTTATCGCCCAATCGTTCGGAGATTTATAATTAGAATATAATTAAAAGTATATATCACACATATGCACAAATTTGTTACGTGTTTGATCCGGAGAGTGAACACAGACACAAACAGAAACGTAAACATAAAAGCAAAACTTAAATGAAATTTTTGCCGCTCGCTCGAAATTTATGCGGTAATTAGGCAAAAGGCTACATAAAAGGCTAAAAAAAAATAACAAAAATAAAAAAAAAACGCGCGAGCTTCTCCACAAATAATTGTCGTTGCTCCGGGTGGAGGCAGGTGTGTGCCTAACAACCGCACCCCAATCCGGATCAAAGTGCGTGGGAATAGTCTTGGTTGCCCGGGCAGCGGCGGGCAGCGGCGGGCAGCAAGGAGTTGGCCAGGAGCAGGCAAAGGGGACTAGGACAAGGCGTCTTGCCAGCACTTGTCGTAATTTCGCGTTAAAATAAACATGCAGAGGCAAAGCGAAAATAAGAGACTTTAAAAATTGCTCGAGCAACAACGCGTACAACAACAACAACCCACAATAAGAAAAGTGCAAAGAAAAAATCAAATAAGAACTGAAATTTAGGCCAAAAGCGGATTACGAGAATTGTTGCTGCTAACGGAAACAACAACAACAACAACAACAACAGCAACAACACAAGCAGCAAGACCCACAAGCATGAAAGAAAAATTTTCGGCTTGCGAAGGCAACAGCTTTGTGCGTGTGTGCGTGTGTGCTTGTGAGTGTGACAGTGTGTGTGCAAAATAAAAGTGAATTGCAAAAATTAAAAAAATACAACACACGAAAAGAAATACCAAATACAATAGAGATAAGTAAATAAATGACAAGAACAACCTCGTGCAAGGAACGCAACTCGGACTTTCGCGCTCATTAGTAAAGTTAGTGCGACACGCCCCAACGCCTACTCCAACACCAATACCAACACCAACACCAACAGCAACAGAAACACCAATTAATTGGCTGCCAACCAAAAAACAATAGTTATAATCTTATTCTCGCAGCAACAACACAAACCTGAGCAGAACAACAGCAACGAATTGAAGAACAATAATTAATGAACCTCGGCGCACAGTTGTATTGGTTACATGTGCATGGATGTGCGTGCGTGTGCGTGTGCGTGTGCGTGTGAGTCAATGCCTCTAAAGTGGACCCAGACACTCCCCCCAGCCTCTTCCCTCTGGCAATTACACCCACACACTTGAATCCAATCGGTCGCGTGGCTTCATAATTTATCACAATTGTCAACGTCTGTTCAAGCAGTGCGTGCGAGAGAGAGAGAGAGAGAGAGAGAGAGTGAGCAGAGTGAAAGTGCATCCAGAAGATACAAATTGCTGCTGCAAATCCTTCCATATGCGGCATTAGAACAACAAACAACAAACAACTTAATTACAACAATAACAAAAAGAAAAACAAACAAAAACTCAACATAATTCGGGATTCAGTTTTTCTCTCCTGCTCTGCTGGCTGATAAAAAGAAAATTACAAATGTGAAATAAAGCGCTGGCAACGTGATTTGCCTCGCACTTGGATTAGTCGTCAGCGCAGTCGGAAAACTTTCTCCCTCGGATTCCGTTAAGCTCTATGATAAAACTTTCGAATTAAGTTCAACGGCAATACTTCAAGTGCGGCACTTTAAGGATAAGCAACATTTTCGCAAGTCTCTAAAAAGGTAGATAAACAAGTACCTGTATCCTGTTATATTTACTCTTATGTCATTATTTGTATCTCATGCTATGGGTATGGTATACAATATATCCCTATAATATATTATAGGGAAATTTCTGCTCCCATATCACAATATATATGTACATCAGATCGGACGAATCGGTTTGCTTTATATATAACAAAGCTTTATACAAACTATATCTATTTTTTTTATATTACGCAGTACAATAAAATCGGACTAACAAAAATACAATTGCATGAAATAAAATAATTTTTAGAGAAAATAATAATAAATTAAACAAATAGTCCAAATACAATTTTTTTGCAATATTTGTAAATTGTTTAAAAAACAAAAACTGATCTAAACAAATCAATTATTTGTAAATCTCAAATAAAACAAAGGAAAATTGATTCTGAACTAAAATCATTGTGTAAAAATCTGAAGCACTTTTTTTTTTATTGTGAATGCCCAGAATCAAAGTCTCTTTTTACATTATTAACAACGTAATAAGATATATATTATAAGATATCTTCATTATAAATAACATGATAAAAATTGATGCGGATCTTAAATCAGTTACTTATCTTTATAAGAACTACCCTAGAACTTGGCTTCTAATTATTATATGTGTGAGGAGAGACAGATAATAAATTAATTGTGTAGATCTTTAGATAATCGAGCACGAGTGCAGGTGATGTTTGTATATATCTTAGGGTTGAAGTCCTTATAACTAAGGTATTTCATTCGAAACTATTTTTTTTTTCACTTGCTTTACATTTGGCGAAGAAAGCGTTAAGACTTTGCTGACAGATTTCAGCCAGGCTGAGCGCCCAGGCAATTGCTCAAGACCAGTTTTGCTTACCTGAAAAACAATCGTTTGACAGAAGCCGCAATCCAAAATCCTCGTGCCACAAGGCAAGAGAAAACAAAAAAGAAAGGAAGTCAAAGTCTTGGCTAAGTTCAGCTAAGCGCCTCTCGACGTCTTATGCCACGCCTGCAAAGGAAACAAAAAGAAATCGGGATCCGAATATGTTGTCGCACAAACATACACACACATATGTAGATATGTAACACACACATGCCGCACTCATACATATAAACGAGCAAATCACAAAATCCAGTGCACCCCCATGCGATAAACTCATATGAATGTGAATGCTAGTGCCACAGGATATTTGCAAAGCCAGCTCCAGCTCCAGCTCCAGCTTCAGCGCCAGCCCAAAGTCCTTTCCAGTCGAGTCCGCACTTTAGTCTATTAAAACAAATAGAAAAACAGCAGCACACACGCACACACATGTACAGACAGTCCGCCAAAAATATGAACAAAACAAAGTGTACAAAAATAAAAACATTGCGTATATAAAGTTTGAAGCCTGCTACAGTACGAAGTACGAGAAAAATAAAGCAACAAAGCCCAAAATGTTGGTAACTGCACAGAAAAATTGAATTTTCCGCAAAATGCTTGAAGCAGCAGCAGCAGCAGCAACAACAACAACAAGAACAAGAGAAACGCATAAAATACTTGCTTTATGAAAAGGCAAATAATGTTTTAACATACATATATGCATACATATGCATATGTATGTACATACATATGTATATTTATATATGTATATGCGTACCCGTGCACATACACTCCTGTATGTGTGTGAAAGCCAGTTTGTGTGTGAGAATGGGAAACTAAACAATAAAACTTTCAATATACATTTTATTTGAATTTCCCTTGCAATTTTATGCTTAATAAATTTTGAAGCTAAGCTGCAATAAATGCTATACTAAAAGAAATAAATATTGAAATGAGCGAGCGAGAGAGAGAGAGAGAGAGAGACACTTAGAAAGAGAGAGCAGTAGCGTCAAATTAAAGAAAATATGCAAACAAAATTTGAAATTTTATTTGAGTGACAACAAACCGGAATGACGATTGTTGAAACAGAAGAAAATATTTTTGTTCTGAGAGCTTTTATTTATTTTTACATCAAATTAATTCAATTCAAAGAGAAGCTCTAAATTAGATATTCCTACAGTTATGCGACAAAGCAAGTCGGTAACAACTTTATATACATAATTTTTAACTCTTCCATTTTCATATTTGATATGTGCATATTTGTATCTAGAAGCAGACAACTTTTTGCAACCAAAACTATAACTTTTAGATAAAGGACTTAAATAAGGATAAAGATCTTACTTACTTACAAATAGTGAAAGATGCGACAATATACTTTTTGTTTAGGTAGGCGTATGTGTAATAATAATTATCATAAATAGATTATATAATAGCAAAGATCGACCAATTCCTTATTGGACTTACAATAAAATCCGGCAGTATATTATTTGTTAAGCTAGGCAAAATAATAGTAATAATCATAAATAGACCATCTAGTAGACAGCAAAAATTAACAAATTCCTTATTGAAATTATTTGTAATTAACATGAATATTTTGCTTATCCTGCAGTATAAACCGTATTAAAGGGCCACACAACTTTTGACAATCAAGACTATAACTTCTAGATATAGAACTTACTTACAAACAGTGAAAGATTACATAATATACATATTTTTGGTTGCGGCATTTAAATAGTATAATAATAATTACCATAAATAGATTAAATAATAGCAAAGATTAACAAATTCCTTACAGAAAATACTTTCAATTAACATTAACAATTTGTTTATCTTTGAGTAGCCGTATTAAGGGCGATACCGTTATGCAGGGGCAGATTATAATTTGTGGCTCGGCTTTGCGTCACGTGCGCCGCAATGCATTTATAAATGCATTTGTCCAATAAATGCAAATGCAAATGCAAATGCAAATGAAAATGAAAATCTGTGCACATTTTCCAATTAACGTAATTTACGGATTGACACCGTGTTTGCCTTCGACTTCCAATTAAAAGCCGGGCCAAGCACGTAGCCCGTAGCCCGTAGCCCGTAGCCCATCCCGGTGCCAAAATGTTGGCCAACTCCAACTGCAGCTGTCGCCGATGTTGCGCCGGCTGTGGCAGCGACTACATTCTCACGTAGCATGCAAATTGTTGCAAATTATCAACGTTCATTTTGATGCTCGCTTTAATGAGCAGCCAAGAGAAGCGTCTTCTAGTGGCGCCTCCATGTTGCCGGGCACCTTGAGGCAGGCATCTCCGCCCCCTCCCCGCCCTCCACTCACTGCTTAGAGTTCAATTTCGTCGCCATGTTCTGCCACTGTTTGCATTTAATTTCAACTTTTCTCATCTGATTTATGTATTTCGCCCAGCGCTGCCGCCAGTCGAACGATTTTGCATATTTATTTTGCATCAATTACTAACGGCGTTTGGTGTGGGAGGCGCTCGGAATATTGTCGGGTCTGCGGTTTGTAGGCGCGTTGTTGTTGTTGTTGTTGTTGTTGTTGTCGTTGTTACCATTGGCATTGCCATTGCCACTGCTAAGGAGATGCTGGCACACGATATTTGTAATTCTAATGCTATCAAAGTGTTTCTCCGATATGCGGTATTTGCATATACTTTGCGGACGTATGCGTGTGCGTGTTCGTGTGCGTGTGTGCGGCGCTTAAAAATACAAAAGAAACAACGGAAAAATAGATGAAGAAATCAAATTGCGACCTCGTGCCGTGATTTTAATGACCACGCCACGCCCCACCAATTGCAGCGACCCCTTCGGAAGCGAAATATCAATTATCGCAGCATCTCAATTAAAATACATTGACCTGAATGCATGCGAGACTGCCAGAATGCGAGAGAATGTGAGAATGCGAGAACGTTGCGCTTAAATGTTTATCATTTCTCTGAGGCTGAGCCTCTGTTGATCGCCTTGCAACTTAATTATTACAATAAAAAATATGATTATTATGCACGCTTATCGCATTGGGCTAATTGTTTTTGCCTGGCTAATTGCACGCAATTTACGGGCCGGAGTGGGCGCTGAGCGGTGGGCGTGGCCTCCCGGCAACAACAATAATTTATCAATTTGCGCAACGTTCATGTCGGGAGTAAATGAAGCAAGCATGAATAAACGAGCTTATCCCTTTGTTAAACATACTTAAGCGTAAGCACACACACACGCACACACACACACACACACACACAGAGACATAGTCTGGCACATGAGCAAGGACTCAATGTTGGGCGAACACGGCTCCAACATTTTTATGTGTCCTTAAAGCAATAGAATCCCGAGCCATTGAGTTGGAAAGGGGGCATTAGCATGGGCATAGATTCGACTGCAGCTGCAGCGGCCATTAAGGACAATTGGCTTTGGCCGTAGAAAGGACATGCAACAAAATGCTGCTTGCAGTCGTTGTCCTTGCATTTAGCAATCGCACTTCCGGCCACCAAATCTGCAAAAGGCTTCGATTACCGCCGCTTGCCTAATTGACTTTCTGTGTTGCGATTTCACCTGCAGTTGCCGGTAACTCTGTTAGTCCGTTAGTCCGTTAGACCGTTAGTCTGTCCAGTTGCTCAGCTGCAACAGCGGCAGTAGCAACCACATCCATAGCAGCAGCAGCAGCAGCAACAACAACAACAACAACAGCTTCGTATGTCGTTGTCGTGAACAAAAAGCAGAAGGCGAACATTTGCATTTAGATTGAATTCGTCTGCCGTTTGGGTATTCCCCTCTATTCCCCTCTTCTTTCTTCTCGCTTCTCTCTTTTTTTTTTGCATTTTTTTTTTTTTTTTCATTTTTCCCCACCGGAATGAGTGATGCAAAGAAATCAAAATTTCAACCGTCGCGTAGAAAACAATTCGCAGATATCGATGAGGGACAAAAAGGGGACTCGCTCGAACAAAAATGTAAAATTGTTTGTTTTGTCTTGCGCGCTGTGGCAAATCTTAATTAAATGCATAATTCGTATTTATTATTCAAATGCTTTTGATTTATGCAAAGCGTGCGCTCACTCAGTTATCGTTTAAAAATATTAATTAAAACTCAGACAAACCGTTTACTCTGATTATTTATTGAAATTTCGCAAGCCGATTTTAAATTGAATAACTATTTTGTTAGCTGCTGTGTGTGGCTGTCGAACGCCCATAATTGAAGAGTTATAGATATTGCTAAAACACACACACTGACACGAGTGTGTGTGTGTGTTTGTGTGTTTGTGTGGAGCATTTCCCTGCTGTCTTGCAAACTGCTTGTATCCCTTTTGAATAAATTAAT
This sequence comes from Drosophila pseudotalamancana, assembly GCA_037075185.1. Classification (NCBI taxonomy): domain Eukaryota; kingdom Metazoa; phylum Arthropoda; class Insecta; order Diptera; family Drosophilidae; genus Drosophila; species Drosophila pseudotalamancana. Next base: position 279,724 of record JBAMCK010000619.1, on the reverse strand, counting down.
GTCAGAAGTGCTTTTGCTTTGGCTTTTGATTTTGATTGATGATTGTGCGCCTGCATGAGCAGCTACAACAATGCCCATCCAGCCAACCAACCCACCCACCCAGACATCCAGCCAGTCACACACACACTCACACACTCACACACTCATACACTCACACACTCCAACTACCTCCGATCCAGATCGACTCTTGTCTGAAGAGCCTTTGCCTGTCTTGTTTTGGCATTTGCTTTTATAGCTGATGAGTCGGGACCGAGACGTGTGTGCATAGAAAATAAGCATAAATAACCAGAACCCGAAACCTTCGTGGACCGCAGGCCCGTCAGCTGCACTTTGCAGCCAAGCTGCATGCAACTTGCCGCCTGTCTAATGCAACTCCGCTCTGGCTGGCTGCATCGTCATCCTGGCCAACATCGATGACAGCATCAAGCTGAAGCCAATGACTTCAGCATCAGCGCATGGCACAGGTCTCATGTGGGCCACACGCACGTGCGTCTACGATAATCTCATTGTGTGCGTGTGTGTGTGTATTTGTGTGTGTGTGTATTTGGCTCTTTATAGAGTCATGATGCGCCTTCACAGACGCATCAATCAGCTGTTTGTCGCCGTCTTCGAGTTTGTAATATTGCACAAAGCTTCGCTCCTTATCCTAACAAAGACGACTTTGGGGCGATTTTGCAACTGGGGCGTGGCCGTGTAATCAATTACGTGGTTTCATTAATCATGCAAAATACTCGCCACCGCAGCATCCGCAGCGGCTTATTGATTTTGTCGAGCATGTTCCTTATCAACTGACGTCACGCGTTGCCTTAAAAATTAATAAATTTTGTAACAGCCCCCAAAGCCCCCAAAATGTAACAAGGAGCACAGCACAGCACAGGCAGCCAGTCCATTGATTCAGTTCAGTCGGTTGACTCAGTTGAGCTGTGCGTTTCAAGGCTGGCTTTGTTCTTGCCGTAGATACAGATTTGCATAATAATCTACATTTCTTAAGACAAGACTAGAGTGGAGTCTATCGCTGTTGCTGCTGCTGCTGCTGCTGCTGCTGCTGCTGCTGCTGTTGCTGTCACTCACATACTCTCACTTTCTGTATCTTCTGCTGGCTCTGCGTCTTCAAGGTTAATTTGTTTCAGCGCAAACTTTGCGGCGCTCAAAAGTATGCTAATGTTTTTTTACTGGCACTGCCAATTTCGAAACTTGAGTGTGCCTCTTACCAATGTCGAAACTCTTTTAACAAAGTTACAAGTTAGATGTGTACACACGTTCACACACACACACACACACACACACACACACACACACACATACGTACACATATATATATATATTTCCTTGCCAGCGGCAGGTATTAAATATTTAAAAACTTTGAATTTGGCTTGCTTGATAATAAATACACACAAGTCTGCATATATTTATATTAAAGTAAATACGTTTCTTTTCACATTTTGTTTTGCTCTTTATATATATAGTCAAGTAAACTGGACCCTTGGAACATTAATAAGTGAAGTGTTTTGTATCTATATTTTCCAATATGAATCAGTTTAAAACGCTTTAAGCTCTGTATTGTCCGTTCCATTGATTACGCGTACAGTCCCACTCTAAGCTAAATAAACTGCGCTATAGTTCACTTAAGACATTGTGAACGTAATATCCTTGCGGTGAGCCTTAGAGAACTTCTTATCTGTATTCTCGTTGCCTTCACGCTGCTTCACATTCTGTTATGCGAACCTCGTTTAGCCAGCGCTGAGCTGAACGACCGCATTCCGTAGTCCGTGAGCCCTTTTAATGCGCCCTAAAAATGCAAATTTACGTTGACATAGCCAAATGGAATTGCGACACTGAATTTTGAGCTAAGTAACTTAAGGGGCTAGCTCTAATTAGGTGCAGCCACACAAGTGTTTCGCAGTGCTCGAGCACGAGTAGGTGGTTGAGCTGTGGGCTTTACGACCCGATAAGCTCCGGGCACTAAACTGGCACTCAACTCAGCCGACAGTTGTCACAGGCATAACACAAATTCCACGATTTTTGGAAATTGACAGCTACATGACAGTGCTTACGACTTTAATGACAAGCACAACATGCGTTTCAGTGCGAGCAAAAAGACGGAACCAAATGCTGGGAAAGGGGTCGCCCCCTTCTTCATTGATGACAGTTGGCAATATTTTATGGGGGCTTGCGAGTTATTTGCCTGAACTAAGCAGAGCTTAGGCCAAGGCGCGACTGCTTCCCACACAGCTCAGCTTAACATGTGGGTCTCACATGCAACTGCCCCCCTCTCCCTCTCCCCACTCCCCCACTCCCCTTTCACTGCTCTCTGTTCAAAGAGGCGTTCGCAGTGAGAAACTCACATCTGACATTTGACATTTTGGGCTGCGTTAAAAATTGTTGCTGCCGCTTTGGGCACTGTTAAAAAAAAATACTCAAGTTGGAGGAAAATGATAAATTGAAAACTCATAAACTATGTGAAATTATGCCACGACAATCAGTGTTCCAGAGCTGGTTGGCCAGCATCAAATTCAGCATCCAGCTCGCTGCTCAATGTGTCAGTTAAGTGGACACACTTTTGACATTTATTAACATTTACCTACTGTACTGAAGACAGCGGCAATTAAATTTGCTCGAGTGTAAGGACTCTCTCTATTTTTATGATTTGATGTTATACATTCATAAAAAGCAACAGCAGCGCGCAGCTAGTCAGAAAACATAAATCATTTTTTTTTTTTAGTAAAATGTCAGGCAATGTGCGCAAGGAGCAGCCTAGTCGAAGGCTTTATAAGGTATACGTATAGTCTGATTTAAAAGCAGGAGCTTCTGCTGTTGTTCTGTTGTTAATGCTCCTGCTACTGCTGTTGTTTATGCTGACCAGATACTGCCATAACTCACTGTCAATTTGGCCAGTTGTTTTTTCTTGTGGCGTGGGCAACCGCATCTGTAGTAAAAACAATCGAGAAAGACGTTCGCTTGACCAAAATACATTTTGAACTTTAAATGATGCGTCAACAAGGAAGATACATATATTTAATACAAATCTCGAACAAAAACCAATTATTTAAATTTTGCTTTCATATTGGGTTTGTAAATATTTTCAGATTCAAATAAATTAATTGCATATACATATTTATTTGCTTTTAGTGCCTTTTCCAGTTATTCGTATTTACCCTGACAATAGCCTGCGCTCTATTTTGTTTAATTTAAACACTTTTATCGTATTTCATCAATTTACAGAAATAGTTTAGCAAATTTATTTTATTATATTTTAGAGTGAGATTCTTTTATTCATGATGTGCTTTTTATAAATAAAAAAAAAAAAAATGAAAAATACTTTCAGTTGTTTCTTAAGTGTTGCTTGCAGGCAAATGCATTTTATACTGTCCTGTGATCCATTTTTCCGATCGCCCCAGGTCTGGAATCAAAGGTCATAGGCAATGAAAATATTGGGAGGAAGGTGCAAGTGATTTAAAGCTCAACTTAAGCAATCATTTTTAGCATACCGACTATTGTAGAATATTATAGCTTTAACCTTAAATATCTAACAGTTTTTCAATGTTTTAAACCATTTGGATTTCTATATCGATTGGTCTTTACAATAAAATTATGTTGCTAACCCTCAAAGGTGAATGAAATGCAACTTAAAATTAACGTGTTTATAAACGTTTATTTTTAGAATTTGTGATTTTAATCTGCAAAAATGTTGTAATGTTGATTTTACACATATTAATCACCCTTTTCATCAAAGTTTTAACAATATGTTGTTAATATACTGCAATACATTTCCGAGAAAAAAGAGCAACAAAAATATAATAAAACTTAAATATTAATAAAACAAAAATTTGAATTATGAAAAGCAAGCCATTATGTTATTGATTTTTTCAGTTGGGATTGAACAGCTTAACATATTGCAGCAAGTCATATTTTAAATATTCGCATTGATTTTTTGCGCCATAAAATGTGTAAATTAATTTACACCTGTGCTATGTTGTATGCATGTTGCACGTTGCTTTAAGGCTAGCTGTAAACTTGAATGCAGAACATTTGTAATGCTATAAAAAAAAAGTGTGCACATAAATTGTACAATTCGCGAAAAAAAAAACAAAACTGTTATAAGATTGAAGCTATAATTAATGGAAAACTTTTTATAGAGGCGACGCCTGTTGCATTTCGTTTGCAATATTTTTATTATTTTAAAAGCGTTCGTTGGCAAATATTTTATAAGCTGAAGCTGAAAGGAAAGTCGAGTGTATTGTTTGCTGCAGCTTACCGAGGTTTAAGCCGTTAAGAATTTCGGCTGCGGCAGCCATTTTTTTTTTACATCGGAATAAATTTGTGGAAAATGGAGGCAACGTGTTAAATAAACGTATAGCCATAACTTTCAGCCGCAAAATAGAATGCTTGAAAGCAGAGTATTGCGCAGTCGATACAGGCCAATTGTTTCATTAACTCGTGTTTTTTTTGCTTGTGTGCAACTTTGAGTGTGAATGTTTGTTTGTGTGGGTGTGCGGTTTGTGGCTATTATGCAAATTATTTATTGTGTGAATGAAATGTAAATTTTTAATTGATTTATAAGAAGAAAAAAACAGCAGCAGCAACTGATTCAGAAAGTGTGTCACACACACATACAGTGACGCACGCGATTTGCCGCATGCCCCTTTTTGCTGCAGTGTACAAATTTTGAGCAGCCGTTACGTCAGCTACTGCTGCAGGAGTTGCAGCAGCAGCGTTTACTATTACTGTTGACATACACGCACAAATTGGATTTGCTAACGAGTTGGCCAGCTGGTGGAAAGGGGTAAGGGGTAAGGGGTAAGGGGAAAGGGAAGGGGGGAAAGGGCCAAGCGTGGACAGCTGACAGTTGCCCGGTGTTTGTCACTTTTGGCACTTTTGTTATCGTGGGCTTATTGATGTGGATGTTGTTGTTGTTGTTGCTGTTGTTGTTGTTGTTGTTGCTGTTGTTGCTGTTGTTGTTGCTATTGTCGCAGTCGTTGCTCTTGCTGTTAGCCAACAACAAAAAAGTCGTTCGCGCCTGTTATTTATGGCTTCGATTATCCCCACACAATGGGCTACGAAGCACGCGTCTCTCCTCCAGCTCCTCCAGCTCCTGCAGCTGCTCGAACTCCTCGACAAACCCATTGCTACCGGGGAAAGTGTTTGCAAAAAGCAAATCCTGGCAGCGAGTCAGCCTGGCAATAAAACAAAACGTACACGCGCGCAGCCCACTTCATCCAATTGTAAGGCAGAGGGGTGGGGGGACGAGGGAAGTTGGCAGGCAGAAATCACAGAAGCAGCACAAGGACATGCCGCTAGGCAAGCAACCAAAGAGGCTTTACGTATTTTCAATAGTTTCCATTGTGTATTCAAACACACACGCATGCAGGCAGCAAGCACTAAACAATCAAAAGCACACACACACACACACACACATACACCCACAAGCTTACACATGCATACACCCATACAAATGCGGACAGGGGCAATCTGTGTGCTGATTTCAACGTTTGAATTATGATTTTCATGTGGCGAACTTTTAGTTTGATTTTCGCTTCGTTTCGTCGCTTTTGTCGTTTTCGTTGCCTTTCGCTGATATTCTTGTTGTAGTTGTTGTTGTTGTTGTTGTTGCCATTGTTGTTTTCTTGCTACTCTGATGTTATTCTTGTTGTTGTTGTTGTTGTGGTTGAGTTGAGCGACAAAATTTATATGCGCCACTAATGCGGGCACTTAAACTATACAAACAAAATGGCCCTTGTTCCCATGGAATCTGCTTGTATGCACACACATACGTAACTGTGTGCGAGTGTGTGCGAGGCTGTGTTTGTGTGCTGCTAGTAAAAGTCGCTGGAGACTTTTGGCCCTGGCCATGTGAAAATGACTGGAATCGTATCGAAAATCAAAGGTCACTTTTGGGATCAATTCAAAAGGAATTGCCGCATTCAAATCGCTGCGAGGCACTTGTGAAAAACACACACACACACACACACACGTACACACACAAACACGGAAAGTGAAGCCAACTAAAACATCGACATGGGAAGCTGGTGCTCCACATACATTCATCCGCCGAGATATATATATATATATTTATATGTATGTATGTATGTATGTATGTATAGAATGTGCCTGCTGCCATAGATATTCAAACTAAATTGCGTCATCTATAACAAGCGTGCGCGTATATGTGAATGTGTGTGTGTGTGTGTGTGTGTGTGTCTTTGCTGACTGTCGATAGGAAATGAATTTTAATGATTGTCAAAAAACTTTGGCCTGTTATCCAGCTCAATGGGGATCGATGCTGTGAAGGGGTCTGGCAGACGACAGACGTGGCTTGTTTTGGGCTCCGAGTTCCGACCAGAAACTTTACACATTAAATTGTTTACTTTTTGGCTGGCAGAGTCCTCTAAGTGGCCGATAACGGTATCTAAGCGCGGACGGCGCTAACCCACTTGTTATGTAAGCCATTGAATTGAACAAATTCAAATTCAAATTCAAATTCAAATTCAAATATACAAATGTTGCTACAAATTCTACTACAAATTCAACCGCCCAGCTGCTTGGCTGGGGTCATGCAACGAGGCAACGCCGCAACGAGGCGCTTGGAAGCCCCAAATGCATTTCCATGAAGCGACGCGTGGCATCGCCTCAGCCATTGGCCCACTGCTGCCCCCACTGTGGCACCTCCGCTGCTCCGCTGCTCTAGCAGTTGCAGCTGTTGGCAATATGTCAAGAATCTGCAGAGCGCGTAGCTGCGGAGCCCGTTTCTGTTTCTTCCCAAATGCCAGACACGTTTGTGCAATTTATTTTTAGCGCAGCTAATTAAAAATCAACTTTCGGTTTCGACTCTTCGCATCGGCAACTGCGAAATTCGAAAAGCGAAAATACGAAATGGGAAATGGGAAATGCAAAATACCAGAATGCAAATGCATTTCTGTCATTTTGTATTTATGAATATTTTTTAATTGTTTTCCTACGATATATTTTTTTGCAGCTAATTAGCTCGCTTGTACCCTGGAATCTCCCGCTCCTCTTATTGGCTTGCTTCGTCGACCAGGTAGCTGTCAAGGATGGCTTAAAAAGTTTAGGATATGCTGTTAAAAAAAAAATACTCATACGCCACGTGTGCGACTCTATATTTGTGGAGGGGGTGCATTATTAATTATATGTTATGATTGCATTATGTCAGATGGACTTTTTGCTGGAGACGGCATCCTTTCGCTTTGAAAAGAGAATAATTAATGAAATACAAACAGAGTCAGCCACACACTGCGAAACTGGAAACTGCAAACTGGAAACTGGAGCTGGGTCATGTGTCCTAATGAAATGAGTGCGACCACGCCCACGCCCACGCCCACGCCTTCTCGGCTTTGCTTTGCCTATTGTTTACATTGGATGCGGTTACTGTGAGTCGGCGTAGAAAGGTAAACGTCACAAACTTGGGGCAAGCAATCACGCCCACGTATGGACAGAGGTGATTGACGATAGGAATAGCGAAGAACACTTAGTTTTAAAGATAAATTATGCATTTTATGGAAAAGAAAATATATGGGTGGAAATAAAAAAGGCGGGCGGCGTTAAATAATTATGGTATAGAACACAAAAATTCCAACCACGAAAAAGGGTTTCGGATCCTGGAAACTTTGGGTCACATTTGGTCGATTGTTGTTGTTGTTGTTGTTGTTGTTGCCGGGCGCCAAAGAATATTAATTGAAGGATTATAAGGCGTTCAAAGGGTGTGCTCCTTGCGGTCTCCGGTCTACGGTCGCCGGTCTCCGGTCTCCGTTGCCAAACTTACTTCAATTTAAATTCAAATTTCGGGCTTCTGATCGCAAACGGGGTGAGAAAGTTCGTCGGGTCGAGGATGCCACGTGCAAATATTTTTGTAAATTAAAAACGTTTAATTTAATTGCAGCTGATGTTAATTTAAATTGCAAAAATTTCATCGCTGACAAATGCCGCCTCATTAATATCGCACAAAGTTCAACAAAGCCGCTGCGAAAACTTAAAGCCTCGAGCCTCGAGCCTCTTTAAATTCATAATTTGACAGCGCTCTGATTGACACCTGCTGCGATGATGGAGCGACAAGGTGAGCGTCTGAGGAGGCGGTGACTGAATATCAGAGACAGCTGCGTCACCTGTGCGACTGCCGCATGTTGTCAAATTTAAGGTAGATTTTGGGCAACCGCAGTCCAATGCCGGGATACCAGGACCACCAGCATCAGCTGTATCTGTATCTATATATGTAAATGTATATATATATATATGTATGTGTATGTGTATGTGTTTATCTGGCTGTGCACCCGCTTTATTTATATGAAGCTGTCAGAGCAACACACCGGCTGTTTGTGTGGGAGAGGGGCGGCGGGAGGGGTGTTGCTCTGAAGCCTACTGAATTTCGGGCGGGTGGCATGTGAATGACAGCGAAGGCCGCAGATTTTGGCAGTTGCTTTCAGCTACCCTTTCCGCTAAAAGCGCTTGCGTTTGCTTTTTACTACATAAGTCAAACTAAAGGATTCACGTATGCACAGCGGCTGAGCCAAGAAACTTTCGCTAGTCATAAAGTCTGAGCCAAATGAAATTTAAAGCACTTAACTGCAAACTTTAGCAACTTTAGCAACCTTAGCTTAAGCGTTTAGATGTTGTTTTTATTATGCCAAAGTTTAACCGACGGTCAGTTCCAGTCTTAAATTCGAATTGAGTTAGTTTTGCAGATTGGCTTCGGGGCATTTAAAGTAGGGCTGCAAATCAATGTGGGGCAAACAAATTTATAAATCGAAATTCCGATAATATTTTTATTACTTATGCCATTGACTTAACATAATGAGGTTTATAAAAAATGCTATAAGCCATAACTTAATTGTGCAATCCTTTCCTATATCTTAATCAATTTTGTACGTTATGATCTTATCAAAAGTGGAAGATTTCCCATACTTTTAAGGGTTTGAATTTATGGAAACATATGTTAATAATAATAATAATAATTTAGGTTTGAACTGAATGAACTGAAAATATTTTTTAGGAAAATAAATTAATGAATAATGAAGGCCTTTGTTTAGGTAGCCATTGCGAAACTGTATGAAATATTTGTAAAAAGAAGTTTTTCCTATTTTACAGTATGATACCATAAAAAGAAGCATGAATAAGTGCGGCTCTATAACAGAATTTACGTGTGGATAAGGTCCAATTGGTGGTCCAAAAGTGGATTGAAAACTGAAAGCTGGTTAAAAAATGCAAACATGAAAATAATTCGGGCCAAAAGGTCAGCTGATATAGAAATTCATTCCATTAACTGTAGCAAAAAACTATCATATATTAAATATTTATGCCAGAGATTCAATCAGAGCAAGTTCGTCAGCTGAACTAATTGAATTTCTTCGGTGTTTGCCGATTAACGGACGTAAATAAATGATTCTCGGTGAACGTTTTGGGGCAATTAATATTATTGAATTGTCTGATTGATTTGGAAAGTATGCGTTAGGAGCATTTCCATTGTTGAACTAATTAGTACTTTTTCCTGTTATTCACATTGTTATTGTTTTGGGCCTTGCTGCCGTTGCGCATTTATTAATATTTTCCGTAAGATGCCGCCGGGTGCTGTAATAAACGCATAAAGGATATTAATGAGCTGCTGTTTGTTCAACTCAGTGGCTCCCGCCACTCACTCCGGTCTCTTGCCCGAATTGCTTTTATTTCAGCTGAAAAGGCAACTAATTGCTTACTTACACACACTACACGCACACGCACACGCACAGGCACACGCACACACGTACACACACAGGCGCACACACAGATGCGCGCAGGGGCAACCTTTGCTCAGAGCGCTCGCATATTTCACAAATTGCGCATACGACATGTTAAGCGTAAACACACGCTTAAAGTCGAGCCAAGTCAGTGAAGAGCGCATTATCAGGCCATAGTTGTTATTGTTGTTGCTGTTGTTCATGCTGCCTGCTGCCTGCTGCATGCCTTTTGTCATAATTCAAGTTTTATTTACACACACACACACATACGCAGAGCGAAAGTGAAATGTGCTTTGAGTGGCGCTAAAAGTATGCCGCGCGGTGTAATAACACGCATTGCTGTTAGGGTCTGGCTGCTGTGACAGTGACAGTAGTGACAGTAGCGGTGCTTATGCTTGTCAGACGCATGCTTATGATATCTCACTCTCACACCCACACCCACACACACACGCACTTCTCATAGCAATTGCAATCTCTGCTGCTCCTGTCGAGTCCCAGCAGCGTCTTAAGGCGCAGTCAGCGCACGGACTGTGATTGCCCGTCATGACTCAGTGCCAGCTGCCACGCCCTCTCTGTTCTGGATAAAAACCAATGCCCTGCATGTCTATCTATATCTATATCCATATATGTGATATATATTTATGCGTGTGAGTGTGTGTGTGTGTGTGTGTGTGACTGGGGCTCAAAATGTATATTTCTTATAATAATATTATTATTTTTATTTCATTTTAAAATTTATGTCAGCTGCCATCAGCTGCTGCTGTGCGGTAGAAAAAATAAAACGAGTTATGCGCCTTTCGCCTTTCGACTTTACGAGGCATCCGAATTGCACAAGAGGCATTATGGCCATGACATTCGCATACCTATTCGCATTCCGATTCCTCAAGCTCACTCGATGGATGGGTGCCCGGGTTGATGCGGCGTTAAATCTTGAGGAAATTGTGTCACATTATGATGAACATTTATGGCAAAGTTGAGCATTTGCTCATAAATTTACCCTCCTTGGATGGTTTGGCTGGTTGGATGGGTGACATCCACCAGGCTCACATTCGCATAGACAGTCAGGTGTTTGTGGTCGGGTGCACCTGCCAGCAGTTGAATTAAACATGATGGAGTAGCTGCGGTAATTTGACAATGTTCAGCTATGAAAGCCCGAGACGCGGTCATGTTTCAGACACCCAATAACGCCAGGTGGGAGTTGTTTCTCACCGGGTCGCGCACACCTGTGCAGAAAGCCAATCAATAGTCGCAAACAAGCGAGAATGTAATTGGCTACGGATGTGGTATGGATGTTGAAATAAAATACAATACATAAATAGATAAGAGGTCGAAGCTCTGGCTGGCTTTTGATGTGGACAAAGAAAGATCTAGTAACATGTATTAATACTCGATGTTAACTTATTTATAAATAGTCTCAAGTTCGAGCAAAAAGGCCAACACTGAACTCTGTTAACGCGTGTGTGCGCCGCTGTCAATAAATGTCAAAAGTTATGCAACAGACACACACATACACGGGCAATAGCGAAAAAGAAGAAGAAAATGCGGAAAGCTCACCTTGTTGTCGTCGCAGAAGAAAACTTTTTTAATTAGCAAATCCTCCCAAGTTCAATTTGTTTGACTCGCCCAGGGCAAAGGGCATACTCAAGGAAGGGACACAGAGCTGCGAACTAATGTTGCCGAGTAAATTAATCAGTAATAAAATATTCTAACTAACTGCCACGAGCAGCAGCAGCAGCCTCCAAAACTACTCATGTTACATGTGCCTACTTTTTTTTACCGTTGGACCATATGCTCCCGCCATAAAATTTACTAATGAGCAAAGTTTTTGCTCAAGCTGTCTACTGTTTGTTCGCTTGTTTACAGGTAACAGGAATCAAAAAGGTACAAACTTGTTATGCAATTAAATGCAAATGGCAGCAGCAGCAGCAGCAGCAGCAATCCGAATTTCGGTTCGGCATGCATTGCGTTCAGTTATCATTTTAATCAAAGGCCTCTTCAAAGTTCATAAAAATTTATGAACTCCTTGCGAGGGTCTTTCTGTATTAATGGCTGTACTCGCTGTGTGTGTGAGTGCTTCTCATAAAATGGGACAGCCGAAAAAGGTAACCGGCCTGGCCGAAGCTCAACACAGATGTTGCATAATTACGATTGCCTGGACTAAGGTGAGCCGCAACAGGAGCATCAAAGCCATCCCCTCGCCTGTCGCCTCGCCTGTCGCCGCGCTCGTCGCATCCATCCGCACCCAATTAATGCAGCCACAGTGTTTCGCAGGCAAACAAACCATGACACATGCGTGGGTGTAACGCATCGCTGACAGTGCTCGGCACTGGCTTTGACGAGGCTCGGGGGTGTCGCACCCCTGTGGGCTGGGGGTTGGTTTATCAATTTTGATGCGTTGTTTAATGAGCGTCGCTCGTGCTAAGCACGCAATTAAAGGCCAGCAACATTTGTTTGGCCAATAGAGGAGTACACTGGAATATATATATGTGTGTGTGTGTATGTGTGTGTGCATTGCAGGCTATCCTTGTACAGCTGGAGCAGCGACGGCCATAAATCTGCCAGCGCCTTAATTACTAAACTCACATTGAAATGCGCCATTAATCGGACTTCATCGATGCGTTTGATACATAAAAGAGGCAATTGGCCAGCGACTCACGAGAAAAGTTAGAGCCCAGTTAAATCTCCTGCCTTACCCTTTGGCAGCGACCAAGTTTACGAGTTCAATTTGCTTGATGTGTGTGCGACGGAAGTCAGTAAAACGATTTTATTAGACCTTTTCATATTTCCCAAAAGCAAAACAATAATAATAGCCGGAGTGCTAGTTGGCTTCGGACTTGACGAAGATTACACACCCTTTTAAAAAGTCCGTTGATAACCCTTAACCCTGTTCTTTGTTAGTGTATCAGAAGAAAAACACAACGATTTCCTGAATCAAAGCAGAACCCTAGACGTAATTCTCGAGCCCATGTTTCATATCTTTGTTTTTTTGTTTTCCTATTTGCAGTGCGCGACCGAAGGACGATTCAAAGCTGCCATGCCAAAAAGGCAATAAAAGTGCAAATAAACATGTAAAAGGACATTAAGATTCTCGTGGCAGCAGAGAAAACAAGCAGCGGCTGAGCCACATATAAATGCCAGTGGAAATGTGCTTTTTATGGTCCAACTCGAACTCAGAGGAAACTAAAGGAGCGTTGGCGCTTCATTAAAGTCAAAAGCGGAAACGGCAACGGAAACGGAAACGAAAAAAAAAATAATAATATTGCCAACAACAGCTCAAAGAAACTGCTCTAACGCATTCACAAAAAACGGCATCTGTCTATTAACGGGGCCAAGTTTACATGTGTTGCCACATTTGGTGGTACTGTCGGTATTCCCTGTTTTGGTTTCGTTGCATTGGCCCATTGCAAAATTGAAAGTCTGCTGCATAAATGACGACACGTTTTTTTGTTCGAGCACCACGCAATGACTACAACACAGTTTTTAATAGCAGCACACGAAACGTTAAGAGCCACAGCGATTGCGACTGGAATTGCAACTGCAACAGAAGCCACAAAAATGCGACTCAAAACATCGACAACAATGTCGATCGCCAATGGGGAGAAACAGCAACAACAACAACAGCAACAGCAACAGCAACAGCAACAACAACAACAACAACAACAACAGCAACAACAAAACAACACACACCGAAAATCACGAACGCGAACGCTGCTGTTCACCAGGAAAACGGTTTCAAGTCTCGCTTCGACGATGTTGTTGGTGTTCCTCCTGTGTCTGCATGCAGAGGGAACTCGTGCGGAGGAGGAGTCACAGGATTTTCAGAAGAACAGTAAGCATGCATCACATTTAAATTACGTAATGCGACAGCCCGTCTTTCTAGGAATTGTGATTAATTTTAATCCCAGAGTTTGTTCGGCTGCGTTCGACTGTTACGAGTACTATAAGCAAAATCTATTCCATAAAAAAATGCGAATATTAATGTTTTATTAATTAATATCATAAAAAATGAATCGAATTAACAAGATTTGAATGCCTAACGCAATGCTCCCAGTAATTCTCATACTATTTTAAAAATAAGCAAGGTTTGAATACCTAACGCAATACTTACAGTAATTCTCATACTACTTTGAATCAATAATATTTATATACATACTTCCTAACAAAGTAGTATCAATTTTATTCTCCATACGTGAACTTTCACTACACCAAATTACGCTCTTTAACCATTTTTAATAAATATTATAATCATAAAATCCGTTCAGAGCAATTTAAATAAGTGAAGCATTTGCTTCATTCATAATTACAATATGTGACAATCAACTGATCATATTTTTCCGAATTCTGATTCTGAAAACAATTATTTTTTTTAGCTTTTTTTTTAAAGTAAGTTTAAGTTTTAAGTTCAAATTAGCTGGCAAATGCCCCAATATAATAGAAATTAAAAAAGTCATCCATTAATATTGCACCAACTTTCTACCTCAGATCCTTGCCAATTCAAGATATATGTTAATCCTTTATAATACTCATATATTCCGATGATATTTAGGAGTTGTTAGACTTATAAATATATATATATGTTTCTCACTTTACTGAAATGACTTTCTTCGAATATTTTAATCATACATAAATATTTTAAATACTCCTACATTCCGATAATTTTGTTGTTAGGTAAATGTATCTCATAATGACTTTCTTCGAATATATTAATTATATATTATTCTTTTAAAAAACTACATCAAAATGATATATTTTTAAGGGTCATAAAGTTAGATGTATCTCACTTTACTGATATGACTTTTTCGATTTCTTATAAATTTTTAATTAGTTCAAATAGATAAAAAAAATTATGCCAAAATAGACGGCAGGGGAATACATACATACATATGAATGTATATCAGATTGATTGCTTTTAAGGTGTACGACAACAAGCAAACAGAGCTATAACCGAATATTTAAATCTTTAAATCTCTAGCTCTAATGGATGATGAGCTCGACGATGCTGTTGATTCTGATCAGGAACATAAATCTTTGTGCATACCTCCTTCTGCCGTTTACAGCAAAACATTATAGCTCCATTTGAAATTTAGTTATGGGTAATTAATTATGGGTATAAAAGTCTTGTCGATTACAAGGCTATAACTTTTTTGTCTATGATCCGATACACTAAAACGCGTATTAGTTTCGAAGTAATATTAGGGGGATATATGCACTTAAAAAGTACGTTTGATACCTCCAGAAGATATGATAAACGTGTTATCGATAACAAGCAAACTGAAAGAGTTATCGATTGTCAAAAACAAACTCGATATGCGCGTGCAATAGGAGAACCTGCCTACAAAAGTTCAAGTCTGAAGCTCTTGTAGTTGCTGAGATCGACGCGTTCATACCTGACTCTGCCGTAATTCGTGATCAAGAATATATATACTTCATGGGGTCGGCCCACCTCGTTCTATCCGTGACACACATTTTCTTAGAAATATTATATTATTCCCGATCAAGAATATATATACTTCATGGGGTCGGCCACGCCTCCTTCTAACCGTGACACACATTTTATTATATTATTCCTGATCAAGAATATATATACTTCAAGGGGTCGGCCACGACTCCTTCTGTCCGTGACACACATTTTCACAGAAATATTATATTATTCCCGATCAAGAATATATATACTTCAAGGGGTCGGCCACGCCTCCTTCTGTCCGTGACACACATTTTCACAGAAATATTATATTATTCTTGATCAAGAATATATGTACTTCATGGGGTCGGCCCACCTCGTTCTATCCGTGACACACATTTTCTTAGAAATATTATATTATTCCCGATCAAGAATATATATACTTCATGGGGTCGGCCACGCCTCCTTCTGTCCGTGACACACATTTTACCCTGTTTACACATTTACCCAATAAAAAGTACTCAAGCACTGCAGCGATTAAATTACATCAATAGCCATCGCAGCCATTGGAAATCATATTTACTCGATTCCCAACTGCCAAAAAGAAAACTTTGAAAATCTTGGGCTTGAGCCATGCAAAGCTGTGCATGCAGCGCGTTGCTTGCGTCCTAGTTTATGTGCCTGACCAACAATCGAAGCATTTAAAGGCTTGTGTGCTTCTTCTTCCGGCACACTTGAGTCGGTGTGGAAACTGTGCCAAAAGGGCAGCAAATTTTGATGCTGGATATTCGCACACGTTTGCACAAAATGGTGCCTTCTGGAAGCAGTTTGTGCAAACTTGCAAATCATTCACCGACAAATGCCAAAATGCTTATCAATGTGCGTTACATAAAACGTGCTGCAGCGTCTCTTTTTTTTTTTTTCTTTTTTTTTTCTCAAATAAAAAAGGGCAAACTTAAGCCAAAACTTGCCAGCCAGCATTTTTGGATAAGCAACTTTATAATTTGCGAGGTCGAGCATGTGTCTGAGTGTCTGCATGTGTGTGTGTGTGTGTGTGTGTGAGTGTGAGTGTGTTGCAAGTGTTGTAAGTGTTGCTCTGTTGTTCCAGCCTGCTGCCCACTGCTCTTTACGATGCTATCAACTGGTTGTTGTAATTTACGCTTAGATTATTGTACTACAGCTAACCTTGAAGCATCGAAGCCACCAACAACAGCAACAACAGCAACAACAGCAGCTGCGCGCAGTAGCCGCAGGAACAACAGCCACATCGGTCATATCTTATTTCCCTCCCTCTTTTTGTTATTTTTTTATATTATTTGTTGGGATGGCAGCCACTCGAAAAAAAAAAAAAAAGGAAAAGAAAAACAAATCATATTTCGACATCGACATCAGCATATTTTCTTTTTTGGGTGTCGTCTGGGAGTCTGTCTTTTGTTGCCGCTTGCTGTGTTGGGCTGGTCCACAATTTATGACAGGATTTGGGCCAAAACGAGAAACATTTTCTGGCATTTTCTATTTTGTGTGGCATTGGACACGCCAATGCGCGGGATTTCGTAGTAAATTGAATTTCGATGCTCGAATACAGAATATAGACATTGCGCGGCCCCCACCCTGCCCAAAATCTAACTGTCTGCCCTGGGTTGGGTTATACCCTACGCGTTAAGCATTAAATGTAATTATGTGGGCTGCTGCTACTGCTGCTGCTACTGCCGCTGCTGCCTGTTTCTTAGCTTATTAGCAGACAGCACTCGAGGGCTTAAAATACCAACCGACCATTTCTTGGGTAATTTCCATCTATTGACTTTTTGAGGAACTCAAGAGCTCACCCCACAGAGCACTCAATAGTGCCGCATTTGGCACTGATGACGCTTTAAGTGGAACTTCAATGTGCTGCCTAACGGTGCCACATAAACAACTTCCACTATTGCAATACACACACACACACACACACATTCGTGCGTGGCTCCTGGGACATTGCTGTGGAATTTGTCCATGTGTTCCGTTTTCATCATAATCGTCGCTATTTTTGTATTCACAAGGCGCACAACTACAAGCGCATTCTCCCACCATATACCCTATATCGAATTGACATTAGCAGCGGATTTATTTGCGCTCGTTTGGTCTATGCAAATCTCAAGCTGTGCTCCTCATGTGCCGGGCTTTGTTTTGATGGGCAATCAACACGCGCAACAGCAACCCCTTGGATCAAACCCTCGTGGCGGTAGGCGTGGCAGTTTAGATCAGGCGGCGCACAATTCAATTGCAACGTAAACATTTCTTTATCGTCGATGTGCGTCCTCATCAGCGCGTCATTTGAGTTGTAAATTGATTTTTTTGTTAATTTCTATGAACTTCAAAGGGAAAACAAACAGGGGTGCGGCCCTGCCAGCAGGCAAACGCGACACATGTGCGCTGTCAGCCAACGGAGGAGGCGAGAAAATACATATTTCACAAACATATTTCCATATACATATATGTATATGTGTATATTATTACATATATTTGTAGGTATGCATATGTATGTTTATATGTACTAAGTATTTATTTATAAACACGCGCGCGCGTTCGCAGTGTCAAAACAGCGTCGCAAAGTTGGGGTGGGGCAGAGGGGAGGAATGCGCCTGAGTGAGGGGCGCCACAAGTCAAGTGCAACATTGGATGTGGAGGCAAGCATCACATAAAAGAGCTGGCACGTTGCGCCGAGATGCAAAGTTCAATTTCACATGTGGAAAATAACAGCAAAAAACAAAAATATTGTGGCGACTGGAGGCGAACTAAAATACAACAGAGGAAGCACATGTCACAGTGGAGTACGTGCGAGGAAGGAGCTGCAGCAGACGAAGATCTGCAGATCAGGGCTGCAATACAAAGTGGGAACAACTGGCGAAGCATCTTGACAGACGACAACGAAGGGGAAAAAGAGAAACTAAATGGGCTAGAATAGGTAAAGAAAAGCATTGAAAAGAGCATAAAGCATGTTGAAGTAGCGCAAATATGGATGGTATATCATTACAGTCAGAGAAAAGCTGAATAAATCAGAGCATTGGCAAACGTTGTGGTATCATATAGAACATATATGTATGTGTGTGCATGTGTAGTTTGTATGTGTGTGCATGTGTAGCTAACTAGCTGTGCCAATCGAACATAAGTTCTGACAAAAGCTAAAAGAGTAAAGGAGCTTATACTTACGTATATATAAATATATATATTTGAGAAATCTCTTCATTTGAAATACTAAGAATATTGGAAAAATTGTGCATTCGAATCGCGTTGTTTTCTTTTTCTGAAAATCTGCTTCAGTTACTTCAGGCAAAACAAAGCTGTCGTGTTTTCCTTCAGAGCATGTGCTCTGGATTCGCCCCCATGCACATGGCCCCATTAATGCTGGAGCACTCTTCCATTTATGAACACCATCGGCATCGGCATCGGCCACTCGGTGGCCCATCTGCTGGCGCTGGTAACGAACCTTCCGGGCAGTTCTCTGTTGAACAACAAGTGTCTAGGAATAAAGAACAAACTCTACTTCCTGTTTAGCGCGAAATTTCAATTATGAACAAACATGGACTCCCCCTCTTATAAAGCAAACAAATTCTCCTTCTGGGCAGTCAACGTCCATCCTTCATAGAAAATACACGCGAAAAATGTTTTATTTGTTTTTCTTTGGTTTTTCCTCTTTCGCTTAACGAAACGGCAAAAATCGCTTAGCTCCATTTTGTAGGGCGTTGGGGCGTGCATTCGTGCAGCTGTTTCATTTCTGGACTGCCACCAGATACAATATATATTTATAAATGGATGCATATGTATGTATGTATGCGCGTATCTGTCGGCAGCTACAAGCCAGGGCACCCGCTGACTACTCAAACGTGACTGTCCAAAGTTTTTCAATAAACTTTAACAAGAAAACATTAAAAAGCCACAAGGCTGAAAGAGCGCATTTCCATTTCCACAGCGCTTTCTTCCACCCCCCGGCTAAGAGTCAAAGCTTTAACTCCATAAAGCGGCAAATAGTTGTGCGAAAATTCTCCCAATACCCGCCAAGAGACTCCCGACCACCCCACTCCACCCCACCCCCACCCCATCCCAGTCGCAAGATTTGCCCTTTACCCACATTTGTACAGGATCCGGTCTTTGTTATTTCGCCGACTGCTACTCGCCTTGTCGGTGAAATATAAATTTCACATAAAAGGCAAATCTATAGCACATCTTTAGCTTTAGCTTTAGCTATAGCTTCTCCTGCTGCTGATGCTGATGCCGATGCCATTCACAGAGAATGGCTTCAGTGGGTCGCCTCAGAGGCGGCTGCTTGTGCCACCCGCGAGGCAGACCACCACCCAGTTAGTGCGCATTACGCGCCGCCGAAATGAAATAAATATCATTTTATGACTTTTTAACTTGCTTCTGCCCCTGCCTCACACCCCACTCCTGCTCCAGCTCCAGCTCCAGCTGCTGCTCGCCTTAACAAGCGCAATAAATGCAACAGCGAAGCCAACGCGCATCAGCAGCTGGCAAGTTGCTTGGCGGAGGAGAGGGATGGGATGGGGGGGGTGGATGCCACCGCTGGCACCGCTGCTGCTACTGACTGTTGCCGGTTTTTATGGTCTACAACTTCCCTTTTGTGTTGATATTTTTAGATGCTCGAAACATTTGCATTTTGCACTTGATTGAGCGCCCCTCATTGTGAGTAATGCTTCCGTTAATCAACGTTCAGGCACCCAATCCCACACCCCACACCCATATCGAGGCCCACCTCTGCCTAACAGTTGTTTAACATTCAGCGCAAAGCTCCAATGCCAAAAGGTGTGAATCAACAAATGGCGAGACGACCCATGCAACATTTTTGCCTCTATATCCAATATCCAACGTCGTTTGTCCTTTGCCTTTTCAGCTTAACGCTTCGCTTCACGGGGGTTATTTTCCGAAATTAACCCTTTCGGGCATAAGGCACTCATAAAAAATTCAATTTTATGACCATTTTTATTTGGCCACTTTTCGTCTGTCTGCACATGCCAAAATCGCATTAAGAACGACTGGTCAAAGGTCGCAGTCAGACCGAATCACTGGGGGTGAGCAAAAGTCCCTACACTACTTAGCCTGTAATTACAGCTATTTACAGGGTATCATTGCCTTATCTCAAGGCAAGTAAGCATATTGCACGTCATCGATACGCTTAAGCAAATGGTAGGTGCGTCCGATTCATATATTTTATTCCCATATATATATATTATATATTATTTTTAACTGTTAAAGATCTTTGAGCGTCAATATATAACATTAATTCATTAACATTCTTTTTAAAATCGGTCGTTAATGTACAGATCAAAGTCTTGAAAAAAATATTAGGTGATGAATGTTGTATTACAATTTATTTATTTAATTATTGTCCAAATAATGATAGATTTTAATAAAAGGAGAAGAATATCATACAAAAAATATATATCGAGGAAGGGAGGGATCACAATTTTCTGTGATTTTAAAGGAGGGAGAATCCTTTGGACTTACAATATTTATAAAGGAAGCTTATCAAGTTATATCGTAACATTAACAATAGTCTATATGGATGATTCGTAATTAAAACAATAAGCAATAAATTAATTAGGAAAATAATAAACTTCAATAAGTATACTTAAAAAGATACCAAAGCTAATAAACTATTTAAAAAAATCGATTTTGAAAAATTAAAAATTTTAAATATTAAAAGTAAATTTTTTATTAACATAAATTTTCATTCTTCCACTCCGCTACTCAAACTTGCGGACAGTTCTACAGGGTATAAAAAGCTCGATGACTGTCCCCATTTTCGCAGGCATGACTAAAGTCTCTTACACACTTAAGTGTGTATTAGTGTGTTTATCCCTGTTAAAGTTGTGATTCACATTCCGTCAACGGGGAACGGTCACGCCCAGGGATATATCCTTCAACAATGCAGCAGAGCCCATGCTTGAGTGCACGCAGTTCGGCGGCCTGGCCTTTGTTGTTGTCGTTATTGTTGCTGCTGCTGCTGCTACTGCTGCCCTTAAGTTGGTACAAGATTTGTAATTTTTATCGACGCCCAGCATGCGCTTCTTTAACTGTGGGCTGTGGACTGTGGCCAGGCGGGTTGGGTGACCCATTGTTCGAGGCGGCGATCCAAGCCGCCTGTTTACGTTTATGCTTGGGCAACACGCCTTTATGATTTCTGTTTGATTGCCGCCGCCAATGGTGGCAATGGTGGCAATACCGCCAACAAGCAAGCGCCATTAGTCACACATTGCAGGGTGTGAGTGGATGTGGGGGAGGGGCTAATGGGGGCGTGAAGCGGTTTTTGGCGTTCAAGTGGAAAATTGAATTTATCACTTGAACATGCCAGGCGAATGGGATTCGCCCTTTGGCTTTCGCTTTGGCTTTGGCTTTGGTTTTTTCACTGCTAATTCGCAACAAATTTCCATGAAATTTGTCGGCAAATCTATTTGGGACACGTAATCAACTCGTTTGTGCATATTTTACATCCACCCTCTGACCACCCCCTACTCCAACCCTTTTATTTGTTTACTTTTCATTTGTTTTGCAACATTTTCTGCTTGACGGCGCCTGCTCCGGTTTTTTTTTTTTGTTTTTTTTTTTTTTTTGTGACCCTTTAACTTGAACATTGTCTAAGAGTTAATTGAAATTTGTACGAAGTAACGGAAATGACCGTTGCATGCAGGCTAACTGTACGTTGCGTAATTTGCATATTTATTAAATTTTAATTTAGCAGGCAGCTATTTTTTGCTTTACAGTTTTTCAGTTGGGGTGATTAGGCACAGGATTTGCATAATATGTTCCCATAAATTGTCGCAAATTAAAAATGCTGCACAGTAGCAAAAACAACAAAAACAACAAGAACAACAACAGCATATGAAGCGAGTACAGTAATAAAATGACATAAATAGCATCAGTCAGAGTAAATAAATTAGAGCGTATTGCAATTGCTGCATTTGAAGTTGCATTTCGGTTTGTAGATTCGATTTATTTATGGTCAACGGCC
Source organism: Drosophila pseudotalamancana (assembly GCA_037075185.1). Taxonomy (NCBI): domain Eukaryota; kingdom Metazoa; phylum Arthropoda; class Insecta; order Diptera; family Drosophilidae; genus Drosophila; species Drosophila pseudotalamancana. The sequence continues at coordinate 257,598 of JBAMCK010000619.1, read as the reverse complement.
CATAAATTGGAATAGTTTGTCAGCTGTGGATTTAATTAAAAAATTATTTAAATTATTGCCGGGCGCAAACATTCTTCTTTCATTTCATTTTGGATCAAAACACTCGGCCATCGTATAAATCGTATAAATCGTTGCCACAGTCACAGCCGACTCATTTTCAGCGGCCACATAAACTAAACTCCGCTTCGACTGAATCGCACTTGTAAATCTAAACACACACGCCCTAAAGTATGCAATGCTATGCATAAAATATGTACGTATTGCGAACTCTATTTGCTGTTGCTGTTGCTGTTGCTGTTGCTGTTGCCGTTACTATTGTTGTTGTAGGTGGAGTTGCTGTTGTTGTTGCCGCCATCGTAAATTTACATATTTTGCATATAAATAAACTCGTAAAAGCGGATTTTGTCGCTCAGACATGGAAACAGCAGCAGCGGCACCGTTGAAATGTCACCCTGAAAATGGCAAAAGAAGCTCCAAATAAATATAAAATAAAATAGCTACAAAATGGCCAAAAGAGCACATAGTTTGCCCGGCAAAGCAAATGTGGCCAAAGGGCGGGGTCTGAGGTGTTTCGAACGCCCGGCAGGCAAATTGAATGCGCCGCCTCTGCCTCTGCCTCTGCCTCTGTCTCTGCCTCTGTCTCTGCCTCTGTCTCTGCCTCTGCCACTGAGTTATGGCAGGCTGGCCAATGTTGTAACAGCTGGGAACTGATACCAAGTCTCGAATCGAGCTGGGCGCTGGGCGCTGGGCTGGCATTTCAGGTCTGGGCGTGGTCATAAACAAGCGTATACTTGATATATTGTCAATGGAGTTTTGTGCCGCCTTTTTCGCCACTTGAGCTTATTGTGGATTTGCTGTATTGCCAGTGGAGAGAGAGAGAGAGATAGATAGAAAGAGAGTGAGAGAGAAGAGCCTCAGCAGAAACAGTCTCTAAATCTTTCTCTGATTTTACTATTGATTGCTTTTCTTTCACAAATACTGCCATGACGTGAAATACGGGCAAAGGGCGCCGCATTAAATCATCTAAATGCTCATGCTCATTAGCAATCAATGCATAACAACAACAACAACAACAATAACAGCAACAATATTAAGGCTGGCAACACTTCACACTTCATTTGTGTTCTGCCCTAATCCACTAAACATCTACACACACACACACACACACGCGCAGCTTACATTAAGGGCAAGCGAGCAGCTCGATTAACAGGCAAATTAGCATAAAATTACTTTTTCAAAAAGCACACCCTGCCGCACACACACACACACACACAGTAAATAAATCAATTAGCAGCGAAAAAAATCATTTACTTCTTGCCTCTAGTTAGCAAGTCTGTTGGGGTTGGGGGTTGGGGGTTGGGGGTTGGCGACAGCTGACGCATATTGGTAAACAAATAAAGAAGGGGAAAGAAACAATTAAAAGCTTCAACATCAGAGCATCTGCAGAACACATTGCAAGCCAATAATAATGATGGGTCCCAAAATGGGCCAACTTTCAAGTTCCCATCGTTTAAAGTTCTGTGGACATGCTTGATGGCAAGCACAGCTGCAACGTGCAGCTGCAACTCCGACTGCAACAGCAACAGCAACAGCAACTGAAACGGCAACAGAAGCTGCTGCTTGGCCTCGTCACATTATTTTAATTATTTGTTTACGCAACGAAAACAAACATTGCAGGCGGCACTTTGCTTGCCTGACCCTCCGTTCTTGTTATTGTTATCGCTTGCATATGCTTATGCGCTTGTCGGCCTGGTTTGATATGCAGTCCATAAAAAGTAACAGCTCAGAGTTCTTGGAAAGTCCGAAAAAGGCAAAAAGAATGCCGAGGCGCCTAATTAGTGGCACTCATCGTCATGCGAATTTGTCAAATTAAGCAGCTGGCGCTACCCCCAATGAGTCACACCCTCCCCCCACCCCCTTCCCTCCTCTTTCCCTTCCCCCACCTCCTATCAGCATGCCAGTGTCAAAATAAAACGGGCTCAGAATGTGCAGGCAATTATTACCAGACACCATTCTGGCATTCGAGCAATGCTGCCTGAGCTCGGACAGCGCCAAACATGGGCGGCTTTTGCCGCTGCGGCGCCAACAGCCAACTGAAATTAAATATCACAAGCTGGATGGGATGGATGGGTGGAGGGGTGGAGGGGTGGGGACTGGGTCTGGTCTGTGGAACTGGAGAGCTTGGCCATGTCGAGGACAGCGCTACTGAAGCGACGCTGATTAAAAAATTGTTTGACAAGAAATCAGCGCGACGTTTGTCTGGCTTCAGAGCCTGGCAAGGGGGAGGAGCTCGCATTGTATCCCGAGCTGGTTTCAACTGGCGGAAAAAGTGAAGTGTCGGTGTTAATTCGGCGTAAATTTAATTGTCAGTTGCAATTAAATTGATTTTCGCCCCGGTAGCAGTCAATGCCTCTGTTGCTGCTGGCGCCACGTCAACTTTAATTTTCCTTTTATTTTCGCAGTGCGTCAAACGAATTGTTTCTCTTTGCCTTAACATTCAATAAGTTTTGTTGGTGTAGAGAAGAATTATTTTTAAATATGATAATAGAATTTGCGTTCCATTACCAATTCCCCAAACTCCAATTTAATAATAACAGTAATGACAGACAAGTAAGACTCTTTTAAGACTCTTTTTAGCCTCGAACCTGCGCACACACCACACCTTAATCCAAATCAATATAACTTAACAGCAACTAATGGGTCAAAACCAAAAGTGATCGAAATTGCGAATCGTAATTTAACAGAATTCCAAGAATGCACGCATATGAGTGCAAGTGCCTGTGTGCACACGTATACAAAAATGCATGCCATTGGCTCTGATATTGTTGAATTTTTGCTAATGTGAAAACCAGACGTTCTCTTTAATAGCTTTAGTCTTTATGAATTTGGATGAGATTAGAGCACTATATTTTGTCTGCTTTAAATATTTTTAAATTCGCAAAACAAATAATTTTTAAAAAATTTAAATTTATTTGATGTAGGTTGAACAGCCCAGCATGTGTGTAAAAGCTATTAGATGTGGTGGATATCAAAATTGGTTATTCTAGATACTCTCTGAACCCATTAAAAATGGATAAACAGGGTATAAATGTTTTTGTGAAAATATATGCAACAGGGTATTCGTGGCCGACCACATAAAGTATATATTTTATTGATCAGAATCGAAAGCCGAGTCGATTGAATCCTGTCTGTTCGTCCGTCCTTATGTATGAACGCGTCGATCTCAGCAACTACAAAAGCTAGAGATTTTAAATGTTATATGTAGACTCTCTTATCACACACGCATATGAAATTCGTTTTCATTTATTGATGACTCTTTTCGTTTCCTTATTGTCGATAACACATTTTAGTTTTTCGATCATTTTTCCTACATCTTAAGAGCTAGACCTACCCATTTTTTTAAGGTACGACCTTCTCATTTTTTAAGATAGAAAACGCTTCGAAGTATTTAAACAGTTTAGTGTGATAAACATATTCAAAATATATCATTTTTTTTAAGATCAGATCATAAACATAAAATTTATACCCTTTGATGTTCGCTATGCAAGACAATTTTTTTCGCGAAAGGCGTGCCTTTGTAACAGTTCAGGGTATCTCTTAGTCGAGCATACTCGACTAGCGTTATTTTACTAGTTTTTCGTAGATATTTATATACTTTTAAAATAGAGAAAACTGTGCTGTCGTTAAGTTAAAACAGAGTCTAACGAAGTCGCTCGTAGAGCTTTAAGGCACATAAAGCAAATATATGTAAAAATAAAGTTGAATTAAAAACACATAAATTTATTTGAGTCTCGTTTGTGTCGCTTTTATATTGAAATATATACATATATAGACATTTCTGTGTCTATATATATTTATATTTATATATATATATTTATATAGATGTGTGTATACTTGATGCCGCAGGGCTGCATGTTTTTGTTTCTGAAATGAAAAACTGGCACAAATTCAAAAATGATTTTTACGCAATTTAACGACAACAACTAGAAGATGAACTATAAATAAATGCCCCTTACTGTTAGGCGGGCGTCATTATAATCTATTTGTAGCTCGTATCTGTGAGATACTAATGCTGCCCCTGGTATTCGCTGCTGCTGATGCTGCTTCAGCTGGCAGGGACATGAGTCACAAGCGACAGAGTTGCTGCTGAACGGTATTGTTTATCTATGATAAGTGCCCAGTGAGCAGTTTAATTGAAAATAATAAACACGCGCTTAAATAATGCGCAATGTCCCACTTTTGCAGAGCTGAGGAGCTGAGGAGCTGCAGCCAAACACAATAATGGCAGCGGCAGTGGCAGTGGCAGTGGCAGTGGCAGTGTGCTGTGGCAGTGGCAGTGGGCATTGGCTTTCTTCTGGGATGAGGAGCAGCCTGCTGCACAGCATCGAGTCCTGTGCCACCCAGCCGCCTGCCACTCGGCATCCAAAATTGTCGCAGCAACTACACAGCCCGGACCATGTTGCACAGCATGTGTTGCATGTTGCAGTAGCTGTCGCTGCTGTTTCTATTGTTGCTGCTGCTGCTGCTGCTTTTGTTGTTGTTGTTGTTGTTGTTGTGGTTGCCTGCTACGTTTGCGAAAATGTTTTGCTGCATGCCGTTGCAATATTTTACTTTTAAATGCCGTTGCCGCTGCTGCCCTTGCTGGCTGCTTTTTTAATTTATTTGCTCATTTTCACCATTTTCCACTTGTCTTCCACTCATTCACACCCACCCTTCCAAGCACACATTCTCTATCTCTCTCTCTCTCTCTCTCTCTCTCTCTTCGTCCCTCTCTCCGCTCTTGCCCTGCACCTAAATATTTGCGGTGCGTCATTTTTATTGCGTTTTATTTTTATACCCTTTGCAGGCCAAAAGACTTCCTTAATTTTGACTTCAGTTTGACAAATGCTAACAAATATTCTAATTTTGTGTGCTCACAATTTCTGTCCTTTAACTTTTCTAATTCCTCAATTATGGTTCAACCGAATCTCGTTGGACTTCATCTTATATGAAATGTTATATTAACAATTTGTTATCGTTAGTTTCAGCGAATCTCTTTGGGCTTTTTGTTATATGAAAGACTATATTAATTATTTAATATCCATAGTTTCAGCTAATAGAATTATTTGTTAATTACATATAAATTTATTAATTTTTCTCTTTCCCTTTCAACAAACTTTTAAAACTCGGTCTCAGGGCCATTTTCTTCCCAAATTCATGATTCTTTACAAAATATAATTTTTTAACTTTTACTCATTAAGTTGGGATACTTAAAAATCTCTTATCCGAAATTATATTTGTTTATAAAAATAAATTCCAGTGTTTATATTCAATATATGAGATTTTTACTCGATAACCAAAACCTTTTTCCTCTATAAGAAAGCGTATTTAAACTCCGCTGCTGGAAAATCGATGGTTTATATATTTACATTTGGTCAAAATTAAAATCGCACAATTTTTCATAAATCATGGTCACATGTGCTTGTTGCAGTTGCTTTCTACTTATTTGCGCATTGCCGTAAGCGTGTTGCATGCCACACACAACAGCAGCGACACCCTCCCGCCCATGCACTGTGTGTGTGTGTGTGTGTGAGTGTGTGTGTTTTAACAATTTAAATCAAGTTATTTACGCGCTATTAGAGCAACCGCTGGGTCACTCGGCCTTTTCTGAATTCCCAAACGCATTGCAATTAACATGAAATAAAATTTCATCATTCGCTTGTGTATAGTAATTGCGGTCATTTAAAACGTTTATGCTCAGCAAGTAGCTTTCAATAATTTGTAAATGAAATATTATAAATATTTAAGTGTGCATTTGCAATAAATTCATAGTGCAACCGAGCCTGAAAACAGTATATTAATAATAGCTCAAACTCAGTGTAAGCTTAGCATAAAATTAACGGCCCCAGGGCGTATGCGTAATCTGCTTATTTATCGCAGCTGCCTAAGAGCATCAAGTGGGTCGTGCGCCCATCGCCACTCAGTTTAATAGAAAATTTAATATTAAATGGTCGCTTCTGAAGGACTCGCAGGTCGCGATAGACGGACAAGCCAAGCAACAGTTGCAAAAGCAGCAGGAAGAACAAAAAGTAAGCCAAAAGGAAAGCAAGAGAGAAAGGAGAAAGATAACTAAAAGAGACACGTAATGGCTGGCCAACAATGCCGTCAACAAGAAGGTCAACAAAGTGCTGACTGGAATATTTTCTCGTATTTTATTATTAAATCACGTAGCGAGTGCAATACGGCGTCCAAAATGACAGCGAACGCATTTTAATTGAAGGCACAAAGGCGCACACGAGTGCCGCCTAGAGGAAGCTCCACAGCTGATAACAAGTTGGAATGACCAATGATGAGGCACCCACTAGCTCCAACTTCAGCAGCAGCTCCTGCTCCTGCTCCTGCTCCTGCCCCAGACTCTGTTTCAATATCAGCTCCTGCGGCTACCATTGAATTTGTCGGCTGTGTTCCTGCGAATGAGTTCGGCAAGAAGTTTTCTAATTGAAAATGGCGTCGCTGAATTTAATTTGAAAACTTTCACTGACAGCGGCTGACCCGGCAACAGCAACAGAAAAAAAAAACACAACAACAAACTCGGAGGCAACAACTTGCAAGATTTAAAAAAAAAAAAGAAACTGCCTTTTCGGCAGGCATTCGGTCATAAACATCTTCGCAATTCGCCTGCCAAGCACTCGTATATTTATGTACACTTGTATACATTATATATATTTTGCCTAATTGATTTGCCCTGGACATTTGTAGCTTGACTGCGTGCCGCGCGACGCACAGAACTGTGGCTGGCGCCAACTTTTCGCTAATACGTATTTTTAACACACCAATTTGGCCAAAAGAATTCATAATTTGGACCATGCCCCACATTTTGATTACGAAATGCGAATTCGACTTCTATGCAAGCTACCTAGGGTTAGAATCTTTGAAGTGATACGATGTAGAGAACAAGTTATGTGTGCACTTGTCTGTTCAAAGTTGTTAGTTATATTTACTGCATAACATGTTCGCAACCGGAAATGCAAACAAACCTACATAAACACCGCAGCTGGGAGGAAAAAACATGCTGGCATTTCTAATTATAAGTAAATACTCATACACAGGCAGGCACTGTGCGTGTGTGTGAAAATGTGAGTAAGCACTTTAAAAGTTTGCTACTCGCACATACTCCAATGCACACACACACACACACACACAGAGAGAGAGAGCTATTTAGTTATAAAGGAACAAAGCTGCCCGGTTTGGTAGTCCGTAATGCACGCAAGAAGTGTGAGAAAGTACATTAGGGTCAGTGACGACTTGGACTACAGTGGTGGGGCGGGGCAAGGGGCGTGGCAAGAAATGGATGCTGCTGCTGGTACATTTGCCTGTCGTGGCAATGGCAACCACTTTCGCTCTCAATTTGCAACATTTTGTGGCCGTGCCGAGCCGAACCGAGCCGCGTGTGGGCATGTGTGTTGTGCGCTGTGTGTTTGCCATAATGTACAATTTAAATGTAAACAATTTGCCCCAATATGGCGCAGCTAGCACATGTAGCAGGACAAAGGCAGCTGAATAAAATATTTAAAAGCCGGCAGCAGCAGCAGCAGCAGCAGCAGCAGCAACAGCAGCAGCAGATGCGGCAACAGCATATGCCAAACGAGGCAGCTGTGAATAGTGAAATCCAAATATTTAGCTTAGCAATTGCCTCTAATTTACTTCAAAGTTGCAGAGCTCTAAATAAACTTTTCATTAGCTTTACACTAGCACACACATACACGCATACACACACACCCCTCAACGATGTTAGACAACCCTCGGAAGGATAAGTCCCGTTAATTTTATTAAATTAACTTTCTTTTATGGCTGTAATTGTCTTTTATGTGCTATTCAAATGTTTCAATCAGAGCAAAACTTCAACCATATCAAAAGCCACACATACAAATACGCCCGCGCTCACACGCTCACCTAATCGTATTAAACTCCATACAAAGAGTCTCATGATTTTCTGATTAAATTAGTTACGCACTCTAAAATTGTTTTTACATTAATATATTTAAAATATGTGATTTGTGTTGTGTAAGAAAAAACTGTTTCTTGTCTTCTGTCTGATAGAAAGAAAAATGTTGTTTTGACTTTTAAATATTTCATAATTAATTATAAATAATAAGGGTATTTAATCACAGGTACACCGCTCGGGGCTTTTTTCGTGTTCCTTAATATGCAACAAGCAGATATTCATAAAATGTAAAACGCAAAACGCAAACCACAACCGCAACAAACACAAACCGCAGCTCTGCCAATGTGGGTCGTTAGTTCTAACCACGGACCCTTCCTACCTGATTCGGGTTTCCATTCGACTTTCATATAAAAGCGACCCAAATCAATTGAAAGCTCTGCTGTACAATAAAACAATTTGATTAAATTGAAAAACTAAAACAAGGCACAATCGAAGCAGCTATTGAAAAGCTGCCAACTTTTTGTTGTTTGGCATACATTTGAATTATATGTTCTTACTGTTGTTGTTGTTGTTGTTGTTGTCGTTGCTGCTGTTATTTTTGTTTACAGAGCGTGCCACATTTAACACACTGCTGTGAAAATCAGCTTATTTAGCGACACGTTTTGCTGATTTTCTATTATTGTTGTATATTTGTATATTTTAGTTTTCGAATTGTATCGAAAGTTCATTAAACTCTCGTTAGTGTAGTATATATAAAAATATATTTTAAATTAGTTTAATTAGGTTGTGCTTTTAAAAAGCGATTTCTTTTTTCAACCAAATCTTAGGAATTTAAAGCACTCTGATAACCACAGAAAACGCTGCTCTGCTCCAGCGCATGTTGCCTGCATAATTTATTTAATGTCTTTTCTGCCGCCACGTGGTGCTCACGCAGCTGGTCGAGCGGACGGATGAAGATTGAGGGCCAGGCGAATGTTGCACACAATGTTTGCGACGCCCTTTTACGACTGTTATTTAATGCATGCTTAGTCCCACGCTGCGTATGCGAAATATCTACGCAAAGTAACTTAAATTTCGAACTTTAGCTTCTCGAGCTGTCAAGCATAAAAGAGGCATTTGGAAGGGTCGTGATATAAAAGTTGTATAATTTATTCGTATGATATAATTAGTGAATCAATAACGTATCATTGACTGTTCTAAAATAAAAATAAAATAAATATGTGAAGGGGCCTCTAAATCAAATTGATTACGAAATTCAAAGTTTCTGGAACAACAGCCAGCAAACTATTAAGATTTTATAGCCCGCTTTCTTCACACAGTCAATAAAACCATGAATTCAGTTCTTATTATGTAATTATAAAAATGCCCTTGGTTTTAAATAACAAACTAATCAGAATAGAAAATTAAATGCTCGAATGAATCTAAAACAATCGCACGAAAGTTGTATCCGGTATCGATATTTTTACCTTAAAGAATGGATAATGGATATATTTATAAAGAAAAAATTAATTATCGCTATAAAAGACAAATTTTCATAACTTTTGCTGACTGCAAACACTAGTTTAACAAATTCGCATTCAATTTAATTTTGTTGGTATGTTTATGAAAAATAGAAAAGTATAGAAAGATCATAAAGTGATTAACTATTTATTTATTAAAATGAATCAATAAATATTCATAAGTATGTTTATTTTAATTTGATATTTTGAAAAATTGTTTTTTTAAGATGGAGTCGTATCAGTTATTTATGTGTAGACCCGACAATCATGGCTTTATTGAGAAACTACTTAGAAAAGTTCATTAAGTTTTTCCCTAATTTGAGTTAGAAAATAGACACAAGGCTTAGCACACTCAACACATTTGCTGGATATTAATTGATCCATCTTAAGAGCCTGTCAATTGCGTCGATGATTAAATACTGAACCTTCCAAATCACTTTGACAAGCAGTAAATATTTTTATTGGGAAAATGTTGCCCGGCCCTCCGGCGCTGATTACCCTCAGCTCGTGTTAAATAATTTACATGGGCCCAAAATAGCTGAAAATAATGCTAACTGTCAAAACAAAACATCAAAAAGAACTGAAAATAGGGAGAGAACGACGCCATGAGAGATAACATTCCGTTTTGGAGCAGGTATATCTCAACGCTCGAGAGAGCAGCCAACTGGTAGGAACTATTTTGGACACAGCCCAGACATCAAAGTCGTCGTACCCTGGGCTGCCAATAACGGAATTAAACGAATGCATAAATCATTAAAAACAGGCATACTTTTGCCGCCGGCTCTGTTCGTATGCCTCCGGGCATTTATAAATAGATTTCCTGGGGGCAGTTGAAGAGCGCTCGTGCAGCACAAAGCTGCTGCTGGGTAACTTCAAAGCCATTGCAGTTGCGATTGGGGCACAGAGCTTCTAATTGGACGTTGCAACAGACAAAGCCACAATAGTTAAGCAAATATACACTAACTCCTGCCCCTCCAGCTGCATGCTACAGCCTGGTGGTGTGCACCTAGCCCAAGCCATTTATATAGATTTACGACTCGGTGTTGCCTTTTGCTCGGCAGCGCACATTTGCTTAGCTTGCCGCAAGCCAAAGCGTTGACAAATTGCCGATGCCGCAACGGAAGCTGTGATGCCGCCATGTTTGCCATTTTGCTCAAGCTGTCAGCGAATGCGCGCCGGAAAGTATGCAATGCAATATAACAAATGGCTTGTGGCTTTGCGGAGTTGCGGCTCTCCTTGGCCAGTGTTGCCAGCGTTGCCAGCTTGTCGGGCGCTGCACACACGCGGAGAAGCTTTCAATGCTTTCCTTATGCGAACGTTCTATAAAACTGCAAAAATTTGTGCTAATCCTTTTTTAACAGGTGCGTCGAGAATTGGCGGCTTTATAGCTACAATAAAGTTTGCACTTCTCTTTCGGGGAAAGCTGGCCAACAAATTTGAGCATCAAAGTGCGATGGCATAAAAAAAAGAGGAAATGCTTTTAAATTTTTATGGAAATTTCTTTCCACTGGTATTTTCTGTTGTTGCTTTTCATCTTTTCGCTTTGCTCTGGTAAACTCTTAATTTGAATCACTAATGCGTTCAATAAATGCCGCGAGCTTCACAAAACAAATTTGCTTTTCGACTTCAGTTTTTTAGAATTTGCGTGGAATTTTCGAACGGAGCTTAAATTGATAATTCTCCTGTTCCGCGACACCCAAAATTTGTGCGGCTCACATAGAGCCCCGCTGCAGAAGCAGTGTGTGTAAAATGAAAAAAAAAAAGGGATGCAGCCGTAAAGCATGTCAAAAATGTTCTGGTTGTTCTGCCGATTGAAATACCTCGGAGCGTGAACCCAAAAATCGGGGTGAAGCAGCGTACCATGAAAGAGAAATATTTTCTCGTTTTATATATTTTTATTTGTTTCGAATATTTTGTTTTAAAAGGGAAAAGGGAAAATAACAAACTTGAACAAACGACAGTAACAAGGACAGCGCTGATGTCGACAGCCGGGAAGCGGAAGAGTCGAACAGACAATTGTCCCGGGGGCGGAGTGGGCGGTGTGGGCGTGCCCCAACACGCGAAACTAAAGCGGAAGCATTGTGTTAAAATAACAAACAATCAGCAGAATCATGCAGGATGGGCAAATAAGAAATAAATATATTTTTATCAACGGCAACGCCAGCGCCAACTTCCTACCTGACAACTTCAATTGGTTGCCGGCTTTGCCCCATTTCCCCTATTTTCCCCCATTTTCCCCCCATTGCCCCATTCCGTGGCATCACTTTGCTGTGCTAATAAAAAACACCAAACTTTTCTTTTGCCGCTTTCCTGCAGTACCTGCACGTCTGGTTTGGGCCGCAGCCGGGAAGACAGTGGAACTGCCCTGCGACTTGACGCCGCCAACGCCGCAGGATTCGGTGAAGTTGTTGCTTTGGTTCAAGGACACCACCGGGATACCGTTGTACAGGTAAGTGCTGCTGCAAACGCCAGAACATGGGAAATCAATTTCAAAGCCTGGTCAAACTATTTTACTGACAAAAACTGTCTAAGCCAACAGCGAGCCACCGACAGCGTAGATGTTGGCGACAGGCGGAAATGTTGGCCAAGTGCGCGACACGCACGCATATACACGTACATGTACACATCCTGCAGGCGACAGCCATCCATCAGAAACGTGAAGTAATCGTCAACATCCTTTGCTGCCATTACACTTGGCGCATTTTCACAGTTTTTCTTCCATTCAGTTTTTTTTCCTCAGCGTTTTGCCTGAGTTCCGGTTACGCTGTTTTTGTGTGACGCTATTTTGGCCCAGCACCTCGAACGAAAGGATTTCTGTACGCTTATATATATATATGTGTGTGTGTGTGTGTGTGTGTGTGTGTGTGTTTATTTGTGTGTTTGTGTGTGACAAGGATGCGCCCGTCCACGCCGTCATAATCCACTTTGTTATAATAAATGTAAAGCACATCCGATTACAGTTGCCATCGCTAAAGTGTAGCAAATTTTCACGCACATACGCATCAGACACGTTCCTCAGCCGCGTTCCTCGCCGTCAGCTGCCAGCTTTTAAAAATTTCAGTTGATAAATTTTCAATGTGCCCGGCGCATTTTAAGTGGTGGCGCCGCGAGTGGTGGCTTCCGTGCCACAGCGGCAACTATCAGACACAGAGAGGTGAACTGGCCGCCAGTCGATAATCATAAACAACTGCAACAACGGAGCTCTCGGCTCTCCGTCCGTGGCCAGCGGTCCGACTCCTGAGTGCCGGGTGTTGTACACGAAATAAACAGAGTAATTTGCTAAAACAGCAACAAATTGCTGCAATTTGCGCAAAGCTGCCAAAGCTGCCAAAGTCGCAACGTGGCACGCAGAACCGAAGCAACAGAAACGAATCCAAAACACAGCAACAAAGTGTGCCACACACACACACACATACAAACACACACACACGCACACGTGGAAATTGAGCGTCATTTTTTATGGCCGTAAATTATGGTAGCAGTAGGACAACCTGGGCGCCAGGACAAACTAATGGCCGGGAGATGCTTGCATATGTTTATTTATGATATATAATAAGCGCTCTGCTCCCAGCCACGCCCATACACTAAATTCACACTTAACCATTTGCTTTGCAGTCTGGACTCGCGTGGTGGAAACGTAAAGCTGGCGCCACATGCGGCCATAGCTAGCGATTTGGGTCAGCGTCTGTTCTTCAGCATTGGCGATAATCCCAAGGATTCACGCCTCCAGATTAAGGATGTTAAGCCCGAAGACGGCGGCGTCTATCGCTGCCGCATCGACTTCGTTAACTCGCCCACCCGCAACTTTAGGCACAACCTAACGCTTGTTGGTAAGCTAAATTGGCCAACCGGCACACAACTGGCCATTATATCCATTTCCTTCTCCTGCAGTTCCGCCCGAGGAGCCGCGCATCTTTGATGCACAGGGCAAGGAGATCTCCCAAATGGCAGGCCCCTTCCGAGAGGGTTACGAACTTTTTCTCTGCTGCCAAGTGAGAGGTGGTAAGTGTAAATTGCTATGAAATTATTACTGCCTAAAGATGCATTCAAAACAAATCGTTCTTGTATACCCTGAACCCATTAAAAGTGGGTTTTAAATGGGTTTTAAAAATAGTTATGACGCAGCGAAAAGAAGACGTGGCCGAACCCGTCAAGTATATATATTCTTGATCAGGATCAACAGCCGAATCGATTGAGCCATGCCCATATGTCTGTCCATCCACCTGTCCGTCCGTCCCAATGTCTGTCCCTATGTAAGAACCCGTCGATCTCAGCAACTACAAGAGCTAGAGACTTGCAATTTTATATGAAGGTTGTTCTTCTTCTTCTTCGATATTTGATAGCTCTTTCCGTTTTCTTGTTATCGATAACACGTTTTAGTTTTTCGAGAATATCTCATACATCTTACGAGCTAGCAGTATAAAACTTTATATATATAAATATATTTTGCTAAGGAAGACACAAATTTAGCATACTTCGGATTTTGGATAATTAACCCCTATTTTAATTTTTTGTGAAAACTCACTTTTGATCTTATACGCAGTTTATATTCCAAATATGTCATTAAGATCCGATTAAAAATAAATAATTTATAGCTTCGGGATGTTAGTTTGTCAGTACAATTTGTTTTTGTAGTGGTTCAGGGTATCTCTAAGTCGAGCACAATCAGAATAGGTGCAAATATTATTGAAATCTTGTATTACCTGCAGTAACACATATAATTATTGATTATCCAGAGCTTAAAATAATTGTGTTTCACTCACAGAACTAATTAAAGCATAAAGTATATAAAATAAAGTATAATAAATTATAAAATGTTATTTTCTATTATAAAATATAACGAGTCCATTGCAAATATCTTCCTGCACCCATCCATTCAGCCTATCAGACGGTCAGACTGTGGCTACAATCTCCCCTCTTTAGGCAGTCCATTTAATTGTGGGCCACCCGGTGGCTGATGTGGCACTAGAACCGGCCACAGATGGCGCTAATTAGAACAGCATTGACCACAAACAATCATAATATCTCTTTTTTTCATCCAAAGGTCGACCACCACCAAAGGTCACCTGGTGGCGGGACGGCAATGAGCTGATCGGCACCAGCCACACCTCGGTGGAGGAGGGCACCACGGTTATGGTAAATCAGCTGCTAATCGGAACCACAACCCGGGATTACTTTGGAGCACGCATTGAATGCCGCGCACAAGGAACGCGCCTGCTGGAGCCAATTACCAAAGACGTCACAGTGCAGGTGCACCGTAAGTTTCAGTCATGAATACCATCAATATTACCTGCAACCAACTCACTGTAACCGTCTTCTCAGTAAAACCGATCCGAGTGAAGATCATAACGCCCAACGACCTACTCACTGCGGGCCATCCCATTGCGATTCGCTGTGAATCATGGGGCTCGTATCCGGCGGCCAAGATTGCCTGGCTGCTCGATGGCGAGCCCATCCGCAACGCCGAGGTAACCCTGCACAGCGACAAAGAGGTATGTGGGGGTCTGGTACTTCACAGGGTATCAAATTTGTTTAACGAAATATAACAAAAATAAGCACTTTGCTGTTGCTCGTGCATCCCACAAAGGCAGGGCAACTTTTTAGAGGAAAATTTGCTGTCTACATTTGACATTTGATAGCTGCACACGCACACACGCACACAGCTTTGAGCAACTGTGCACCGCTTAATAACCTCTGAAGTGCAACAACTACAACGACAATGTCGACCACTGGGTGACCCTAAAAGGCGACGTGGGCAGGGCAAAGTTTTACAACAGCCACAGAGCCGAAAGGTGCAGACAAGTTGACTTCAAGTGCCGTCTGCCTGGATGTTGGCCTTCTGCCTCCCGCCTCCTGCTTCTTCTTCCTCATGCCTCATGCTTCTGCCGTACTTCTTTGATTAAGTGCACTGCCAAAACTTTTAAGCGAGTTATACAAATTTGCACTCGACGAAAAGGACGGACGTTACCCGGTCTAATGTGTGCATTTTTATTCGAATTTATGTAGATGGGTCCGACCCATTTGTTAAGAGACCATCGCAATTTCTGTGCATCTCGCTTAAATTTATAAGTTCCAGTTGCCATGCAACTCGAGTTCGTTCGCCTACGGAAAATTCCCTGGCTGCAGCACGAGGACAGCTCCGCTTACGGCATCCATTAGTTATTCCTTGGCATACCCTGCCGAACGGTATTTTAGTTATTGCCAACAAATCTGTAACTGGCCAACTATTTCGAGCCCCAGTCTTATTATTTTACCATTTCGTTAGGTGCACAGATGCTGCAGGTCCCACAAATTGTTAACCAAATCAAATGCTAACACTATTGCATATTTAAAATCTGGTTAAATAATCGTACTACAGTTTGCCTCAAGGGTATTTCCTCTTCGACGTTAAGTTAATTTGCGGCATTTATTTTATTTTTCGCCTCTGGTGTTGCCAATGCCTTTTTCGCTTTCTAATTACGGCCTGTTAATGGATAGAGACAGCAGCCAGATCTCGAGCTGTAGCTGTAGCTGTAGCTGTAAGTGTAGCTGGAACTGATACAGATACCCGAATGCGTGGGTGGGTGGGCTTCAGCTGGCCCGAAGCCGAACGTCGTCTAACATTAGACAACTCGTGCATAACCAATTCGGTTGATAACAAGGCACAGTACGTGTCTCTCAGTGTGTGTGTGTGTGTGTTTGTAGGTGTGCGTGTGCGTGTGCGTGTGGCTGTTGGGGGTGCTCTGAGTGGGTGTGCGTTTACTGAATGCACGGGCTGACGTAACGCTCCACACTGCTCGGCACGAGCTTCCAAAAAATGCGTCTCATTATTTGGCAAGCTCGTGCAGCAATGCCTCTTGAGTCTTTTTGTTGAGCCGATGGGGTAGAACAGCACAGGGGGCTCTCAATATGGACAAGACAGGGAATTAGGCACTGCTACCTTATTCAATACCTTATCAATTCTCCACAGGACGCCAACATAACGACCAGCATACTGACTCTGAAAGTCACATCGGAGAACGACAACGCGGAGCTGACCTGCAGGGCGACGAATCCTTGGTTCTCCGGCGGCGCCATTGAGGACAAGCGCATTATACGGGTGGCATGTAAGTAGAGAGAAGTTCTCAAGATGCAGTCTCACACATTGCAGTCAGCTTTCGTTGACCTTTCCCAATGAACTCTGGCCGAGCACATTTAATATTAGCCTATATATCTATCTCTACGCCTCTGACGCGTTGTGTATGGATACACATTGTCGAAGACAGTTTCCACCGTAGAAAGTCCAATTAGAAGGGTATTATGCCGTAGCGACGTAATTCGATTAGGGGTCCAGACCCTGCTACCCAGTAGGCCTTCTTGTTGATCTTCGTGCCCCTCTTCCTCCCTTTCAAGCTCAACTCGAGGCCACGTTCACTTGTTGTGTCTGCTGCACGTTAAGCTCCTTATGAAATGCAGTCAACGTGAACCTCATCATCGTTGTCATCATCATCATCATCATCATCATCATGAGCAGCAACAGCAACAGCAACATCATCGAGGTTGTCATTGCCATAGGCGTTGCCTTCGACTTGGCTTGATTAAATTTTCACTGTTATGTTTCCGGTGCTCATTTTTCGCCTAGCCATCATAATATTTGCAACATCCGCTTCCGGCTTCCGCTTTAGATTACTCCTGCCCCCAAGAGCTGAGGCAACGAGAGCATGAGCAACAGCAACAGCAACAAAGGCAAATTAAATTACCTGCACTCAATGCGGCCTGGACAGCCTCGAAGTAGGACATCAGACTTCATTTCGATTTAATTTTGTGCCACATTTTTAATATTTACCATAAACATCCGCAACTTCTGTCGGCCATAGTTTTGTCCACCCGCACACAAGATGGCGGCCGGACAGCGATTGGAGGGCTCTCGAGGCCTTCGCCCTGGCGCCTGGCGCCAGTCTCGGCCGCGTATTAGATTTTTACAACCGTAACTAATAGTCCCATTCGGCTTATGGCCAGGCGCCCGTATACCGCAGCGCCGTCTGCGCGTAAAGAATATGATGTGAAGCGGTTGCCGTTCCCGGGGCCGAGTACACTGCGTGGACAACAGCTGACCAAGAGGAGCGTCAGCTTGAGTTAACTACATTACGCAAAGCAGGTTAGGCCCGACCGAGCTGCTCACCTTATGAACCATTTGCGTTTATTATTTGGACATTTATCCGACCATTCGCAGCGCTCATTGGATTTGACGCCCGCACTTACTTATCCACAGCATTTAATTCTTGTTCTTTTTCGTTTTCTTTTTCTTTTCCTTTCTCCTTATGCAGACCCACCCACCGTATCCGTGCACTTGGCCAACGAAGATCCCAGCCGCATGGTAACACGAGCCGAGGGCCAAAATGTCACGTTCAAATGCCGTGCGGATGCCAGACCACCTGTCACCAGTTACTCTTGGTTCAAGAACGTAAGTGCCTCACAGAATCTTATCAAAATCTTTAATTCCTGGCCAAACAACACTTGACCAGTGCATTACACAGCCATTGACGCCTATCACCCAGCTGAGACTTGGCCAGTTTTTATTATCAATTACTGTTCCTGCACGAAGTTCGCTTCCCTTTCGGCCTGCCGAGATTCCTGCGGCAGCTTAAGCAGAATGTTTGTGGTTTCATTTAATTTACAGAAACAGTTTGTGTCGGCCAAAATCCGAAGCAGCTCTCCATATGTGGCCTATTCGGTAACCGAGAGGCGAACAAAAGCCACTCCCACATTTAAAGCTAAGCTATGAACTTAAAGGCGTATTGTTGATATATTTCCGAAATGTCGGGCATCGCATAAATAATTGCTAATGATACTTTTGATTGAAGCCGGCTTCTATTGAAAATTATTTAAGCATTAATCATGCGACAAATAAGCCAGAGATTGACCAATCCCATTGTCCATATCCGGGCTCAGCTTCCATTCATATGCCCATAAAAGCCACTAAGCTGACCGGCATTGACATTGGCATTGTGTTATGGTTAGTACTAAACTGGCAAGGTTTTGACAACCTTTGACAGTTTTGTTCACATGCCACATCATCATTTTTCATGGCTCCCCCACACACACTCACATTGGCATTAAATTATGTTTTTCTTCACCCACATTATTATATTTGGCTCGTCTCTGGCGAGTGCGTGTTTCGGTTTGGCATTTAACAAATTATCCCAGACCATTGTGGCGAAAAGAACTTTTTAATATTAAAGGAATTTCTTCTCTCTTGCGTCCGGTTTGCATTGTATAGAATTATAGAAAAAGAATGAAAATAGTTTCAAGGCTTGCCTTGTAGCTCTCTCTATATATCCTCAATCAGCAGATTACAGATGGGAAAACGCTGCATTTAAGCTTTAACAATGAGAAATTAAATTCGCATTTTTAATCAACTACCTGTTGCGTTTTGTGTCAAATGCATTAAAAATGCATTACATAATACAATATTAATTAGCATTACTCATCAGCAGTGTTTATTATATTTTATATTGCATTCTTCTGAATACATTTTGCACATTAGCATATATATTAAAATAAATATTTTGTGTAATTAAGTTTACTTTTACCACGAGCTCTCAATTGAAAGATACCTAGTGGTCAAATAATAGCTGATGAATGATAAAAGAAATCCATAAGTTAAGCATTAAGAGTGCGGCAATACAACGAAAAAATAATACATTAAAAACTAAATACATATAAACTTAACGCATGTAGGTATGTGCGAACATCGACTATGACAGTGTGTCAATATTAACAGGGTATATAAAATAAATTGAAATTCAATTGGAAGCTGCTTCAATTATAATTTCAGTGTTAATTTTGCATGTCACATTTTCACATCAACCCATGGATTTGGATGCCGCAAATAAATGCAAAAATGATAACAAAATCTATTTTGTTTGGACGCATTGGTAAAATGTTAATTGCGCGGGCAACGCGATTGTCATTGTGTTTGTTGCGCAGCTTGCAAAATATAATGCATTAAGTTGCATTCAATAATGCCAATAGAGGCGCCTGAATGTCATTTAATTCGATTTCCCGATCGAAACCAAAATAGCATTGAGAACACTTTGTGGCCGTTTGGTCTGCGATATGTGCGGAGTTTGTTAATGACATTAAATCGAATTTGAACATCGTTGTGGTTTCTGTGGCTTTCTCTCTCTCGAAAATCAATTCCATTAGCTGTTATTTATATATTCTCTTAAAAGTAATATTCCTCAAAAGATTCATAGATATTGCACTTAGAATAAATCGTAAATTATAAATATATTTAAATGTTGTACTGAATTCATGAAAAACAATTGAAAAACATGTGAAGGAAATATGTATATGTGTAATATATTTATAATATATAATATTTTATTGTGGAACCGTTTATACACACATATATATATTTATATAGATATTATTTTACCCCACTGTAACCCCACTTTAACTAATTAAATTTCTTATAAATTGGCGCGCTTTATCGACCATACAATTAACCCCCAATCAGAAGCTTGACTGAGATCCGTGGCAGAACTAATTTCTAAACTTTGTTATGTTTTGCAGGGCATGCGAATGTCAGGCGAGAGCACGGAAATAATGCACCTGACGCAGCTGGAGCGGGAGAGCGCAGGTGCCTATGCCTGTGGAGCTACCAACACGGAGGGGGAGACCCGCAGCTCCAGCCTCACCCTGAAAGTGCAGTGTAAGTAAGCAGCTTTGCTGCAGGCTCGCTATAAAAATAAGTGTACTCGTACTAGTGTAATAGCAGAGGCAGCCATAACATTGCCAACGATATAATGGAATAACATGGCGAACGGAAACGGAAGTTGCAAAATAAAATCAACTTGCTGCAGTTTGTGCCCATAGCAACAACAAAAAAAAATATGTAAGCTGCCAACTTTCGCAGCGGATGAGGAAATTGCTTAGAAATAATACATTGCTCTTCTGTGGCTATATATGAGTTAGCGTGCGTACTTGTTTACAATTGTAAAATTGTTGCTGCCACCGGGCTAAATAACCACCATTGATTTACACGCAAAAGTTTCGGCCATAAATTTAACTCTCGCTGCTGCTCTACCAACTTTTTTCATAAGCCTCACGCACTGCCTTTGGGGAACTGCCGCCAGCAACTTTTTACCAGAAGATTAATGTGCACTGCATATAAAAACGATTGAACTGTATAAATCGAGGGATCAATGTGGACCCTTTGTACCGAAAAATTTCATATTTGCCATAATGAAGCCTACACAGCCCAGCTATGATTCATCACGACCTTAACTTTCGAAGTTAACACCTTATTGAAAATATGAAAATATTTTGATTTAGTCCAATCGAAAGTCAAGTTTTGTTAAAGTATTTCATAGAGATGAATGAATAAAAAACTTTCTATTTAACATAAGGTAATATGCTATTCAAAATGACGTCTACACGTGCTTTAATCCATCGCGATGTTTATTAATCTTAACTTTCGAGGTTAACATCTTATAGAAAGTATTCAAATATTTTGATTAAGTCCAATCGAAAGTCAAGTTTTAGTAGTATATTTTATACAGATGCAAGAACATTAGACACATATTAAAAATAATAGTTATATTTATTATTAAGGTAAAGTTAAGTTAAGCTATCTACAACTTGGGTGTAATCATTCTATTTAATCGAATCATTAACTTTGTTTGCGTGCCGACACTTGACTCGAAAACAAAATCGGGTAATTATCATAAGACATTAGTTTTTTGTTAAATTTATGTATTAAAACTTTATAAGAGAAGTCGAGTAGAATATGCAGGGTATGTGTCTATTAGCCAGTTTTAGTCACAGGAAATCAAAGAAGGAAATAATTCATTTTTCAGTACTGGAGAGACGGAAATGCGCTTTTATGCTATACAAAAGTTAGAGTAGTTTTATATACCCTGAGCCCATTAAAAATGGGTAAACAGGGTATATTGGTTGTGTGGAAATGTATGTTACAGACAAAAGCAGCCATGACCGTCTGTCTGTCCGTCCGTCTATCCCTATGCATGAAGGCATTGATTTCAGCAAACAAGAGAGTGACCTCTGGCACGAGCATATGGAGAATGTTTCGAAAAATCGATAACTCTTTTCGTTATCTATTTATCGATAGCACCTCTTAGTTTTTCGAGCATATCGCGTACATCTTAAGAGCTGGACGTATACCATTTATACATTCAGCTAAAGGAGACAGACAATTTGTATACCTCCCCGGCTTCGCATTTCTTTAATTCACAGCGACAGCTCGTCGATAGAGCCGTGTATTCTTGAGGGTGTGTGTATGAGTGTGTGCTATTAATTCAACGTTGAGTTCAATTTCATGAACATCAACATTCCTGGGGTTCAGGGTATCTCCTAGTTGTGCACACTCTACTAGAATTTTCTTTCATGTTTTTTTTTTTTGTTTCCTTTTGAATTATGAAAGTTGAGTGCGTTCGGTTCTGCGTAAGTTGTGCTCAATAGACATACGAGCAACAAGTACTTGTACACATACTCCGGGAAAATTCCTTTTAAGCATATTGCGCTGAAATATAGGCGACATGTGATAACAGCGGCAAGTAATAAAGCCTCAAATACTTATCAGTCTTTGCGTGACTTACATGTAAAGGCGGCTTTCAGCGGCCGCACACACACTCTCACAAATCCTGCTTCTGAATAGTGCACACAAGCTCCTACATAGATGTGTATATAATATACACGGTGTACTCGTATGTGCTTAGCAGACAGACTTGGCTCGGGGGTTTGAGTTCTACATCCACATATCTGGTTCCATTTTACATTTAAGTGAAAGTAAACTCAACAACATCTTTTTCAATACCTGCACAACTCACATACACACATACATGCACACACAGACTTACTCGCTTTTAAGCATTAACAGGGCAACAACAACGACAGTACCCACGTTCATGAAACGGAAACATGTTAATTACTATGCTCAAGGCTATGTAGCGGGCTCCACTTCCTCCTGGATTTAGCTTCCTGTTTCTTTTTTGACTCTGTTTTCCAAGGGGAAAAAAGAGTCTATAGGGTTTGCTCAATGGCATTCACTCAGTCAGCCTCAGAGACTTGAAATTGTGGATGTATGAACTTATTGGTACCATAAGTATACAAAGTGTTAAGATTTTATTTATGCGCTTCCTGGGGTGTGGCAAATCGGGTTCGAACTCAGGATCCCAAAAATTAAAAATAAATTAAAAAATTTCATAATTTGTCGTGTGTAGCTGGACTCGAACCTTTAATTCCTACAAGGCCACCAAACATATAATCGAGATCGACTAATGTACCAAATTCCTAATGCAATCGAAATGGCGAAATGCAATTTATCAGCATTTCTAGAATGTACTGATTATTTAATTAGCAAAATTACTGCTAATGTGAAAAAAATTTTTAATTAATATTATGGATTTTTATGCTCTTTTATATATTATTTTTGTCTTAAATATTTTCTATTTTGCGAAACTTACATTATTTTTTTTTGGAAATTTAATTGAATTTAATTAAATAATTAAAAAACAAATTGGTAGATATCATTAATAAAATAACAAATTTTTAAAATAGAAAATATATGCTGGCATTAAACTGAAACAGAGTCCAACGAAGTCGGTAGCGCCCAACTTTAACGCTCTTACCTTTTATTTTGATTTTTGTGTGCTTTCAGTCAGTGTGAGTAAACTGCAGACTGTGTGTTTTCTGTGGGGGCTCCCCCACTTGAGAACTAAGCAGCAATATTAAAAAATAAATATTTTGTGCCTTAACGACCTTTTCTGTGCCTTCCCTCGCTGTGATTTGTATTTTGTTCTTGTCTCTTTTCAGTCTCGCCGCGCTGCAAGCCGGGCACAGAGCAGACCTCCATTGGAGCTATTAACATGCACTCGATACAGGTGAAATGCGAGGTGGATGCCGATCCCCCAGAATCGGTCCGTTTCAGTTGGACCTATAATAATACGCGTAATGTGTCTCCGGTAAGTGTATGCGTCTCACTCCCCAATTGCAGCCGTACAAGTGAAAAGCATTCCTGATTTGAAACTGTGATTACGTTCGCAAATATGCAATATCTTAGACGTTGCCGTGCGTCTGTCGAGATTAACTAAAATTATTGATTCCAAGCTGAAAAGCTGAAACCTTGTTGCCGAGTTTTGCAACCTATTAGCAGAACTTGTGTTAAATACTTGCTAGCTGAAGACTGGGAGGAACTCCCGCAGAGCAGAAGGAACACTGATGAGGAAAATTCAAACGGGAATCAGACCGAGCAACTTTGTACGTGACTGAATTAAAATTTAATCAAAATGTTTAAGTTGTGCAGTGGGATTGCAAGGACAAGGTTCCTGTTCTTGAGGTGCGAGACGAGGGACCGAACTGAAAAACTGTCAGTAAGCGAGGAAGCAGCGCAAGAGCGAGAGCGGAACAAATCGAGCAGAAGACATGCATATGCCAGTCGACTTAGCAGTAGGACAGCTTTGCACAATAAATAAAGTAATTCATTTGGAGCAAAACTTATTTGAAATCTGCACAAAAGTCATGTGAGTCACTGGCAGAGCCGCAACTAGTCCCGTCTGGACCAAGTTAAGCTAATCTTGGCTTGCTTCAGCTTATCCAACTGCATTGCAATAAAAACCTATTTGCCTTGAAATACTTCCACAAGCTCAACTGGCTGACTGCCCTGCTGAATTTCGGACTGCCAGAGGTTTTGCCTACGTTTGCAATACGATTTGTAATCCTTGTGCTGTTCCCACTCTCATCCTTGCAGGTGCTGAACTCCAGGATACAATCGAACGGACTGGCCAGCACTGTGACGTATCTGCCGCAAACCGACTCCGAGTTAATAACGCTTGCTTGCTGGGCCAGCAATGCGGTGGGCAGGCAGACAGCGCCCTGTCTAGTTCACATTCTGCCAGCAAGTAAGTAAAAGAAATTGTTATAACCCCTACCCCTACCCCTACCCCCACCCCGACAACCGCAACTCCCCTTATCCTGCCCGGCTGACTACCGAAGATGCCGACATTGTGTGCAATTTAAACAAGACGACGCCGGTGTTTGTATTGGCGTTTGTGTTGGTGTTCGTGTTGGTGTTGGTGTCGATGGCGGAGTGTGAGAGTTTCTATTATGCACAGCCAAGGATCTACTTACATAATTGGTTACCAGGTGTGTAAGTGTGTGAGTGTGTGCATAATGTACTCTGCAAGGCATCACCAAACCCAAACTAAGGGCAAATAATCATCCGTGCGCGCGGTTTACCTTAATTTCCACCTCTAGCTCGTATTATCACTATAATGCCCATATTTAAATGTTATTACTGCAAACGCTGGTAGGCTTTAATTTGCGCAAGGTGTCGAAAATGTTGTCCCACATTCGAAATGCAAATTGTTACCACTGCCAGCCATAAATAAGTGTGCAATAAGAGTCTTTTTTGATACCCTCCACAGATGCACCGGAGGCGCCAAAGGCTTGCGAGCTGCGCAACGACACGGTTCTCGAGGTGGTGTGTGTGGCCGGCAGCGATGGAGGACTCTCCCAGTACTTCATGCTGGAGGTCGTGGGTGGCGATTTACTTTATGGCAGCGAGTCGGCGGCGGCGGGAAAGGGCCAGTTCGGCGAGACGTTTGGCCAGGTCGACAATGAGTTATCCACGCTCAACGATCAGGTGAGTTCCGAATTGAGTTCAAACAAAATTTGTAGCATTTGTAGCATTTGTAGCGTGCAGTTGAGGTCCTGGGTGGCTCGAGGACTGATTGAATTAAAATTAAGGCATGGGCTGGCGAGCAGACAGTCAGCCTGTAGCGAAGCGAAGACCCAATTTAAATCGGTTGAAATCCATATGGTCAATTAGTGTGTTCGTCCCTTCTGACTTTTCTGCTTGAATTATTAATGAATATGATTTTGAGTTAATGCGGACAGGGCAGTCGCACGGGTTAAGCCATTTGGCTCAAGCGTAAAAAGGACAACATAATTAATGCTGTAGGTGGCCGTTCTAGGCAAGCAGTTTAACCAACTGTGAGGACCGACGATGATGTGCGGAGGAGGACGCCATCCATAAGCCAACGCGGCGAACACATGCTGAGTTATTAAATTATCTCTGTCACTCGTAAAAGAGAATATCATATGAAAATTTCATTTCATTTCGTTTGGTTGCTTTCAGCAACTTAAGTTAGTTGAGAATGGGAGGATGGGAGAGGGGAGGAAGGTGAAGGAGGAAGGTTGGTCCGGTAGAGGCCATCGGAGTGAGCTGCTTAGTTTGTTGATGAAGCGCTGGGCGGGTGAGTTTATTAGCAAAGAAGCCAAGCGCAAACCGACGGCGAGTCCAGGAGCCAAGCGGAGCCAAGCGGAGCCAAGCGGGGCCGGCGGAGAGGATGATGAGCAGGACTTGGACGCTGACCAACGTTGGACGTTTGCAGCTTAAAACTTTCACGCTAGATAAAAATGGAATACAGCAGGGGTCGTTGGGGCGTGGCGGCCACGTTGCAAGCAGCTTGGGTGGACGGCGGGTGGGTGGGTGTGTGTAAGCGCCACAAGGACAACATAAATTACTTACGCTTACTTGAGTGGGAATTTGTGCGTAACCAACGAAGCTCACTCGATTGTGTCCCATTACGGCAAACGGATATTCAGTTTAAAATTTCAGACAGCGCTCTGGTCAGAACAATGTGGCATGCTTCCCCACACATCTCTCGCAATCTGAACACATTTTTAGGCATGAATAATTATTTATTTGTTGTCTTCAGCTGGAGTCGTGTGTATGTGTTTCTGTGTGTATGTGTGTATGCGTGTGTGTGTCCAGAAAGTTTGGGCCTCTAAAAGTTGGTTGCAAATAAACACGCGTCCACTTGCCCAGCCATATGGGCAGCACATTATAATGCGACATATGTCTATCTAGATGTATAAACATATATTTATTTCATACATATTTAGATTTTATTTTGTTTGCTTCTGTTTCTCCCATTCACTTTTTTCCAGGCTACATCTGCACCCATCTTTCGCATTCAGGAGAACAGTCCACAATTTCGTTTGAATAATTTAGAGCCAGGACGTGAATATCAATTTTCAGTTTACGCCGTTAACGCAAAAGGACGCAGCGAGCCGCCGGTGGTGATTGAGCGTGTGCGCGTGGCTGCACAACTGGGACCATATGGTGAGTACCCGACTAACCGTCTAACCGTCTAACCGTCTAACTGTCTAACCGTCTAACCGTCTAACCGAGTAACCAAGTATCCAAATATACAAGTATACAAGTATACAAGTATCGAAGTATCCAAGTAACCGAGTCTAAAGACAAAGGCCCAACATAAAGTGTGCCAAAATATTTGGCAATTGCCAACTAGACAACTAGAATTTCCTTTTGCGAGTTCCCAGTTACCCGTTGCGGGTCATTTTTGGCTATGCCAATAAAGTTGGTCGAGTTGGGTCTCTATGTGGGTAGTTTGTATTTGATAGCTGGAAGCCATTGACGTGTCTGTCTAATTCAACGCTTCACTGCATTTTCAAATCAACGCAAGTTCAAGAAAATCATCTTCAATCGGTCGCCGCGAAAACTGTGCTCGAGCACAAGTAAAAAAGTGTGTGAGGGAGGGAGAGAGAGAGAGAGAGAAAAAAATAAGGACCTTATGTCCTTGCCGACTTGAAGGCTGGCTGTTAAGGCCGCCCTTTTCTAATCCACTGACTGAGTTATGCAGCGATGCGTAAAGCATTTCAGCATTTTCCATCAATTCGCCAAGCGAGACACGCATAGTACGTATACGCAGGGGCGTGCCGCTACAGCCTCTTAATTTTTCCCATTCTTAACGACATAACGACAACTGTGCGGAGTCACATGTGTGTGTATGTCATAGGCAGTGCCTTTCTTTATGCCATACTCTCGAGCAAGAAGGCGAAACGAAATTGCTTCAATTTTCGTTTTGCTTAACTGGGAGCCGCAGACACTTTGCTTTTATTGTTCGCATTCGCATTCGCATTCGTCCATTACGTATGTGCACGTATATCCGTGCGTAGGCAGCGCCGAGAACAATGTTGTTATTATTTTCATGCTGATTTTTATTTTTATGTGCATTTCCATTACCATTTTCATTTTCATTTTCATTTTCATTTTCGTTTTCATTTTCGTTTCCATTTCCATTATCCTTAACGGTGCATAGTTCAAGTTTGCCATAAATCACATATAATATTGACCGATTTAATGCACCTAATTGCGCTCTATACGCAAATGTTCAATTAAATGTTCCCGTCGGCCTCCCCGACCCGTCTGACAGGTCAATGTTTCAGCTTCAGCCAGATCAATGAATTTGTTAGTCACTTAAGCGGCTCCTCTTATCGTTGCCCCCTCTGAATGACCCCCATTACTTATTTGGGGGCGCATCGCAGGCAGTTACTGTAACGTCCATTCAGCATCGAAACAATAAATGTGATTACCGCAGCGCAAAAGCAAGTGTCCACCGAAGTATCCCCTGAAAGCTCTGATAGACGTAATTTATGCGAATTTTTAACACTGGCAGCCAGCGCCTGGGTACGCAGCCTCCGCTCTATGGGTGCGAGATTATATATAGGCCATGACTATATTTACGTGTGAGCAACGGCTGGCACTGCTGTACCCTGTCGGTGATTTTTGGTGCTGCTTCAAATTAGTTTACTGTGAATAAAAAACACATGAAGTTATGCTCTGCTATGCAATGATCTTATGCAATAATCTAATAAAACACGGCGAGAAAATTCCCCGCTCTACTGGGGCAGGACGAACAGAATATAAATTGCAAAATCTGAAAACAAATCTGTTTGCCATAAAGCAAATTGAAGCACACCAAGGAAACCAGCTGGGGGAGTTGGAGATACCCTTTGAGCAAGTAGGGAAATATAAGAATATTTATTTTATGGTGAGAGTCGCTAGTGAGACGGTAAAATAATTCTGAGCATCCAGACGAGTGGACCAAAAAAATTAGTTTCATTAAAAAATAAATGGGATTCCTTAACTTAAAATCGAAGAAAAATAAAAGTAAAAACAAACTTCAATGTGTATTTAAACGACAGTCAGGATTATTTTATGCAGTTACAGGGCATACGAAGGCAAAGATTGTGCCAAAAGTATTGAAAAGAAAATCGCTGGCAAAGGCCAACAGCATCAGCATCGGCATCAGCATCAATGGCAGCCACACAACAACAAAAATTAAATTGAGCCACAGGTGTAGGCAATTTCCACTTAACTGCTCGCCTCGAAAGCCAGCCCAGAACAGCGACTTGGCAGTGTTTCAGTTGGAGGCTCGCAAATGGAGTGGAAATATTGCAGGTGAAGGAGATCTGGGTAGGAGGCTGAGACAAGACGAATGAATCGCATAAATCTTGCCTGGGGATCATCTTACCGAGAGCTTGCTGTAACAATTTCCGCTTTTCCATTTTTAGCTGAAAATCTAATAAATATAAACAATGCTCTCCGCTTCTTGCTAATCATTGGCTGAGCTTTTGCAATCTCGAGCAATCAGCGTCTTGATTTGGTTGCCCTTGGCAGCGGCCAACAATTAAAGCCATATCGGAAACCCGTCGGTTTCTGGCAATCCCGCAATTCGCTGTCTGTCCAATTGGACTAATTTCAATTTTCAACACAATTGGCTGTAACATTGAGGAGAGCGAAAGCGGAAACGCTAATGCAAAGAAAACAGAGCAGAGCACAGCAGAGCAGAGAACCCCATGAACAAATACTACAACAGAACAGTTAAAGCAATCAGTTAAGCATAAGGGCATACGTGAGCAAACTCACACAAACACACAAACACACACACACACATAAACACACATACACACACACACACTTAAGTCATGGAAAAAGCAAAACAAATAAATAAATGGCAATGAAACGAAACACAAAAATTAAAATGGGAAATAGAGGAGTCTCCGCCAACAGCTGCCCCAACAACATCATCCTAATTTGGAGCAAATAACAAATCTCGCCCCCCACTCTCACGCTTTTCCCCTCTCGACTAACCCAACATATTATTTGTCTAACCTGCGTCCACTGTGCGCTCTGCTTTATCTTACTTACAGATGAATCTATACTTTCTGAGGATCCGACGCCTGCGGAAACCACGCATCATGCAGGCAGCAGCGGCAGCAGCAGCGGCGCTGGTGGCGTCGGCGTTGGCGTCGGCGTAGGGGCCGGCGCCAGCATCGGCAGCGGACCGGAGAAGGAGTCGACGCTCCTTATACTTGCAACCGTTGTGGCGATAGGCGCCGTCATTGTGACGTCAATTATCGTTGCCGGCATTGTTGTTGTGTGTCGGCATCGGCCGCGCCCACCTGAGCCACAGGAGGTGCGCAAGAGCATGCGGTAAGTTTGTCTTGAATACCCTGTAACGGGGTCCGCAATCATCTGCCAATGGGTAGTCACACCATAAACTAGTTAGACCAGCTAAGGACAATTGAGTGGAAGGATATCGCCTCGTCGAGGATCCCCATATTGAATACCATCCCATTCATTGTTGTTTTGAGTTGAGCGCATAAAACTAATAATGAAATTGTTTGCTCTGCTTCTGCGGCTATGTGTGCGAAAATAATTACAGCATTATTTATGTGGCGCACGTGTGTTGCGGACGAGAGCCGCAGCAGGAAGTGTGGATAAGGGGGCGAGGATTCGCAGCATAAATAATTGTAGCATATTTTTCTGACCCTTCCCAAAACATATAATTAAAAGTCACGTCAAGCGCTAGGAATGAGTGCATATTAAGTTCAGGTTTAAGTCTTTAAAGTCCGTTCCAATCAATGGCAACTTCCCCAAGCCCCACACCCCCCACACCCGAAACCCTTTAATGGCATCAGGCTAAGGTTTTTTTTATCGAATCGATTAGCCCGCAACAGTAGACAGAAATGCGCCTCAGGGCCCGGGCTAAACAAAGAGCACGCAGCTGCCCACTAAATTATGCTTGGACTGTAATTAAATTAATTAAACCTGCACCTGACTGCGAACCACAAAAGAGCACAAAAGAATCAAAATGAACGACACTAGCCCTCGCACTGGGTCCGTGCTTCTGCTTCTGCTTCTGCTTGTGCCTGTGCATGTGTTTGTGTGGCTTGTCCGGCACCGGAAAGGGAAGCCGACTGCCCGACACCGTCGCACCAGGACTAAGTTCCATTTAAGATAAGAAATCAGCGTTAACTTTGAAAGGGTCGGCCGGTAAAGAGTAGATAATTAAGCAGCTGCTTAACCTGCCCGCCAGTTCCCCCCCCTAACTCTCTCTCCCTCTCTCTTTTTCACCTCACCCGGTCGTATCTATTTGACTTTGTCAACTGTCAGGTGAGCCCAGGTTGGAGCTGCTCCTAATGAAAGAAAAACTTCCAACGATGGACGAGCCTTGTGTCTGAGCAGCTGTGTGTGTTCTATATTCAATCCTGCACTCATTTCGTTACCTTTGGATACGTCCATCCATTTGCCAGTTTGTCAGTTTGTCAGTTTGCCATATTTATGCCGCCACTAAATCGTATCTGGCGCCTGATTATCGGTCGGGCTGCTCGAACTCTGTTAGCCTTGGCTAGTGAGTAGCTCTCACTTTGAAGCAAGGCTAACAAAAATATTAATTAGAAGCTTTTTGATTGGTTTCTCTGCCGTCTCGTCGTATTGTCACATCAAAGCGTTCCACATGCGGGTCATTAAGGGGCATATAGATATTTATTGTGCCAAAGCGAGCCGTTTTATAATTACAATTTCAATAGTTGAAAGGTCGCCATTCCGCCTTTTTACTTAGTTTTCATGTGCGCCAATGCATAAATTTTACCGATTTTCCTTTTGCGTCAAAAGTCATAGTGCAAATATTTAAACACTCACACACACACTCACTCACACACACATCGCTTCGTGGTGTATGCGTCCAATTTTCACTGATAAGGGCAGACCGGATTTAATTAGCACATGCGCAAGGGTCCAGCATTAATTACAGCGGATCTGATTGAATTTCTACCATATTTGGGGCGGCAAAGCGTGGGGCGCAAACCTTTGCGACATTACGTATACGCTCCAAGCCATTTTATTGTACTTTAATTGAAAATATGGGCTCCCTCTAAAAGTGGCAGCAGTTGCTCCCTGGTGACTGGTTTAGCTTGTTTTCATTTTTTTTTTTTAGCCTGTGGTAAAGACCGCGTAGGTCGTTAAGTTTGAGCTGTTTAACTTTTGTACAAACTTGTTGCGATGAAAAAAGTGAAAACAGTCTTGGGAACTATTTGAAAGTTGTTGGCAAGCGAACCTTTTTGGGTATATGTGTGTCTTACAATTTTTTAATATATTTGTGTGACTTGTTTTTTCTTAATGTTATATTTCCCACAGGCCGGCACGCAACGATGTACCCTCCATGTACATTGAGGAGGATGAGCTGAACGAGCTGGAGGAGGGCGGCGGACGGGCGGCGGAGATACGTGCCCGAATCACACCTGCCACATCGCACCTGTGCCACGGCGCTGGAGTCATGGGCACCACCGGTGGCGGCAGCGGAGTCAACAGCGGAATTGTGGGCATCGGAGGACCGCATCATTACATCTCCGAGAGCTTTATTCAGTACGCGCAGCCCAGCCTAAACGGTACTATTCCAAAATCTATACTCAACAAACTGTAGCCAGTAGCCAGTAGCTTTATTAGTAATCTAGTCGTGAATCCACCTCCTATTATAATTATATATATTATGATTATTGTATTTCTATCTCTTGCATCCACTTGGTTTGCTTTTTACCTCTTCAGTTCTGTTTGAAATCGCACTAAATAATTAGTTCTACTCATATATTTAGTTAATTGAATGCTGCAATTCATTTATTTATAACTATTTCAAATTATTTATACTATAATGTAAATACTCTTAGTTATTAGTGTACACAAACTATTTAGTTTATTAATATATCATATTTTATCGTATGAGTATGTTTCGTAAAAACCCACTTAATTTCAGCAAATGAAGTAGAATTAAAATTAATAAATAGTCAATGCGACTGATAATTGATCAATCAATCAGTCAATCTATCAATCAACCGATTTTATTTTCAATATTTCACATACACACAATTTTTACTTCAAGTGCATGGGAATTTAGATTTAATTAGTTGTAAATTAACTGCAATAGGGCAAAAGCGCGTGCGTATACATTGTTTGTGGTTAACATTGTGCATTTATTTATTTCCATGTTGCACATATTCATGACACACACACACACACACACACACACACGCGCGCAAACAAGTACTCTCACCTTACCCCGCATATTCAATGAATATTATTTGTGTTTTAGCAATGACCCGAACTGCGAATAAAATAATTTTATAATAGACTTGTGTTTGAAACTAAATAACTAATTGGCAACATTTTCATTTGCTAAGTATGGTATGATATGATATTTTGAAATTAGTATGGATCAAAACATTTTGAAGTTTTAATTTCAATTGAGCCCGTGTTTTGTTTATGTTTTCAGTTGTCTCCCAACACTGTAGGTCAGCACATATCTCATATACACCGTTATTATGTACACAATCGTACAAATGTAAACATCCACCCGTCATATACGTACGTTGTAGTTGTCCAGGGCCCTCGACTGTATTGTAGAATTAGCTCTCTTCTTCTTGTTTCCCCCTCAATAAAGAGGCGGCTTTCCAACTAACCTTCACTCTTGTAGCTCTCTTCCTCTTGCTCGCTCTTTCTCTATGTACCTGTCCCGTTGGTCGCTTTTAACTCATCACCAAATAACTTAGAAGAATTCTAGACTCGAGGGTTTAAATACCTTGAATAATATTTACAGCAATGTAGTGCACAGATTCTTTGGTAAAACTGCAATTTTCACCTGCTCTTACTAACTGTACCTCCAACCCCCATTCCTCACCCCCCCTTTCTGTGGCACCACTAACGATGCATTCAAACACTGTTACCGCTAACCCATCCTAGGCGACGTGCTGCTACCTTTGCTTGTTACTGCCAGCCAGCCGACTAGCCGCTACCACCGAGCAGCCGCCCCACTTCACTCTGCCACAATGTCGGACGTGGTGGTGGCCATGCGCCACCCGGCTGCCGCAAAGCTCTGTGCAACAACTGCCGATGCAGCCGCCTGGCCGCCCAAATGTATGCAAACTGAATTTTATATAACAAAATCTGTGCAGACGCCCGAAAAGCAAGAACCAGCATAGAAAACAAAAACAATTACTACACACACACACCCAAAATCAACTACAACTACAACTTCAGCTACAACTACAGCTACAACTAGAGCAACAGATTGAGTGTTAGCTACAGCTGGTTTTGCAGGTCTTACACATGCGGTTTTACAATTTGCACCTGCACCAACGACTTCTAAAGTTTCAAATAAAGCAAAACACATCTCAAGGATTTTGAATATCAGAACTCAAATAAAAGCACAAAACCTGCTTGATTTCACAATTTAATTTGTCACCATTGTTATCTCCATTGACTCCGTTTAAATTTCACTCTTCTTTATACACTATTCACTCACAAAACGGTAAACTAAGATTTATGACACCTGGGATAACAGTTGGTAACCAAAGTCTAATCTAACTAAATGACTAAATGAAAATAAATGGATCTGAAAAGTTCTTAAGAAAAGTTCTGTTTGTTGGAGTAGAAAAAGCTAGTAGTACAATAGAAAAAGGTATTCAAATCTAGTTGTTACGTAGCAAAGATATTCTTGAAGGCCAATCAGAGAGTATCCCATAGTCGTGGATTAGCAATTGGAAGACTCATTGAGGTTTTGCCTGTATGTCTGTGCTGACGATTTTGTCTCCGGCATTTGCTCTTTTTCTTTTAATTGAGATTATTTTGGGAGTTGTTGATGGTATTTCTGTAGTCAAAAAGATACGTAATTGTTGAAAAATCACTACGTATCTGTGACTAGCAACAGATTCAAAAAGTAAAATGCTGTGCTTGAGCTTTCCATTTTTTATTGTATGTATTGTATCTGTGTGCTCTTTATTTTCACCCATAAAGGATAGAATGAAAATCGTTTTGCTTACTGCAAAGCGATTCGCATTTACGTTAATTTTCGATCAGACACAATTCACAGAACAAAAGGAAGAGAAATGGTGAATGACATTTTTAAAGTGCTTTTGATGGTCAAAAGTCACTCCAAAGGACAACAATAGGAACAATAAGAGTAGCGCAACAAACGACAAGACAAAAGCATACTCATATGTTAAATATTGCACACAAGGAGGACAAATAAGACAGCGCTCTGAATCCTGCAAAGCAGCTACTGTGGAAACTTTAAGCGCTTTTCCAATCATATTTTCATTGTAATGGCCAAAGGTACTGAAGCCTTAAATTGATATAATAAGACCACAAAAGCAATGTATAAAATTTATGTGGCTGACAAATTTTCAACAATTTCAATGAGCGTTTCTGCTTTCTATTCAATTTTTTGACAAACAAATTTTATTAAAATTGTTTTATTTGTTTTAGCCAGCACTTGCACTGTGCTGTGTGTCCTTATATACACAGTAGTGATTTAGTATTTGTGCCACTGTATCTGTATAAGTGTGCGTTGACAAAGGCCTTTGGCCACGTTATATGCAAATACTTGCTTATATCTAGTGCTCGAATGTTGCACGCTCGGAGAGTGCAGCAAACAAATTTGTTGAATATGTTTCTCGCTCTGTTTATTTTGCGAGCTCGTGTCGACTTTGTTTTAACTCTGAATTGCATAAATTTCAATTATGTATTGCAAAAGCACTAAATTAAAAGGCACAACTACGCGCATTGGATGCACATACACAGCCGCTTAACATGCCAGTATGTCAACATGGTAAATGCAAATATTATGTAATGGTCAGCTGTGACGTATACGTGATATTATTTTTAATTTAATATCCAACCGCCTTCTGGCCCTGTGCACGCATTCTGCCTTACGCAAAACTGACAAATTAGCCACATTTGATTTTGTCAACGATTTAATTTCCTCTCTTTCTGCTTCCCCTCCTTACGTATGTTATTCTTTCATACATTTTACTGGTCCGCATGACTGACAACTTTTAATTTATAGGCGCCGCAGGCTACGAAGCTGCGACATGCCACGGTAGCTCCCACATTTAACTGTCAAGCATATGCCGCTGCAAGCGTATTTGCAAAAGCCCTCTAAAGTTGCCCCACACACACACACACACACACACATACACATACACATTCATCCACACAAACGAAAACAAGTTGACTTGTTCTTGCTTATAAGACATTAACAAGTGCCAAAGTCAGACTGAAGTATTCAAGGGCTGTTTTAAAATGTTGGAACTGTTGAACATTGCGAGAAAGTCTTGAGGAAAATACCCTCATACCTAACTTAAAGAGAAAATCAGGATTAAGAAATTTGAACTAATAAAGAAAGAAGTGGTGAGAGAGAATCGTATACACATGAAAAACAGCTACAAGTTGATTAACTATGGCATTAAAATCTATCGAAGGGGAAGCATAATTAATGCATTAAATATTATTATATTATATTATATATATATTATATATATATGTTTGCAAAGATACCAATACACAAATACATATGTATACATGCCAACAGGGACTTAGCATGCTACATTACATAATTTCTCACTTCGTTCCTAGTATATTACCTAACTAGCTGTATTATATATAGTTATATATATATATATGCAGAGCTAAATAAGCTGCTGGTTAGCACTAATGTACTCTTAAGGCCGATAGTGGATAAGTCAGATTCAGACGAAAAAGTAAGCAACTAAAATGCGCCAATTCAAGTCGAGAAAGTAAGCTACTCATACGCGTATGTATATGCATATGTGTGTATATGTATGCATATATATATTACATATATATATGTATATGTTTCTGTTTGTGCATGTATATAAATGAGTGGCCCATTGCCCCCATGGCTGTCGTCGCTGTTGTCATTAGCCAACATTTTTAATTGCATACAGTCCCGCTAGGTGGCGTCCCCGTTGCAAATTGAATGAAAGGTGGGACAGGTGCTTGTACTCGGGGATGCGGGAACGAGCGGGAAAGTTTAGCGCGTGCTTTCTTCATATCCAGCGAACTTCTTGCGCAGGCAAATACGTTTGACTTTTTCAGCTTACTGCTGTAGGTGTGTGTGGGTGTGAGTGTGTGTGTGAGTGTGTGTGTGGGTGTGAGTGTGTGTGTGGGTGTGAGTGTGAGTGTGTGTGTTCATAAGTGTTTGTGTTTGCGTATGCTTTTTGTGCACATTTGTTTCATTTCATGCTGCAACATTCATTTTGCTCGACTTTTTGTTTTATTGTTGTTGTTGTTGCTGTTGCTCTTGTTGTTGTTGTTGTTGTTGCTGTTGTTGATGTTGCTGTAGCTGTGTGGCCGTTTGTTTTGTTTGTCTGCGCGCGTCATGAGTCGCGTCGCCAACTGGGTAACATTTGTGTAGCTGTCCTTGGGCTTTGGCTTTTGCGCCAGATGCCGCACACATATTGTAACTCATGCACACACACACACATACACAGAGAGAGAGAGAGATATTCGCACACATGTTAGTGTAAGTGTAAGTGCGTGTTGGCTGCTTTTGGAGTCTTGTACACTTCAGTGGCACTCGTCTAATTAGACAATGTTGAGACCGGGCCCGCAGTGGCAGCCAATGAAAAAGATGCCGACTCAAGACTCAAGACTCAGGACAACTGAGAGGCATCATTTGTTGAACCGTTGCTCGCTTAAAGGCGCTTAAAGGCGCTTAAAGGCGGTTAAAGGCGGTTAAAGCATGCTGTAAAAGTTGTATAGTAGATGCTTTGGAGACCTTGGGCCATAAGAGAAACCGAGTATCAACTTTGATGTCTGTGGGCAAGCCACACGAACTGCCGCACAATTTGCTTTGGCAACATTGTTGATGCGGCCTATGCTGCCACACGCACTGCCAGGGTTACTCTGTGGCACTTCAATGTCAACGCGCATTCATTTGTCGGCGCACTTCCCCCCACCCCCCCTTGCCCTATTTGCCTTTGACTCCCAGGAGCTGGCAACATTTTTGTAACTTTTGACATTTTTAATGCTGCCAGGCATGGCGTGAAAGTAAACGCGAAAGGCCGCACACACAAAGCCACACGCACACACATACAAAGTGTGACGCCATTTGCTGGCTGCTTTAGTTTGTGCGTCTTTATGACTCAAAGACGCCACACAAATGTGACATAAAAGGCGATAATAATAAAATATAACACAGGGCGCTCTGGCAGGACGAACCTCAAATAACAAACTGCAAAATCGTAAACAACGATGCCAACAGCCAGCGCTAGATGGCGCTTCAGTTTCACTTGACCCGGACTCAAACTAACTCAATGTGTGCGTGCAGCACAATAAAATGAAATCGGACATAAATGTACGATAAAAATTAAGAAATTGTTGAATTATTTTATATTTACGATCCAGCTGCGCTCATCGAGGCTGTTCGTGGTTGAGGGTAGGGGAGGGGAGGGGAGGGGAGGGGAGGGAATATTAATATTTATGTGCTGTTGTTGTCGTTGTTTTTCGATGTTTTTGTTCTTGTTGTTGTTTACTTTTTTGCTTGGTTGTTGCTCTTATCGGCGCACAGTTGGTCACGCTTTTAATATTTGCTAATAGTTACGATATCTATTTTCTTTTATATATTTTTCATTTGCTGCCAAAACAATTTGCAACTGTTA
This sequence comes from Drosophila pseudotalamancana, assembly GCA_037075185.1. Lineage (NCBI taxonomy): Eukaryota > Metazoa > Arthropoda > Insecta > Diptera > Drosophilidae > Drosophila > Drosophila pseudotalamancana. The sequence goes on along the minus strand of JBAMCK010000619.1, from coordinate 219,585 downwards.
TATGATGTCATTTTACAAGTGTTGTAAATTTCAGCAAAGCAGAAAATCAAATCAAATAATAATAATAATAAAAACAATGAAACAAGCAAAACTAATCGGTAAACACAAATTGTGCTTTTGTTTTTTATTTTCCCACCCGCAACCGACACACAAACATTCGCGCATTACTCACTCATAATTTTATCACTTTCGCACATACACATTCACACACACACACCCACACACACACACACACACACACACACACAAACACATGCACACATCTTCGCTGATTTTGTTTTATGCCAACCAACCAAAGTGTATATTGCAGACCCAGATCTGATATTACCACGCGGCGAATTGGAATTTACGACTCTGGATCCAACGCTGAAGTAATTGTAAAAAGAAATAATATCTACCGCAGTACACACAGCCTCGCCATCGTGCCATCGTGCCATCTTGCCATCTCCCTTCATCCAGTCCGTGTCACGATGCACTATGAACGCCCCGGTGGGTTGGGCCGTACAGTGGCCAGCATAATTCATGGCCATCTTATTTTACATAGCTGTAAATTTTTAGCCTAAATTTAAATATATTAATGTCAAAGGTAAAATACGCACACATATTTGTGTGTGAGTGTGTGTATCATATACAAGGAATACACAGTTTTTGTATCTAAGTATGATAGGAAACGAAAATGCGAAATCAAAAATAAAAATAAAAATAAACTGAATAAACTGAAAACAAAAGCCGCTTTGCCACTCTATAAATACGCTGCAATACCGTTACTGAAATCAAATCATAAATACTGTAAATATTATTACATATTCTTACACACACACCCCCACCCCCACCCACACACACAAAATAATAAAAGAGTAAAAATGAGAGGAAAAGCAAAAGCGATTGCAATATGCGCCATTAGATGTACATAAGCAAGGGACAAACATGAATCAAACTGCATTTAAATGTCAAAAACTAACTGTAATTACAATAAATAATTGATGTATTAAACTAGTTTTAAGTCAACTTTAGTCGCTTAGGCTGATTGTGTGTGTATTTCAAGTATTCAAATTGTAATTCAACTGAAACAGCAATACGAAAACCCAAAACCAATTCGAGAAACAGATGAGAGTCAACGCTAACCCTAATCTCATCCAAATTAAGTAAGCATATAGCTAACTACTGAACAATATGCCAAGGCTAAATGGCAAGCAAGTACGGGCAATTTATGAAATGTTTATTGGATAATATTCGAGTAGTCGATCTCGATACTTGCGGGCCATGGAATAGCGCTCAGTTGCTCACATTTGCATACAATTTGAATTTATTAGCTACTTATTAATGTTGTGTACTCGACTGTCGACTGTCGACTCTCGACTCTCGACAGTCGGATCAAGAATTTACAGCTACAAAATCAATATCAAAATCGTTAAACGTCAGTCCTTGCCAGCAGCCCAGTATCTGCAGCCTGTCGAGCAATTGAAATGTTAAACTAACAGTCAGAGTCAGAGGTATTTAGGTTTGGGCGCTGCTGATAACTATACACATATATATGTATATGTATATATATATATACACTATATATATCGAAATGAATTCATGATTATTCTATTACCATAACAAAGGCAGACCAAAAATAAAGTGAGCGCAAACTTCGAGTGCATAATGAATAAATGTTAAATAAATTACAGACTCACAAGCAAGGGTAGTCACAAATTTAACTCAAATTACAATGTACAACAAAACAAGCAAAAGTAGCAACAGTTACGGCTGATAAATAGCAACAACTACAATAATACAAATTAATTCAATGTGTGTACATCTTATAAATAACTAAAGTAATCGACTAAAAATACATAAAGTTTAAATAAAACAGAATTCATGCATACATATACATATTTATATATATTTATAAATATATATAGGTATATATATATAGGGATGTGCATGTGAATATCAAATATACAAAGCAAATGGCAGCCTAGCAAAATATACACTGCGTATGCGTAATAAAATAAATTACAATTATACCCTAGATCAAAAGCGAAGCGAAACGAGAGCAGCACTGGGCGTGGCAAGTGGAAACCAGTGAATATCTTGTACTTGCAATGCTTTTAGCATCTGTTACTTGTCTCTCATACCCTAAATCTCTCTCTCTGTCTTTCTCTGAAGAAGTTACACAACTAAACTGATTATTTTTAAGATGAGGTTAGTTTTAAAGGAAAATCAAATTTAAAGTAAGTGGTAAATAAATTTTACAATTAAGCCGAAACTACTGAGTGTGTTAATAATATAAATGAATACTTAATAAAATTAATTAAAACAAAAACTGCGGATTTTTATTCAAAACTGTAACAATTGTCATTTAGTTCCTCTCCCTCCTTTTAGTCAAACTGCAAGCCGAGCTAACCGAGAAGCCAGTTGCTTAGCTGATATATTAATACTTCCGAAAACCCTTTAAGCAGCCCTGCAACTGGACCCTAAAAACTTTAGCACTTGCTCCCATTAACTGCGCTTTCAAGTGCAACTCCCCTCCCCTCAATCACCCTTCCATCCACCCGTAGCTAGTAATCGAAACAGCACAAAGGCGGTTGGCTTAGTCGGCCTTCATTAATTTACACGGCAACTTGGCCAACAGCTTCCCTTGATGGGTTGCAACTTGGCTTGCTCTGGAGATTAAAACACTTGGCAGCACATTCCCGCCGAAGGAGTCAATGAAAGTCGAAGCCAACTCCTTGCAAACTTTTCAACTGCAGTTCATACAATTTAATACCAGTTTTCTAAATTACATTGCATATTTTCCTTTTAGCTAAAACTTTTTAACTCGGCCAATTCATGGGGTTATCAATAATAACACTTGAGCCAAGATTGGGTAACAACTTTATTAGGATTTCGAACTTCATCGGTTGGTTTTCAAATTTGAGCTACTGTTCAATCAAAGTACATATTTTAATAACCAAATATATTACAAAAGCAATTAGTCGTAGAGCACATAAATTCAGATCTAGAGACTAAACTCTTAAGTCGAGTCAAAAAACAAAAGATAAAAAAATTATTTTGTTGAAATATATAGTAATGTTACAAAGCCAAATGAATATAAACAAGTGGGAGCATTTTCTTTTTTAATTTAAAAAATGTATATACTTAATATATATTAAAGCATAGAATGAAAAATGTTGGTATGCACCAGCTAATAGCCCTATTTTAATTAAATATATATATATATATTTTTTTTTATTTAAAATTATATTTTTGTGAATTTAAGACTATTCAAAGCAAAGCAAAATATGATGCTGATAAGTTCATCAGCATCTATTTATTAAAACTGAGGTAGGAAAAGAAAAGGTTTTCATATCAGAAAAATCACACCAGTATGAGAGAAGCGCAATAAGTTTTGTGTACGTGTGCACACATACACTGCCATTCAAATGTGTGCAATCTTGAAACTGTGTTTAAATGCGATTCATATTTTCATTACTCTATGAACTTGATGCATTAGTTGCAGTTATCAGATTGATTTCGATTATCGCTGTGGCGGCTGGGCAGGAATCAAAGCTTCTGGTCCGACTGAGGTTCGAGTCAGGCTTGGGCTTGGGCTTGGGTTGCAACCCGAATACGAAAAGGGTAAAAGTGGGTATAACTTCTGGGTATCTCCTTCTCGAGCACACGCGCCTAGATTATACTTACTTGATCCTATTCAAGAGAACAATCTTGTCAATATTTCATGTATTTTCTTTCATTTTGAAAATATTCCGAATTAAGATGCAACAAGATTATTTGTTTAGCAGATATTTTATGATAATAGAGAAAAGTCAACCTGCTTTCAGAGAAGAGGAAGCAAGCGGCCAATTGCTTACCAGTGGCTTGAATGTATTCCGTTGACTGGACTTGCAGGACGTCAGCTGGCTGGTCAAATCCTTGAGCATTAAGAATACACAAAGGCACGCTTACCCAAGGCATAGCTACTGAGATATTAATGATTAAACTGAATGGCGACAGGCGGCATCCTAAATAGAAGCCTTAAATGCAAGCCTCGAACTTAATTAGTCCGGGGAGCATCTGCAACTCGGGCGTAGTCCATTACAGTCGATTACAGAGCAGCAATTATTGAGTACTCCCGGTTGTCAAAGCCATAAGGAGCCGTTTCCGACGCCCTGCCTTCATTGTAGAATGTCTCTTCACACCAGAATTACATGTGGCTTACACGACAGCCATAACAATCACAATTTCAAACAGAACCACAATAATTTCCAATGTCCCTTCCACGCTGTGTGGGAGGGTAAGGATCCCGATCCCGATCCCTGGTCGCAGTTTAAATTTGTCAGACCGCAAGAGCATGCAAAGGCATGCAGCGCCAGCAGATATGCCGAGTATCCTGCAGAAGTATTTTTTGTGTTCTCCTTTCATTTCTGTCAATGAATGAATGTGCACAGTGATGTTTTGCCAGGTGCCTGCTAAGGGAGCAATCAGCTCAAGCGTCGAGTCGCTGCGCAAATCCATGCCAAGGACATGGCAGGCAAAATTGTTTTGGTGGTAGCCCCCATTTGTATATGTGTGTGTGTGTGTGTGTGTATTGAAGTGCAATCAAAACACGCTCAAATTTAGACATTTCAACTTTTATTTGCAATAGCTACCTTACATCTAAATGCCAACTCTTTAAAACGCCTCCTTCGCTTCTTTATCGTGTTTCAGCTTTTTATTTTTTTATTTTGTAGATATGTTTTATATTATGTTCAAGCGGATGTACTTTTTTTTTTTTTCTTATTTTTGGTTTGCTGTTTGTTGACTAACACAATTTGCAAATCTGAACTTTTTATGTTGAATGCAATTATAATCCATTTACAATGCACCCAATGCGAAGTGGATGCAGCCGAACCGGTTGCAAGTCCGATGAACGACGGAAAAATACCTTTTCCAAAGGAAATGCATTTGTGGTGAGATCATAATCTGGTTATACACCTAAGGCAGGATTAGTCAAGTGCTGATCCTATCTACATCTAAGTCTACTGAAGCTGGCAAGACTGTCGTTAGCTACGGAATATACTCTGCTTGAGGCCACGGGGTAGAGTATTAAAAGTGAACACAAAAACAAACAGCTTGAAAGTAAATAAAATTCGAAATAAAGTAAAAATGTTGAAATGCCAAAGAAATGCACGGTACATATTTTACATTTATTCATTCATCGCCGCTGCCGCTGTCGCTGTCGCTGTCGCTGTCTCTGCTGCTGCTGCTGTTGCTTTTAGCAAGGACAAAAGCAACAAGAGAAGCAAGGAGACAAGGCGTGGCAAGAAGAAGAGAGGCAGTGTGCGACTCCTCATGTTCGCTGCTGGTGCTGCTGCTGCTGCTGCGTCGTGCTGGTAAGCCGAGCGTTAATAACAACGCTTATCTGTGGCATTAGCAGCGTACACAGCAACAGCAACAGCAACAGCAACGGCAAAGAAAGCAACAACAAAAAAATTGAAAATAAAAAAGAAGAAAAAACGATGATAATGAAAAAGTGAAATAAAAGCGCAACAACAGCCGAATAGCAAACCAAACAAAACACAACAAAACAAAACAGAACAGAATAACCAGAACTGAGTTGAACAGTGAGGCATTGTGGAGAAGGTTGAAAAGGAGGGGAAGGGGATGGGGAAGGGGCAGAGGATGGGGACTGCATAAGTAATTCAAGCTGCTGTTGCCGCTGACGCTGCTGGCGTGACAACTTCAACTGACAGCCGCAGCAGAGCGCATGGAGCAGAGCGCAACGCCATCATCCATTATCAGCAGTTGGGCATCTTAAAGTGCAGCAAAGCAGCAAAAACAACACAGGAAGCCCGCGCAGGACTCAAACAAAACCAAATGCAACAACAGCAACAACACCAACAAAAGAGACAAACAAAAAGCCAACATACAAAAAAAAAAAGTCGGACAACGGGTGGTCACACAAAAAGCATAAAAAGCGAAGAGCGCAACGAGCAGCAGAAATGTCGCATTGTTTTAATGCATTTGCCGCAGCGCCGCTGATACTGCTGCTGCTGCTGCTGCTGCTGCTGCTGCTGCTGCTGCTGCAGCTGATGCTGATGCTGATGCTGATGCCCGATGGCTGATGCATGCTGCCTGATGCGTGGTCCGTTCTACTTGGTGCGGGCACACACTGCGTATGGGTAATGTCGCTGCAGACCGCAGATGGCAACGCCCGCGACTCGGGCTGTGCCACATTACGTATACGGCGCGTGCTACATGCCGATTGGGTCGCTGGCAGCGCAGCTTGATTGCTGTTGTTGTTGTTGTTGTTGATGGTGGTTCTGTTTATGCGCCTCACTGGTGGCAAACTGTCCCGGAGAATCCTTAACTGTGAACGTCACATAGTAGCGTTTATTGCTGTCCAACTTATTCGCTGGCAGTGAAATTAGTTGTTTGCTCTTTCCGTGTGACAGCTCCAGAGCAACTTTGTGGCTGCATTTGCCGCTGCCGCCAAACCCGACATCCACCCCGACCCCGACGGCCGTGCCACCCCCGCCTCCAGCTCCGGCTCCGGCTCCAGCTCCAGATCCAGCTCCAGCTCTTCCGCTGGAGGCGCGACCAGTGGTCAGTATTTTTGGCAAGTAAAAACTACTAACGCTGCCGGCCTTTTTGTACGGTCCAAAGCCAAACTTGGGCATCGTGTGGTGATTCATCATGGGAACTGGCAGATAACGTGAAATGGAGAAAAAGAGAAAACGAGAAGAGAAGAGGGGCAAATGGTTAGAGCGGGGGCGCGACGAGTGAGTTATCCGAGTGGAGCCCCAGATTAATGATCTGCTGCGATCAGCCTAATTATGTGGATGCCCTTTTATGAACGCACTCGAAATGCATCCATGTTGCCCCTTCGGGCATGCAGCAACTGCATTCGTGTGTGGCAGGTGGCAGGTGGCAGCTAGTGAGCGGCCACTCTGCGTGTAATAAGGAAATGAATCCACACGGGCAAACGTTTCAGCTAAATTGCTGCGGTGCCGATTGCAACTTGTTTTAGCCATTTAGTCGGATGAGGCGGCATAAGTGTTGACTTGGTCACTCTTGCTGGGCGCCAGAAATAACTGTATATACAGTGTATAAGTGTATTAGTGTATTAGTGTATAAGCCCGAGGCGGGGCTGAAATGAATGCGTTTTTAATTTGGTATAATCCGGATGCTTCCTTTAGCCCGAGCCAGCGACGAGCAAGTGGAAAGGACGACGCCTGGACAGAAAAAAGAGCACGGCAAGGAGTATTTTTTAATTTGCGCGGCGCTTGGCTGCTCGGCCAAATGAATAAACTGCTCGTAATTAGGATTTACTTTATTGCTTGGCGCTTTTGACGCCCACGAGCGACCGTCCTCAGCGTTTTGCGTTTGCGTTTTGCATTCGAGTGTTGGCCATCCGCTTGACCCGCACAAAAGGCAACACTAAAACTGTTAAAACTGTAACAGCTCGTGGCCAAGTGATTCGACTGACCGAGTTGCCACCCGGCGCTGGGGTCATCGTCTCTCACCTTGACTGCTCCGCTGGTGTCATATTTCGCGCTTCTAAAAATACATGGACTTACTGTAAGCGGCGCAAGGTATGCCCGTGTAGGCGTGGGCGGCATGGAGACACCTGTGCGTCTTTGTGGTGCACTGCAGCGCCTTCTCGTACGCGTTGTAGTCGGGGCTAAGGCGACGCTCTGCCTGGAAGTGCAAGAGGCGTGTGAAAATATATATATATACATATATATATATATGGTTTAAAGCACTTACCTCCTCGTAAACCTCATTGATGTTTTGAAAGTTGTTGGTGCCCGGTTTCTGCAGTCCCTTAAGCGTCTCGTAGAGGAACAGCTCAAAGTTCTTGAACGTATACTCGCTGAAATTGTAACGCCTGAGCCTTGTCCCAGTTTCCCCGCCCAGCAGCACGCAAGATTTGTGGTAGTCGTCAACGGCACGCTTCACCAGCACCGCCTCGTTTAGCTTGTTGGAGCGTATTTGGAGGGACTTGAGCTCCAGCAGATGCTGAAAGATCTTGCGCTCCATGTAGTATCTGCAAGTAGAAGTGAGGCATTCAGATGCGGATGCGGATGCGGATGCGAATGGGATGCCATGGCAACAATTCAACATTGTGCAACATTGCCCTCTTTCCCTGCTGTATTCGGATCAACAGCCCAAACCTAGCAGCTAGAGCATAAAATAAATATTTGCAAATGTACATAAATTGTCATTTTGATATTTCGCAAGGCAAACAAAGGCCACGCCCGCTGTGACTTCGCCTGCGCCTGTCACAGCGCCGAGCCCAAAAAGAGCAAATCGGAGCACCCAAACCCCATGCAGGAGGGCGGGAACACAATGCGCACAATCCGCGAACGCAATAAAAGGCATCATGTTATTAAAATTTCAGAAATACTAAAGTGCGTACGGACAAAAAAATTCTATTAATAATTGAGAGAGCACATAAAGCGAGGCGGAATGGAGCGAAGCGAGTCAAAATTAAAGTCGACAAAAGCCATGGCATAAAATATTATCGAGAAATTTTATTAAAACTCAGCAAATTTTCGAATAATGAAGCAGTCTGGAGCTGGCTGACTGGCTGACTGACTGACTGGCTGCCAGGCTTAAAGATCTCACTGCCTCCGACTCTGTCGCACTTGAAACTTTGGAAATCAACCGCCGCGGCGGTGAGGCTGTTGGCAGCGACCCCGGCAAATGCATTTGCCCAAAAACTGAGCAAATTTGTCGAGTGCACTCAGCACAGCGCAACGTTGAGCAGCGTACTAAGCTTGTTTATGCATTGAGTCGTCTGTGGGAGGGGGGATGGGGAAGGGGAAGGGGTTGGGCAAGGGGAAGGGGAAGGGGCGAGGTTTGTGGCAAGGCTGCGCGAATTGGCTGGCAATTTATGCAGTTGCCGCTTGACACTGTTCGCCACTTGGCTGCACTACAAAATTATGCGAAACAATTTCCACTGTGACTGTGACTGTGGAACAAAAGTGGGCCGAATATCCCTACCAAAACGATTCTGCTATTCTGCTACTCTGCTATTTGGCTCACCAGGCAGCAGGCAAAAGTGGTGCTTCTTCTTATGCTTCGCCTGCTCTAGCCAAGAGTGGCCATTGGTAAGCAAAACCTGCGTAACAAATTGCTCCTTCAAGCAGCCTGAAAAGCGGCTGCGGGCGATAATGATGAAATCTCTGGCTGCACCTGATGTCCACCTGATGTGATCCACCAGATCCGCCGGTCGAAGGGAAACCCTCAGCTACTTGGCTATTCCACTTGCGTTTATTTAGCAGCGGCATCTCCATCTTCGTCTTTGGATTCAAGTGGAGCGTCAATGCGGCTTGTTTGCCGCAGCGCTTTTCAATTTTACGCCTCGCTTTGGCTTCACTCAGCTGTGCCTCAATTCCTTGCTTGACTTTCCTTTGCTAAACTATTTGTGCCTCACACTTTTTTGCCTTTGCCAGCGTTAGCCCCTTTTTTTAGTGCAAATAGTTTGTGCACCAATGTCCTTGGCATATTTTTGTATTTTTTTTATTCGTTTCGTTTCTTTTTTCTTGTTTTTTTTTTTCGTTTTTTCACTTTTTCGTTGGCTTCAGTGTTACTGCTGCTGCCGCTGCCGCTGCTGATGCTGATTTCCGTTTCCGTTTTACGTTCGCTTAGCACAACTTTCATTGCATTTTCTTGTGCGCGTTGCTTTTGTGTGCTACATTTTTCAGTGACTGGTTCACTGTCACGCCCACAACTACCCTGGCACCCCATCAGCCATCAGCCCCATCTAGCCCCCTCCCCCCGCAGCCCCACGCAGCACCTCGCAGCCCCCCGCAGCCAACGGCACCCTGTTTGTGACACAAATGTGACAAGCAAAAAGTGCGCGATGCCACCAAAATGGATGGAGTGAAAACACTGTCCAGGGGGTCCTGGCATAAGCAAAAGTGCGGGGCACGGGCTGCAGTCGACTGTTGACAACGGCAGTGACAACGAAATGCAAAGAAATTAAGCGCTTCACAAGTTGCAGTAGCAGCAGCAGCAGCAGCAGCAGAAGCAAGCAACAACAAGCAACGACAACAAAAACAAATTTGTACCCACCGGCAATTTGGAATGCACACAAAACAAAGAAAAACAAAAGTGCAAATCTTCACTTGCCACCATTTGCGAGCTGGCATATGCGCAGCTTGATGCATCCTGTATTTGTATTTGACCAAAGGAAACGCACTTTTTGCCAACGAAATTCATTCATGTTGGAAATTCATTCAGACCCTGCCTCAATAGTCAGCTGCCCAAATAAGCGGCACAGAGCTCTTCTAAAGCTCTTCGTTTTGCGGATTTGGTTTTCGAAAAAGCAAACTTTCTCGCCTCATTTTTCACTGGAGCCCAAGTTTTTTAGGCTGGTGCTCAAAAGTTTGAAGTGCACTGCCTTTGGAGCTCCACAGGTCCCCGGAGATTCGGAGGAGGAGAGGCGTACTTAACGGCTGCCTTGAAATATGCGAGAGCTTTAACTATTTGGCTGGGTTTCAGGGGTAAATCAAATTTGAATTTAAATTCGATTTGAATGATTTTATATTTTTAAAGGAGAATGTGCTTAAGATTCTTAATTAAATATTACTTTATATACCTACAGCCTTGATTATCAGTTCCAATAATATGAAAATAAATAGCAATTAAACAAATAAAATTATAAAAATACAATAAAATTGTTCTTTTGTCAATAGAAAGTAAAGTACTGCTCAAAAACCCTTTTTTTTAATGCACAATCCAAGTGAGAGATAAATAAGTCTTAGATAGAAAATTTTCCGTAGATCTTCTAGCATAATATGCCAAGAATAAAACAAATGCAAAATCCCTCTAGCAAGCTCTAACCTTTTTTATAAATATAAAATGAAAGGAAAAACAAAATATAAAAAATGTGTACAAAAGTTAAAGTGAAAGTTCGGCTGAGTGTTGGCAAAACGTAATCCAAATATTTAACAATGTCAATTACGTGAGCGCACATTATAAATCCCAAATCTCACCTGTGCTATTGGGACACACAAAGGTTGAGCAGAAAAACACACACACACACACATACACGCACATACGCACACTTATACGCATACACGTATATCCGATATATATGCATTGCTGGCAAGTTATTTGTTTAATTTATGCGTCAGATAAAATTTTAATCTCTTCGGAGCCAAAGCGAAAGCAACAAAATAAAGTTCCCAGCACACAAAAAAGCAACAAAAAATGAAAATCTGAAATAACAAAAAACGACAACAAACACGCGACTGATATAAATAAAATTCTCTATTTACACACTTTTCATGGCGTTAGCATCGGTGCGAGTAAAAATGTCCGCCTGTCCAGGCCGAACCTGCAGCTAGCCGAGAGTATTCTACCGGGTGCTTTGGATTTCCTATTTTCTTTCATTTTTTTTTTTTTTTTTGCCAAATATCCCAGCTAGCGTAACTGTATACTCCACTCCCGAGTGGATTTCGTTGGATCTTTGTGTAACTTACAAGAATTAATTGACTCACTCTGCCGACAAGTTAAAAATTTCGTTATTCGTGGTAAGCAAGAAGCTTGTTTGACTTGGCGAACATTGCGTATACGCTCCGTAATATTTGCATTGGCCTCCCTCCTATCCTCGCAAAGGAAAAAGTTACCTTCAGTCGGCTTATGCAAACCGTGCAAGCAGTCCGCGTAAATATTATCATTATTCAAGTGAAAAATATAATATATTTATGAAATGCGTTTTCCTTACATTTGTGCCGAATGCTTGCAAATTTATTCATACGCAACGGCAGCAGATAATGAAAATTAATAAGAATGTGATTCGAAATATTTAATTAAGTTTTGAATCTGACTTCTTGTGGTCTTTAAATTAAAAATAAAATTGAATTTTTGATAATTTATTATTTTTTTGTAATATACCAAATTTAAAGCCAACCAATAGATTTCATACTAATTACATGTAGTCAAATGCGTTTAATCCTTACGACGCAAGGATTTTCAGTACAAGGTCGCAAACAGCAGTTAAGGAAAATTCCTAATGTCTTACTGTTTCGCCTGCTTACACCTTAAAATTCACCCGCTAATCTGCGTTAATTCCACTTACAATTAGCATTAGCGCCTTGTAAATGAAGACGACGACTTTACCAACCAACTGCAGGCTGCTTCCTATTTATACCCTCAACCCATTGAAAATGGGTAAGCTGGGTATAATGCTTTCGTATAAGTGTATGAAACGAGAAGAAGAAGTCGTCATCCCGTAAAATTTATATATTCATATCTTTTCGTCCATCTGTCCGACTGTTCCTATGCTATTTTATATGTAAGTTTGTTTTCGATAGTCGCTTACTCTTTCCGTTCGATTGTTATCGATATAACACGTTTTATTTTTTGTAGAATATCTCGTTCATCTTAAGGGCTAGAGTCATCAAACACAAAACTCACTAATTTTAAATTTTATAATTTTTTACATATAATCTTTTAACATTTTTTATTTATTTTTTTTATACTTAATTAATTTTTATATATTATTTTGAAAAAAAATGAGTTGTTTTCCAAGAATTTGAAACCATCGAAGGCAAAATCCGATGTATAAAAAACCCCATTTTTTTAAGACAGAAAGTTGCGCTTCGAATTGTTATGGGATAACAAAAAAAACAGTTATAGATAGCTTCCAGCATATTTGTTATATGCCAGTGGTTGAAGCTGCGCAGCTACAGCGTAAATTTCTTCGCTGCTGGCATGCGTTCGGATGTTTGTGTATGTGAGAGTACGTAAGTTTAACGCTGAGTTCAATTTCGGCATGCATGTGTATGCTAAATTTGCTAGTCTACAGCACGCACGGTCTTTAGGGTATGTCCTAGTCGCGCACACTCGGTTGAAGTTTGTTAACTTGTTTTGTATTTTGTATAAGCAAAACCCTCACCGCAGGTGGGCGCTGCCCACCTAATTAAAATGCGCAACTCTTTGCCGGAAATGAGCATTTCAGCTAATGACAAGAGCCTGGGGGAACTGAGATTTCCAGCCGTTCGTATAAATTAAAATAAATCAGCAATAAGAAACAAGTTAAAAAGAAGGTATTGACTGAATAATACTCTGCCAAGTTTACAAAATTTAACAAATGATATTTTAAAAATAAGGCCTGATATAATATAAATAAATATATAAAATATTTAATTAAAATATAATAAAATTGTAGTAAATGATAAAATTTAACAAATGATATTTTAAAAATAAGGCCTGATGTAATAATAAATAAATATATAAAATATTTAATTAAAATATAATAAAATTGTAGTAAATGATACATGATAAATGATAATGATACTCGGATCATTGGAAGATGATCGAAAATATATTATATTATTTATCCAGTTGTGCAATTCGTGCAATTCACAACTACATTTGTTGTTGACGTTGATTTAGCTCGAAACATTGATTTCCATGTATAATCAACTATTTTTAAAAAGATCCACTTTCTTGAAATTGAAATAAATTAGTTGGTTTGGTCTGCTTTCAAGCAATTGTGGTTAATTTGTTGTCGACTTTGGATATGCTTTTTCTGTTCTCTCAACCCAATGAATATTCGGTTATTAAAATATTCAACATAACATACTCAATAACATATTCATATTTTAAATAATTATTTTTATATTTTTATTTGTATGAAATGTGAACTAGAAATATATGTATTGAATACATTACACACATTATAACGTATATTTATATATATTTAAAATACAGTAAAACTTCGATATAACACAAAGTTCATTGTTGTATATGTAAGACAATTTTTTTGTGAAACATTCGCTATTGCGAGTTTTTCATAATAATGAAGTTTGTTATATTGGGGTTTCACTGCATACATATAATAAATGTATATTCAATACATATATTTCTAGTTCATATTTCATTTATCTTATATTTTTTATTCTTTCAACTCAAAATATAAATTACCTACATGCATTTTTTATTCAAGAATTGTCGACATTGAGATCAATTAATCAATTAATTAATCATTGAATACATAACGCATATAACGCTCCTCTCAAACAAAATGCGAATGGTGTGCCCGACCGCATTTCGTAGTATATGTGCCCACTTCCCATGCATACATACAAACATACACACATACATTCCAGAGCTATGCGGAAACACGCTCATACATATGTATTTTTCAAGAATGGCGTTATAATGAGCAGCACTTGTTACAATTACAGTTTAATCTACTGTGGTCACGGGGTCATCGTTAATACCCGTGTACATGGAGAATGGACATTAATGCCGCGTTTATTGCCTTTAACCGCCTTATGATAACTTTAAAGCGCAAATTTTTATGGCAACCGGAAGCTGGGCAATTTATTTGCTGGCCAGGTCAACAATGGCGTCGCCTCTCCGGCCGCGTTAAAAAATGAGAAATGTTTCGAAGGCTATTAAGCGTCCAACTAAATTAACTTTAAGGCAACCGAGAGCCGGACTGAGTCGGAGACGAGAGCGGAGACTGGGAGCTCTGTCGCCTGCCACCTTGATTACATTTAATGGACGACGGCTGTGGCCACCCAGGAGCGCGTGCGTGATGTAATGCGAATCCGCGAGCCCGACTGGCGGGACCCTCAAGTTGATTAAAATCAAGCATCAAGCATCAAGCATCAAGTAAATAAATCTACGGCCAAAAGGGCAGCCCGCCCCCTCCCGACACAGCAATTGCGTGGTGATTAATTTAAGTGAATGAATCTCGCCACTGGCCATTTAAATTGTGACCAATCAGCTAGTCAAAATCCGATCCGTCCACTCACCTGCGAATGTTCCGCTGAATGGAGCGTGTAACAGCGCCCATATCACAGGCGCCCTTATCTCCTGGCTTGCGACTCTCCAACCGGCTGCTGCAGGACCGTCCGTCCAGGGTGGCATAAATGGGACGCCGCGGCATGGCCGTGTGGGCTGTGCGCGGCGTAGGTATCTTTGTCCGCTCGGCCCTTGGGCTGGGCTCGAAGCCGGAGTCCTGGTCCTTGCTTGCCGTGGCCAGGCCAACGTTGCTCTCCCGCGACTCTTGGGCATTCTTCCAGTTGCTGCGCGTCTTTGCGCCGCTGCGGACACGCTTCTTGAGACGCCGCTTACGTCCATTGGCCAAGCCGTCGTAGACTCCAGCAGCCGCCGTGGCGTCGCTGGTGACGGCTACGTCACCGCCGACTCCATGACGACCGGTGGTCAGAAAGCGCAGCAGCGCACTGTCGTGCTCCGGATCAATGTCATCTGCCTCGTCGTCATCAGCCCCGTCGTCGAATTCCTCGTACTCATAGTCCGCCTTGTCCAGCTCCGATGCACTGGGCAGCTTGGAGCTGGCGGCGCCGTCGTGCAGCACTTGAAAGTTTTGATTACTACCGCCGTAGCTAACGTTGCGAGCCCGGGACGAGTCGCCCACATCGCCCACATCGCCCGTGGAGTCATCGCTCTTAAGCACTTGAAAGCTCGATTTGCGAACAGGTTCATCCGAGACAGGAGCAGCACTCGCCGCAGGCTCGTCATCAGCTGAGTCGGAGGCCAGCAGCGTGAAGGAGCGTCTGGATTCCTGTTCCCGTTGCGGTTGTTCCTCTTGTGGCTGCTGCCCCTGCTGCTGCCCCTGCTGCTGCTGCTGCGACTGCGGCCGAGGGGGCTGCGGCGGTGGCGGCTTGGAATGGGCAGCGTTTGTATCGGCTTTTTGTTGCTGGGGCGGCAACGCCTTTGCCTCGCTTTGAGGTCCTTCCGGCTGCTCTATTTTTGGGGTTGCTTCTGCTGCGGTCTCCGAGGGTGGTTGCGGTGAGTCCGACTGTGGTTGCCCTGTTGCTGGTGTCGGTGGCTTCGCTTCCGCCTCACCAGGCTCTGCATTTATGATTGTGCTGCCACCGGATGCTTCGCCAGGCTCCAAAGCCGGCTCCTCTGCTTTCTCCAAGCCGGCACTGGAGATAGTCTTAGCTTCTTTCGATGACTCCGATGCGTCCATCAGTGCTGGCTCTTCGGTGGAACTCTTGGACTCGCTGCTTACGGCCGTGGCGGCTATTTTAATCATCTGCTCCACCTCAGTGGAGACCAACTGTGCATCTTCCTCGCTTAGCTCAGGCTTAGCTTCCCTTTGCGTTTCAGCTGCAGACTCTCCAGACGCCTCATCCAGCGACTTGGACAACAGCAACTCTGCATCGTGGTGCACATCCACTTGTGTTATCACCGACTTGGCTGCTTCCTGTTCCTCGTCCGTTAGCTCCACGGCATGGCTTTCGTCCACTTTCAGGCTGTCCACCTGCGCTCCAACCGCCTTCTCGTTCTTGGCACTCTGCGGCGGCGATTTGATGAAGGTGCCCTCCTTCGTAGCTGTGGGCGTGTCTGGCTTCGCCTTCTCCTTGTCTGCTGGTTGAGATGCTGGCTGAATGCTGCTGTCAAGTTGCTGCTCCACTTGCTCCTCTCCTTGCTCCTCTCCTTGCTCCTTCCCTTGCTTCGCCCCCTGCTCCTTCCCTTCCTCCTCCTCGCTAGCTGGGTACTCCCTGGATCTGTGCGAGGCTGTGGAGCGCTTGCGATGCACGACGCGCTGCTTTAGCCGCTTGTGATAGCAGCAGTTCTCGCAAGAGTCCTCGTCGTCCTCGTCGTCCTCGTCGTCCTCGTCGTGGTCGCCATCACTGGTGCTGGCGTAGCGCTCTCTGGACTTGCGCCGCCGAATCTCAATGTTGCTCTTCGAGCGGCAAATGTCGCTGCACTTCTTGTGCTGGCTCTCGCCGCAGCTGTTGGTGCGTCGCCGCAGCTGGCGTCGCTTATGGCGGCGGCAAATGTGCTCCGGCGGCTGCGCCCTGCGATGTACCTGCTCCGTGCAACTGCACTCATCCTCCTCCTCCTCCTCCGCCTCCTCCTCCTGCTCGTCCTCCAGCTGCTGCTGCTGCTGCTGCTCTGTAACTCCGCCGACATCAGAATCCGTGCGCTTAAGATAGACGACATACTTTTTGGACCTGCGCAGATCGTGCAACTCCTCCTTCTCAATATAGTTAAGGGGCCGCACCAGGTCCGCGGCGTTGCCCTCTTGAAAGGGATTGGCGCGGCGCGCAGCCAGCCGCAGCTTGGTCGAGGGCTGGCCGCCGTGGGATTGCAGAAATTTGGCTGTGGAGCGATGGCCACGCTGCAGGGCACAGTCGAGCGGGGTGAGAACTGTGCCCTTCGAGTTCCGATAGATCGCATTCACATCCCCTCCGTAGTCCAGCAGCAGCTTGCACATGTCCGTGTAGTCGTTGGCAGCCGCAGTGTGCAGCAAGGTGCGGCCGTCGTTGCTGGTCGTGTTCACCTGCTTGGGTCGCAGGGAGAGCAGCCACTCGAGGAGCTCACGTCGGCCGGAGGCGGCTGCCTCGTGGAGTGGCAAGTCGCCTTTCGCATTGCGCAGCCAGAGATTGGCGCCGCGCTCCTTGAGCAGCTTCAGCGTCTCGAACTGTCCCTTGGAGCAACCGCAATGGGCCGGAGTGCGACCCTTGCGATCCTGCCGATTGGGATCTGCCTCCAGGCTCAGCAGCCGCGCCGTCGCATCCGCATGGCCCAGCGTCACGGCATAGTGCAACGCCGTGCAGCCATTGGAGTCTATGAGGTCAGTCGGAGCTCCGCACAGGCTGATCAAAGTGTCGATGCACTCGGTGTGGCCACGGGATCCGGCGCAGTGGAGTGCGGTGAGGCCGTCCCTGCAAGCAAGGCAAAGAATGTTACAATTTCTTAACTTGAGGCCAGAGCAATTTCGGTCTCTGAGACGCAACCCACTTATCGGCACTCTCCACACGTGCCCCCTTCTTGACGAGGGCTATGACCGCCTTGGCCGACCCTGCCGAGGCGGCCCACAGCAGCGGCTGCCGCCCATCCTTGTCCTGGACGTCGACGGCGGCTTGGGGATGGGCCAGCAGTATGCCAAGAATCTCAAGGGCCAGCTTGCTGGAATTGGATTGCAGCTTGTTGTCGTAGCTGGCGCCGCACATTTGGGCCGCATAGTGCAGGGGCGTGCCGCCGTTAACATCGGGCTTGGCCACGCTGGCCCCAGCTGCCAGGACGGCCCGCAATGCCTCAATTTCGCCACACACTGGAAGGCAAAGTCGGTTGGTTATACAGAGAGTAAATATTTGTGGTGGCCACGCTGAGGATTGAGTCTCACCCGTTGCCCAGTGCACCACCGAGTGGCCTTCATTGTCCACCGCATTCACATCGGCTTTGTTCGCTAGCAGCAAATTGACCATCGCCAAGTTGCCCTGAATAACAGCCAAGTGAAGCGGCGTGAAGCCATCCTCATCGGCCGACTCCAGCAGCTCTGGAGCTGCAATCGCAATGCTTGCGGCCGCCACGAGGTCCTGTGTGTGCTCCAAGTCCTGCGCGGCACAATAATGCAGCGCGTTCCGGTTGCTGCGGTCCCGTTGCCGCAGTAGTTGGGGCTGCAAGAAAGGAATTCATGCCACTTACTTGTGTCCATTTGTGTTGTGATGCATAATTCATGCATTTATTCATTCACTCATTCACTCATTTAATTATTCAATTATTTATTGTTACCTTCAAACGCAGGCCAAAAAAAAAAGAAATAATTAAAGTTTGAAGCTTATAGCTGCGACACAGAACACAAAATGCGGAATGCAGCAGCAGCAACCGTTGCAGCTGCAACTGGAAAGCGATTAATAAACTAATTAAAATGTCATTTGCACGCTCCGGAAATATTTGCCACAGGCGGAGAATCTCACGCCGTACAGTGTTCGCCGACAATTGTGCAATTGCGAACAACGATGAGTTCTCTAGAGAATCACGGAGAATTCAATTTCAAAATATATACATATGTATATACGAATGTATATAAAGTTCTTAAGCACCATCCGTTTATACAGATACAAAAAATGAATCTGCAAACATTAAACTTTTACTTCTCTTCATCACAGAGAATTCAATTTCATGCGCACAAAACTAATATACCCTCGCTTTGCCCAATTTCAATGGGTATTTGCTATAATAACGTTTGCCGCCTGTTCAAGCTTCAAGCGAGCATAAACTATAATTGCATTCAAATGTTTTTCTTGCTTTTGCCCCAATCATTTATGATTTTTTTCTTTTTTTTAATTTATTTATGCGAATATTTATTTAACTGCGCCATTGGTGTTGATGTTATTGTTGGTGTGCGTGTGTGTGAGTGCGTGAGTGTGTGTTGTTGTCATTGACCGAATGTAATTAAATATTTTATTTCCATCGAATTGCTGGGCCGTTGCTCTCGAATTTACAATTGATAATTGAACATATTTTCGCGTTAATCACGTGCAAATTGTGCGCTCCTATCAATAATTAAAAATTACTTTTTCATTTGCGACCCGTATGCGGTCGCTGCTTTTTAGTAACTAAAGCAACAATGGCCACAACCAGAACCAACGGCAACAATAATAAACAAACAAATACGCGCTTTGCAGTTGCCACTTGCCACTTGCCACTTGCCACTTGCCACATGCCACATGCCGCTTGGAAAGTGCAAGTGCCGCCACGGTTGCGCCTGGCAACGTGTTCAGTTGCACCTGCCGCCCACATCCCCTAAGACGCAAGCAACGAGGTGGAGGGCTTGGTCCACCCCTGAGCCAGAGAGCCAAGTGCAATTACCAAATTCACATTGGCCATTTTGGCGCGCAGCACGACATCGAACTCCAACGGACTGGCGAACATTTTAACGAGTCCTTGCAAGCCGCACGACGCCTTTCCGCGTGTCATAACATGTCAAGTGCACAAAAAATACTGTCGCCGCCTTCGAGAGCTATGCGGAAACTTTGCTCGCCGCCGCCTCAAAGTTCGCACTGCGACAACGCCAGCAGCTCCGCCGGCAGCTCTTACGGCAGTCGCAGTCACACGCAGTCCCTAAACTGCTCAAGTGAAAATGTTGCTTAATCATCGGCTCAGCACCAATTTACACGAGAACCCACTGAAGGCTGGCCCGGCATAGTCGCAAATAGTATACCCTAAAAGTGTCTCATAAGAAACTGATATTCAATGACTGATACTCAATGCAAAATTGAGATATTGTACTCTAGAAATTGTCAACTTTAGTTGATAAAGAAGTTATATATAGAATTTATTATTAACGCTATTACTGAATGGATGTTGAGCCAGGCTAGTTGTCAGTGCTGTTTGAAAAAAGGAATGCTAATTCATTAACTAAATTCATTCATTTACATCAACTTATATGAATACTTTGTTCATAAGACTCATAAGCGGGAATTCTAAGGTTCATATTTATAAATTTATAAATTAGATCTACCGACAATGTTGTAATACATTTAATTATTATCCAATTGGGGAAACATCCTTACTAAATAGAGAAAAATTTCATTCCAAAATAAAAAAACTGACATTCATTAGCTGATGCAAAATAGAGTTATTGTACTATGAAGAATGACAACTTTAGTTGATAAAAAACTTGTATAATACATTATTAATGTGTAGAGTTTCATTATTAATCATTAATTATTAACCAAATAACTGAATGGATGTTGTTATCAGTGCTATTTGAAAAAAGGAATGCTAATTTTTTAAATAAATTCATTCATTTACATCAACTTATATGAATACTTTGTTCATAAGACTCATAAGCGGGAAGTCTAAGGTTCATATTTATATATTTATAAATTAGATCTACCGACAATGTCGTCATACAATTTAATTATTGTCCAACTAAAGACAGATCCTAAGTAAATAAAGAAGAATGTCGTTCAAAAAAAAAATAAATAAATAAAAAAAAACATACCTTACAAGAGAAATATAAACTCCTTTTCTACTGTTTATATAATTAATTTATTCAATCGCTTTGCGGAATAAAGTCGCCAATTATCAAACCTTTTGGTGAAAAGCAATTCTTCACAATGATATAGTAGGTAAGTATAGTATATCAAGCATTCGTGTTGATCCAAATATTTGTTTTATTTTAAGGCCATTCATTGATTGCACTAATTTCTCCGCAAGCGAAGAGTTTGAATTTCTTCGCTCGATTCGGTTTGTGTTTATCTTGGCAGTCGGACAGAATGATTGAATGTGTTGCTTTTCTAACCAACATTCAATTTCTGCAATAACATTTTAAGCACGTCCCACTCTATTTTTATCAGAAACAAACTATCGCGTGACTCTGCGAATGGGACAAAGCGGCCTTCGCCGGGAATGTGAACCGCGCTTTTGGGCAGCAAATGCCGACGTCGTTGTATTTCAATTTATTGCATATTTAACTGAGTCAACGAATAGTTCGATAGCAGCCGAAAAATAAAGATAAGAAGTCGCGCACCAATAAAAGAAAAACTGGTGCAAAGTAAAGCCATTAGAAATTTGCGTGTTTGGAATGGCAGACAAGGACGATACAGTAAAGAGCAAGAAGAGCAAGAAGTCATGTGGAAGTTATGAACTTGGGTGTATAGGAATATAAATCTTAGACTACCTACGCAATAGATTTTAGCGTGGGAATTTCTGTTCGAAAATAAAGTGAAGTATATTTGGCATGAATTCGTTTCAAAATATGTATGAGTAAACTATAACTCTGAATTGGTAACATAACTTGCACTTAACATTTATGAAGTTTATGGTTATACCATTGAATCTTTTAAGCATTCATTTCCTTAAAATGCACATCCTTCACAGCTTGAGCTTCTTCCTTAATATAGCTTTTATTCATTGTGCGAAAAAGTTTATTGTTTTTACAAAATGGCCTCGTCTATTCATCGGTATCTAAGAATTGTAGCCATACGGATATTGACGCCACAAAGAAATATACCAATAAATTTTTACATAGACTTCATAAACTTACGACTATAAATTTAAGCAGGTGTTAGGTTAGTAATTGCGGCTCCACAAATTCAATAAATATTAAAAACTGCTTACTCAATAATTAAAAATAAGAGTAGATGGTCGTCCATCAATATAATAAAAATATACATGATGTAATATCTGTACAAAAATAAATAACACACCTCTTGTTGAGCACCAATAAAACATTTCAGGTTACGCATCACAGTTTAGGGTCAATTTTGTACACACGTTTGCAGGGTTTTGAAATTCGATTTCCAATACTAAAAAAAGCGTGTAAAGGTCTTCTGCCCGGCGGACAGCCTGTCCGAATGAATAGAATTCCTTTCGACACTATTAAAGCTGAAGGCTTGAAATTTTTATACCCTGAACACATTCAAATTGGGTAAGCAGGTATGATGTTTTTATGAGAATGTATGTAACAGGCAAAAGGAAGCGTGGCCGAAGCCATAAAGTGTAAATGTCATTGATCAGCATCAACAGCCGAATCGATTTATCCCTGTCCGTCTGTCCGTATGTAAGAAATCGTCGATCTCAGCAATTACAAGAGATAAATACATTTAGTTTTGAATGTAGGTTCTCCAATAGCAAGCGCTTATCGAGTTTGTTAAACGATTACTCTTATCGTTTTCTATCTATCCAAAACAGAATTTAGTTTTTCGAGAAGATCACCCACTTCTTAAAGAGGTATCAAACTTACTATATATATATATGTATTTACCAAAGGGATGCACACATTTTGAATATTGCAAATTTTAGATTCAATACATACTAATTCTTAAAGATAAATAGTTGCGCTTCTAAACACAGTTAAGTGAAATTAATCAATTCAAAAAATTGTATTCAGATCATTAAGATCAACAAATAAGTTATAGCCTCCCGATGTTTACTCTGCAGTACAATTTTAGTCGCTAGCCGCGTCCATTTGTAGCGTTTTTTGGTATCTCTTAGTCGAGCATAACCGACAAGAGTTTTCTTACATTATTATATATACTTATTCGTACCTCCTGGTGGCGTAGACCTTCTCTACAGCCCCATAAGGGTCGTGGCAAAAAGAGATAGAAAATAAAAAAATAAAATAATAAATATAATTTAGAATAATCGCTAATATTTTCTCTGCTAATAAGCTGCAAAGCTTGCGCAGCTCCCTAGTAGGGAATCCCTACCCTCTATGCCACACCTATAAGCAGAAGCAATAGGAATTAACTGCAACTATTATTTCTGAACTGCTTCCAATTCCAACTCCAAGAATGCACGTATATGAAGCGAGTATATGTGTGCACACATACACAAAATGTTTGAGCTTCTGTTACATTGGTTAGTTTATATAAAAATCAGAAAATCTTTTTTTATAATAACTTTCTAAATAATAGAAATCAGAAAATCAGTTTTTTTTAAATATCTGTTTGATAAATAGATTTTGATGATTTTTACAGCAATATATTTTTTGGTTTAAATATTTGTCAGAAAGGTCCAGATAGCTGTTAGAGGTGGAGGATACCAAAATTGGAGATTCTAGTTTTTCGTTGCTATTTATATAGTTCTAAAAATAGAAAAGAATCTACTCGCTTTAAACTGAAACAGAGTCTGAAACAGTCTGTTGCACCCGACTTCAACATTCGTACTTGTTTGTTTATAGATGTGCGGTCGTGATAATATTTTTGATGATTGAATCAAAATTGTTTTGTTAGTATTGTGTTTTTTTTTTTTTTTTGTTGTTGGTCTGTATTCAGAATTAAAAACGTAAATTTACATTGCAATTGGCACACAAAATATTTACAATGAGGTTTATTTGGCGCTACTTCCGTTATCTTTGTGTCCCTTTTATTTTTGTGCTGCGGTCGTATCGGACTCTCCTTCAATGTTTCTTATAGTGAACCTCCTCTGCCATCCGGATTATGAATAATTCAAATAAACTGAAATGATACCTAAAAACTTTGACAACGAGCGAGCAAGTCGGCACAAAGAAGGGTCCAAGGGTCACAGATGAGTGAGACGGAAGGGGGTTGCCTTAACACAGCATCCAATAAAGTTCCCGTTTTGCTGCTGTTGCTGTTGCTGCTGATGCTGCCTTTGTTATTATTACGATGATGGTCTGTGTGATTGTTGCTGCTGCTCTGGCCCCAACCCGCCACAACTGATGCTGTTGGTGTCAAGCGAATTTGCATTTAACTTTCTACGTTTGCCCAACACAGAATGAAATGCGATAATCAAATACGTCCAACAACAATGCGCTCCAATAGCAGCAGCCGGAGGGAGGAGAAGCAGCGGCAACATCTGGTCTCGCTTTTAAGTTGTCCCCCCTATTCGTGGCCTGAACCGAGCAGAGATAAAACTTTGTCATTGCTGGTTGGCCACTTATAGAAGAGCTGGTCAGACCATATTTGTTGCTGTTTATGTCATTTAAATAGTTTTCAAATAATATAAAACACATCTTGTGGAAATGATTAAAAAAGAGAAACCAA
Organism: Drosophila pseudotalamancana; assembly: GCA_037075185.1. Lineage (NCBI taxonomy): Eukaryota > Metazoa > Arthropoda > Insecta > Diptera > Drosophilidae > Drosophila > Drosophila pseudotalamancana. The sequence goes on along the minus strand of JBAMCK010000619.1, from coordinate 195,391 downwards.
CAGGAATAGAATACATAAATCGGTCTAGTTTTAAAACTCTCTTCTCCACTATAAGAGATATAGAGAATAGATAGAACTGCCTACAAAACCATTAATATGTTACAAATACTAAAATGTAAAGATTTCATCAAGTCGATAATTTGTTGATCTGTAAGAAGATATTGCTTGATCTAAGAGTATTTTCTATTCTTTATTTTAGTTTGCAAGTTTACTGTAAGCTCTAACAAAAATATACCAAATCATCATGAGTGCAACATACCTTACATCATTATATATGGTATAGTATTGTACATCAGTTTATATTTTCCATATCTATATTATTTCTCTATTATATCAAAATACATCAGTATACAGTATCTATTATTTATTAACTAGACTCAAAATACATTTGTATTTATTCTCAATATCTGTATTATTTATTTTATAGACTCAAAATAACTTGTAGGTCAGACACGCAGAAACCTAGTAACCTTTGTTGACCTCAAGAGCAGAGTAGAAAAGACTGTTAGCAGGGTAATAAATACAAATCACATAACTTGTGGCCTCTGTTCATGTCCAAGATAGGTAGCTCGAACAATTCTATACATTTATGTGTCAACTATATTTAAAACCCGCTGTTGTGGGTTTCATTTGAGACTCTGGTATGGGGATATCTCAGCCGGTGGAGCTTTCGTTGAGGTGGGGACTGCATCAAATCTGGGCACTTCTTATTATTCATAAATCGTAATCCATTAGCATAACAATGAAAAGGAGTGTCCAGAAGGAGTAGCGAATGGGCCACAGGAGGCATAGGCCTTTGAATTTATATTTGGCTATGACGCATACGACATGGTGTACCCATACATTTTATTGTTTACACGCAGGAAGTGCGTACACACAGGCATACAAATAAATAAAGCATAAATAATAATGAAAGAAGACACAGCAGCCGCAGCCGCAGCCGTAGCCGTAGCCGCAGCCGCAGCAGTAAAGCAACAGCCGAGTAAAGGGGCACACAGTGACATGATAATGCATAAAAAATAAAATACATACATGGCCTGAATGCCACGAATGGGCCCAAATGTCATGCGGGCGCCTGCCTGGGCGGTACAATAGGTTGTTTCCAAGTGAACATGAACCGAGAATTCGACTTAACGCTTCGTTGGACATCACATCCGCCATAATTATGTGTGACGCGAGAGCAGAATGGAACATTAAAAGGCCAGGACAGGACCAGCCTCACAAACGCTGCCGGCCAGTTTGGTACAGTTTAGTTTTGTTGAGTTTTTCCTGTAGGAAATGCGAAAATAAACCAAAACAAATCCCAGCCCCAGACACACGTCGGAAGCTCTTTCCAAGCGCCGTAAGGTCGCCATTTTGGGCCGTGTGGGCTGCTTAAGATGTCAAGTGACCACCAGCAGCAGCAGCAGCAGCAGCAGCGGGGCTCACTCAATGGCAAATTTATGCGCACAATGCGTAATTCATATGTTAATCACATTCAGCCGGGCCAGGCCGGGCCGGGCCGGGCCCAACCCAGCCAATGCCAGGTCTAGCCGCCAACAATTCAGTCAACCAGCTACTTACGGGCTTAGTTTTAATTAATGCAAGTAACAAAATGCGCAGGTAGCTACAGCTGAAACTAAGTACAGAGACACACACACACAAACACACATGTATATAGCTGCTGTCTTGATGCTAAGCAACACAGAAGGCATGTGGGCGTGGCCTCGTCTCAAGCAGCCAGACTTTGGCAACAGCAGCATCAACTATAATTTACATGCTTAACAGACAATGGCAGAGATTGCATAGGGAGGGGGTTGGGTGTGTGTGTGTGTGTGTGTGTGTGTGTGGAGACAGCTCTTAAACTGTTGTTGTAGCACCTTTTATACTTCTAATTAGTGCCACATTGGTAGCTGCAACAACAATGGGTTGCATGCATTGCAGTTAACGTTGCTTGAATAGCTGCCTTTGTTGCGGCCCTCTTAGTCTTACGGCTAGGTTCCACTCCTAAGCCAACCCCTCCCCCTACCCCTCCCCCTCCCCCACCCGCACCCCACGTGCAACCTGTAAGTGCCTTGACACCGCGATTGCAGACAGCAGGCAGCAGGCAGCAGGCAGCAAGCAGCAAGCGGGAAACGGGAAACGATTCGCTGCACAGCATTCTTAAGTAGTTTTGGCAATTATTTACAGCTACTTTACCAGCAGCATCTCCGACCCCCCGACTTAGGGTTTGCCGCACGGATTATTATTATTATGCCGCATCGTGTGGAGCGTTAAGCGAAGTTCAACTTTTGCATAGTTTTTATGCCATGCAACGGATTAACAACAACGGCAAACTTTCGTTTTGATCTACAAAGTTTATCGGCCTAACCTGGTTCGTTCGTTCAATCTCAGGTGGTAAACTGTTTGTAAAATACGAACAACACTTTGTGTGGACTACGATGGTTTAATTGCTTTCAGATAACCAATCAAGAAATATTCCAGCTATGCTTTCCTTCCGACAATCGGAAAACACTTCCTTTAAATTCTTATTAAAGAAAAAGGGCATAAATAAATAACACCTGAAAAGTTTGTAAATATTATACCACTATAACATCGACCTTTCATTATTTTTTTTATTTACAATTAATCTGAGTTGGATACAAACAAATAAAACGTTTCAGAAATGTTGTTCAATCCTCCACAGCTTTTATTATTAATCGCCAGTAAGAAAACTCTGTCGAGTGTGCTCGACTAGGAGATACTCTAAGCACGCGTCTAATGATAAAATTTATGCTGTCGTTTGACACTTTAATCCTGATCAAGATTACATAGAGTTTGTTACATATATTTTCACAAAAATATTATACCCTCTATACCAGTCCAGGGTATACAAATACTGTGACAAGCAAAATGTACAAAAATTAGCACAATTTAATTTCTTTTTGTAGCATTTAAGTAAAAAGTAAAGATAACAATATTAATAATTGAAATTATTATTTATCTATTACTCTTTGAATAGATTTCATGCGATTTAAAGGTAAGTGTGATCGAAAAGATAATCAAGATAAGAGTAAGTCTTATGTGCTGCAAATCCCTTCCCCCCTTTTTTACGTTAGACTGTGTATGCAGAGAGCATAAAATCTGTCTTATGAATACTTTAGGATGGCCACAGCTGACGACCATCACCGTCTGTACATAGAATTTGGCCGAATCGGATTTAGCATGCCAACTGTCGTCTGCATAATTCATTGGCCAAGTTGTAAGTCATGGCTCAAGTTTTCTCTAAATCAAATTAAGTTTACAAAATATTTTACAAACTTTGCACTAGCTGAGCTCAATTAAAAATGATGCATCCCCTGCCCTAGCTCCAGCTTCCGAAGTAATTTCCGCAACAAAAACTTTCTGGGCAACAAACTGAGTAGCGAGCCATTCGCATTGGCCTGTCTAACTGGCCCCTTGGCCGGGCCCAAGCTGTGCTCCAAGCGCATTAAAATTAGTAACAAGCACTGCTCATTTGTGTCAACTTTTCATGTCATTATGCACTTTGAGCAAATATTGTTGGACTGTGGCAAAAGTTTTGGTCCGCTCACATGTCATTAGCCCGGCGAGCATATCCTTGAGCACAAGCATCGCAGGAGGCAAATTCATATGCGGATATCCTACATGTGCCAGACAGCCAAAGAGCTGCATCCAGTCCGGCTTCAGTTGCAATAGTTTCCACAATAACAACAACTTTAACTTCGGCTACAACTTGGCAACAGGCAACTGGCGACTGGCAACTGGCAACTGGCGACTGGCAGTTGGCAATTGGAGACCGCTTCGGAAGTCATTTCTAAAGCCAAACAACAGTGACAACAAATTCGGGTTAGGGCTGGAGCGGCCAGCCGCCGACCATGGCAAGACAAATTTCTACGATTTCAGTAATTAATTTGCCATTTCAAAGTTTGCCAGTCATTGCGACAGTTATCCTTTGGTTAGTGCTGCTCATCATGATTTGGTCTGCTGTTTCTGCTAGTTTCTAATTAATTGGCCAGTAGAGCAGCATCCAAATAGGCCACCGCATATGGCCATCGCATACGTATAAAATTCGGCTTTGGAAAAAGTTTCTGGTGTTTTTTGCACAATTAGCCGTCGCTCATTTGGGCTAACTCTAGTTTGGCCATGTTTTTTAGACGATGACGCAAATTCGCACACTTGCCCACAATCTCTCACTCACATTCACACTAGGTGCCAGCGACATTCATTAAACTCATTGGCGCTGACTTTTATTTTGACATTTGTTAGCCTCCATTAAGTGGAGGTAATTAATTACAGTCCGACATGCAAAACTGTCAAAACGTGGCTATAAATTCAGAATTGAAGTAAATTTGTTTATTTGTTTACGCGCTGGCCAAATTTAAATATCGGCAAGACGGGCGAGGCCCATTCAATTTTCAATTAAGCTTCCATTCAGAAGAACGTTTGTGGAGTCATCCCACATCTTCTAAGCCTTTTCCTGGGTGCGGTCTGTCGTTAATTACAAGAAACGCTCAAATAGCCTGCAATTAAATCGAACACAAAACATTCTGTCTAACAGGGTATTGGGTGCAATTATATTCCCTCCGTTCGGAGTTGCTGGTATTTGGGCTACGCTGTCTGCCAAGCAAATGGCAAATGGCAAATAGAAGGGCCAAAGGAACCAGGTAACGATTAATTAAAAATTCAAGTGACTGCATCTAAAACTAAATAATTTTAATGCGAAAGTCGCGAGCAAATCAAAAGAACGATCCATTGACCAAACGCTGCTCCACAATCCAAATTGGATGAATAAATGAGTGCCAAAAGGGAAAGGAGTCGTTGCAGATGAGCGCTGATTCGTCCAGGAAAAAATGCCGGAACGGAAACTGGCTAAAAGCAAACTTTTCGCCATCGTTTTTAATGAAATTTCAACAAAATGTTACAAACGTGGCCAAAAAGAGTGGCTAAAACAGAGAAGGCGCGAGTAAGATAGAAAGATAGTGCTGGAGGAAAGGAGAGCGCTGGGCAAAAATTGCAATTAAAATTACCAGGCGAAGGCCATCACAGCCGGTCAGGCTGGCCGAATGAAGAGCAGCTGGACGGGCACCGCTGGAAAGGTGCAGACGGAGCGCCTTCAAATTAATAATAATTTGCGCATTGATGGAGCCTCAACAAAAATAAAATGAATGCCTGGAACAAAGTGCATTGAGCAAAAGAGTGAGGGAGTGAGACAAAGAGAGAGAGAGAGAGAGAGGGAGAGGGAGTGAGGGAGTGAGACAAAGAGAGCGAGAAATAAGTGTAATTAAAAAATGGCAAATGGCCGATGGTAACTGGACCAAGGTCAGGCAATCGACGCTAATGGAAGCTTCGCATATTGAAATACTATTGAGCATAATTAAAATGTAAAGCATTTAAGAGTCGGATAGTAGGCCAGCATTATAGCATTTAAATATATCTATGTATATAATCACCCTAGCAGCGATTCCCATTTTATTCCTGCGAACAAGTAAATCAAATCTAGCTCAAGATTAGTTTAAACAGTAGTAAAATTTATAAAAATCATTCTCTTATATTTTGAAGCAAGTGAAAAACGAATATTGAATTTCATATTTTGCCGAAGTACATTTCAACATACAACATTTATACAACATTTACAACATTTGCACTTGTAGCTCCGGGTATTAAATATTAAGCAATACACAAGCACTAAAGAAGTGCGCTGAAATACAAATACAAAATCAATTTTCAGTTAGCTCTCCCTCTGACTCAAAGTCAGCCAAAGCTCCCCATACCCTGTGATTTCATCCCAATAACGTAAGGCGAGTACAAACTTCGAATACCCTTTAATTGGAAGCCGAGGCTTAATAACAAAACAAAGTGCTACAAGCCGCAAGCTAATTAAATTTAATGGTAAGTAGAATGAAGGTAGCCACAACTTCGACTAAAATCTGCATCAGGTTCAGCAACAATTCTGATAACAAGAACAACAATAGTAAAATGGAGCATCAAATGCCAGAGGAAGAAGAAGAGAAGTACCACTAGTAGCATGCCATACTATCACATTTTATTATCTTCACAGGGTATTCAAGTGGTTAAACATACCCAGAAGTTTGTATTGAGAGTACTGTTAACATTATTTGCTGCAAACAAAAGCTGTCTGGTGGTGCTTTAATAACCGTTCTCTCTCTTGGCAAAAATCAACTTCTGCAGCTGACTTTTTAAACAAAAAGTTTTGCTTAGAGCTTGTAAGCGTGGTCGAGCGCCGGTTACCTGTGAGGGGATTGGACAGGTGGAGAGCGTTTGTTGAACAGCCGCTGCAAATCTGAAATGAAAATAAATATTTTACACCTGCAGCTATCTTACGAGCGGCAGACATCTGCTTCTTTGCTCCTTGGCTCCTCCCAATAGGGATCGTGGTACTACGAAACGAAGGTGAAAAGTTGCAGTTTCAAGTTTTTAGCAAAATTGTGGTTTCAACTTTAAGGCAACGCCAAGAGGTACAACAAATCTTTGACCTGGACGCAGAGGTGGCACAATTGGGACATTGAGGGCGGAGCTAAGAGAAAATGCTAGCGGCGCGCCAAACAATGCCCGAAGCCAAAAAGTTTTATTTTCTAAGAAATTAAGACTTAATTGGTAAAAGCGGCAACAACATCAGCAACTTAAACAGCCACGGCAACAACAACAATAGCAACAGAAACACAATAAAAACGACAGCGAAGACAACAGCCGTTAGCCTTACGGTGAGTTGGAAAAACCAACATCAATGAAAAGTTTAAGCAAAACAATGGCAGACAAGTAAACAAAGCCTATGAATGCTGCGAGCTGATCTTAAGAAGAAGAGGACTGCATCGACGGGCTCCGGCTCCGGCTCAGGCGCATATACGAAGCCAAACACGCCTTATTTCCAACTATATGCTAGATTCCAATTACAATAAGATATGTTAGACAGCAGTACTTCAGCCCATTATTAAATATCGCTTTGCAGTAAAATTGACCATTATTACAATATTTGAAAGGGTATTCTATAGAAGTTACCAATTATAATCGATGAAATAACGACCTTTTTAACAATTGAACATCATGAGTAGCGACATAAAGATGAGTGACTCGCCAACCTAAAGAAATTCATTTATTTATGCAGACTCTCATCCAATTCTGGGATTAGACATAATCTTAATTAAAATACATACAAAAGTCTTAATGCAAACAGCGCCACGCGACAAAAATAAATAAGAATTGTTTAAATTAGTCAACAAGCAAGAGGACAAAGACAACAAGAAGTCTCTTAAAGCCAACGAGCAGAACGGTATATCAATAGTCTCGAAAAGTTTTAATGGGTTGCGCGACCTTATCGACTGAGAACAAATTAAATGCCTACAGGCATGAGATTAGCGGCTGAGCAATTAAAATTTTAAAACTCCTCTCACACAACATAACGACCAACAAATATGTAAACAAAATTAATGAAAGTAATAGGAATAATACATTATTACAATAATACATTAAATTAAATATTAATAAGTAAGAAAGTATAGTCGAGTATGCTCGAGAAATACCCTGCAGTGCTGCTATTTAGCAAATTTTGCTTACTTTTCTACATGTTCCCACAAGAAGTTATACAAAATTTAATTTAGTAAAGAAGATGTACAACATATCATCGATGATCTAAAACGTGTTATCGATAACAGACAAACGGAAAGAGTTATCGATTTTTCAAAGCAACCTCCATATACCCGTGCCATAAGAGAGCCGACATACAAACTTTCAAGTCGGACAAACGGACGGAATTTTAAAGTTTTTCAGGGTATAAAAATGCTCAAAACATTCTTCAAAAAATAAAATCTTTTAAAAATGTTCATAAAACTTACTTCATGCAATGTCCTATTTGTAAGCCATGAACTTCGCATAAGATTGTATTGTTTTTCGGTTGTAATTAGAAATCACGCGAAATGTAACTTTCTTTGTTATTTACGTATTCAAATGGGTTGGACGTGGCAAAAATAAGTCATAATTGCCAGCATTTGTAATATTTCCCAGGCAAATTAGCCATTCGAGTTGCTCGGTATTTTAAGGCTTGGCGCCCATTAAACCATTTAGCAATTACATAACTGACTGAACTGACGTCAGGGCGAACTCTGAATACTGTGGTTTAAGACTTTAAGGATGGTTCGATAGCAGAGAGTATCTGAAGCGGCCAGGGCAATACATATCAAATTTGGTGTCAATATAAATTACGATGCCGAAGGCAACAATCTTTAGCTGTCCGGAAATGAAGGCATTTGTCCGCATGGAGAGCGCTGCCAATAATAATTACAAAACTAGCGACATGACAATTTCAATGTTGGACGAAGACGATGATGGCGACGGTCATTAGAGAGCCTTGAAAATTTATCTGCGTTCAATTAAAAAACTTTTCAAATTTCAATTAAATGGGGAAATTGGCATATTTAGGCGCATGATAAACGAACCATGCTGCCATTTACCATTCAAAATTTTCCAGCAGAGGCAACACGGCTGCCAAATTGCGCAGCCATAACTAAGCCTCGGGATTATTTTGTCAATTTCAAATGTCCTGCCATTTACAGCATTTTAATTCGACCCCGCTGGGCTGGAATGGGCTGGAAGGGGCTGGAAGGGGCTGGGAACACTCGGCCCGGACACGCTTGGCCGAAGTTGGGGCCCTTTGTTATGTTCGGCTTGTTGTAGAAATGTTTATGAAGCAATTAGGTTCTGAGCTGAGAACAATGCGACCAAATGGCTGCAACGGAAATTTTAAAGACTCTTGTCATGCTGCCAAACACCTTCAGCTAGCGAGGCGAAAGGGTATTGCCATGCTGGCTTTAACTTTGCGCCAGCTCATCGTGACAACAAAAAGATTAAAATCTTGTTACGCCTTCGCCTGATTTAGGCTTTTGTTTGAAACAATGCCAAGCGACAACATCATGATGTTGGATTTTGCTTAAGTCTTGGCTACCCTTTGTACATAACCTTGCGGGGGATAAGCCATAAAGCGTGTAACGCTTCGAAGGAGACCTCGGCAACCGGACTTGTTGGATATATATGTGTATGTATCTATATCTATATCTAAATCTATATATATATCTATATCTATATCTATATCTATATCTATATCTATATCTATATCTATATCTATATCTATATCTATATCTATATCTATATCTATATCTATATCTATATCTATATCTATATCTATATCTATATCTATATCTATATCTATATCTATATCTATATCTATATCTATATCTATATCTATATCTATATCTATATCTATATATATATCTATATCTATATCTATATCTATATCTATATCTATATCTATATCTATATCTATATCTATATCTATATCTATATCTATATCTATATCTATATCTATATCTATATCTATATCTATATCTATATCTATATATCTATATTAAATTACAAATTTTGTTAATTATTTTTAAATGCAGAAGAGATCAAGATCCCATCAAGCAAAAGTCTCACTTACTAGGAATGAATGAAACAAATAATAATAAACTAGGGTGCTCGACTAGGAAATACCCTGAACTCATATATATTGATTTATTTGATCTTAAAGACACGCTTTTATATACTTTTTTGAGAATACCTTTTGAAGCACAACTTTCTATTTTCAAAACTTTCTATCTATTTGAAACCTCTTGCTCTTAAGATGTTCGAAGAATTAAAACGTGTTATCGATAAAAAGAAAACACTAAGACTTATCGATAATCGAAAGCAAACTCGATATGTGCGTGCTATTGTAGAACCAACATGTAAGATTTCATGTCTCTAGCTCTTGTGTTTGTTGAGTTCAGATATACGTACATACGGACATACGGACGGACAGACAGGGTTAAATCGATTCAGCTGTTGATCCTTCGGTGTGGCCGACTCCTTACATATACTTTATGTAGTTGTCCCCACCTCCTTCTGCCTGTTATCTGTTTACCCATTTTTCGTGGGTTCAGGGTATAAAAAACCCCGGTCAAATAAAAAATTATAAATTGTATAAATGTCATCATTTATATCAATGACAAAGTCCATTATGCCCAAGAATTTTTAAATTTACTGAACACTTCAGGAATTCCGATCATGCTTTAAAGAAATTTAAAGTGCATTGGGACGAAATCTTACGAGACGACTTAATTAAAGAACAATTTAATTGAAGCAACCGTCAACCAACCCATAGAGCAAGACTACCACATCAAACGTCAATAACAGTCGCATTTTCTCGCTCCCTCTGCCTGCCACTAAACCACACTCGGCGACAGCGTTGCAGTCCTAACCGTTCATTGCAAAGCGACAAAAATGCGTGCGAAACAACAATATAATTGTTATACAGCTACTCTCAAAGTAGTGCTAAAAATCGGAAAAGCGAAAACCCATATTTTCCTTCTACACTGATTTACCAATTGGTAACCTCTTCTAATATTCGACCTGCAGATACTTGCCTTACCCTCTACGTGCATGTAAAATTAAATAATCTAGTTTGTAATAAAAAATGTTCTTATTTATACAGATAGTTTAATTAAAATGCTCGTTTTAAATTGGAATTCAGTTCTACGTAGCCAGCTAAGATCTAGATTATTTTCACTTGCTATTTTAAAAGGAATATTCGTTTATTGTATTTTGTGCTGCTTGTATTTCTTTTTTTGTTTGCTGTTGTTCTTAGGTTTGCTGCAAGAAAAACCAAGTTGCATCTTTTTTGCCGTTTATTTTCTGGCACATGTGGCTAAGCACTTCATTTTTGGCACTGGACACAAGAATTGTTGGTTAGTTGGGGTTGTTGCACCTACCTTGGCTCGCATCTGGGCAAGCACTTCGACAATGTCGCCATGCAGACACGCATACATTAGACTCGTGCAGCCCTCGGCGAGACGATTTCTTATTGCCGTATCCGCATGGAGGCTCCGCACGCTGCTGGCTGAAGGCGACTCCAAATGCGATTTTGTTGCCGTCCTCATCGTCTTCAACTTGATATTTGATTTCCTTGGCGCTTTTCCTGTTGCTGTTTTCATTGTCATTGTTGCCCCCTCTGCTGGTTTTGAACATGACCGTCCCGGCAAAGGACTTTCGAACTGCAGTTGCTTTTTTACAGACGTTTCGCTATTGGGGACTCTCAAACGTGGCGGCTTGGCCGGTCCTGCCACGCATTTTACTTTCACTTGCGCATAGGGTTGCATTGTACTTTAGTTAGATGTGGCAGCTGACAAGCTGCAAGTGCTTGTATTTGTTGCGCTTTTTGCTTTTGTATTTGATGACGCGCTTTGTAGCATTCATTTTAGAACTATTTGTAGCATTTTCACAGGTTAATTTAACATACAGAGTATTAATTATAATTTTTATTCGTTGGCTCTTTCTAGTATTTGAAGTTGCTGCCTATGTATAATTAAACGCTAATTTGTTTGCTCGTAAGTCCTTGCCACATGCGGGCTCTCTTCCCAGTTGCTGGTTGCGGTTAATGTTGACAGTTTTGCTCACACAAAGTAAATACGTTTTGAGCTTTCAAGCGTAAACGGAAGTTGCCGCCATTATATGAGTTTACGAGTGCGTGTGAGTGTGTGTGTGTGTGTCTGTGTGTGTGTGTGTGTACTCGTATGTATGCACGTGTGGACTCTAATGCGCCAACTGCTTTCACTCGAACGCCTTTTAAATTTTCAACAGCCTGCGACATGCGGTGAAACGAGCGCGAATTGACGCAACGGGACGCGACGCAACGCGGCGCACATCAGCAGCCTTTTCAATAATTAATTTCAGTTTTTATCAAAGCACTCGCTCACACACACACACACACACACACACACACACACACACACAGAAAGAGAGAGAGAAGCGCAGACTAACATACGAAACTTGGCTGGCTGACTGGGGAATTAGACGACGCTTTGGCAACTGCCAAATAGACAACGACAGCAACCAACCTGCTCTCGTTCCTGAAGCCCTTGATCAACGCCGCGACGAAGCGCACGAAAGTGTGCTATGAAAAATTCAATGCGCTTACATTTGATTTAAATTTCCCTCTTTATCTCGCACACACGCCCGCGACTGGCCTGTTATCAAAGTGAAATTCGTTGTTAAATCGCTTGGCAAATAGTTTTCGAAATAATGACTAACCAAAGTAGAAAATTTTGTTTATTTTTGGCAATCAACATGTATAAATTATGACAATGCGGAAAGCAGCATGAAAGGTTCTTAACACAAAATAATGCTCATGATGATGATGCTGTACTGATTAAAGCAGGAACGGGACCAGCTGCTACATTTGCCTTTTATAAAGCGATAAATGGCGAAAGCTGCGCAAACCTATCGGTTGATTGAAAACCGAAATGGAATTAAATAAATAAGAGTACGCGCATGCAGATAGCTTCGATGATGGCATCGCATTGTGGCAATGGAATGGCGATGGCCACGCATCGCATTAAATTTGAGAGCACGTAAATCGCTCGACGCCGCGCTGCGACTGCGGCTTTTATCGATGTTGCTTCTGCTTCTGTTTCTGCCTCCGCCTCCGCCTCTGCCTCTGCTTCTGTTTCAGCTTCTGCCTGAGCCTTTAGCCCGACTTCCGAGTCCTCCGTAGGTCTGGGCTGCAGCTGGTTTGTCTGCTGCTTTGCGGGCGCTTTTTGTGCGGGCCGCAGCAGATTTACATTTCATTTGTAGGCAACGATGACAGTAAACACTGCAGCACTGCCACTTGATGATGATTTTGACAAGGTTTACGAGTTGCTCATCATCGCAGGCATCGCAGCCATCGCGGCCATCCTGCGCATCACTGGCGCCTTCGACAGGCGTTGGCTTTTAATAAATTAATAAAAAGCGCGACTCGCGCCACAGCGTAAGGCAATAAAATTTGTATTCGGCAAATAGTGAATACAATTTATCGTTCGCTGCCCAGCAGGTCTGCTGACATTAATATTTTATTGATTTCATTAAATATAACTCATATAATTCAAAACAAATTTACCCAATAAGAGTTTTCGAGAGTTACGGAACGTGGTGGGTTATTTTGAATTAACATCGTCGAGCCTATGAAATCGTGAAGTTGGATACGCATTAATTTACTTTAAATTGTAAAAGCCTCTCTTATAAATATTATGTTTTTGGTAAGCGACAAGTGTATTCATGGCATGCAATCAGTAGGGAAGAAAGGAAAAAAGAACAAAAGAAAAACGGATACGCTTTAAAATGAAAACCTAATTTTGAGTCGTTCTATTGTATGATACTACCAATTAATTTATTAAATAAAATATAATTGCAACGTCCATTGATTAATAAGAAACAAGTAATAAACTCTAATTGACTTTGCTCGATTGACGAATACCCTAAACTCTGTGCAGTGCCTCTCTTCTTTCTCGACAAGAACTCGTCTGCACATGCATGCCGAAATTGGTGAATTCAGCGATAAGCCGACGCACTCACACATACACACCTACACTCACAACAAACAAATGGTTAAATATATTACTTATTAGTTACAAACTGGAACCTATATGTGAAATTTCTATTCTGTGGCTATTATACATTCTAATATCGACGCGTTTCAAAAATCTATTTCTCAATCAATTCATATCATCAATCTTTAATGCAAAAAATGATACATATTGATTGCTACACATGCAAAATAAGACCATTTGACTCTTATGTATATTCCTTAAAGCGGAGCATCGTAAAAGGCTAGACGACAGAAGCCGAAAGATGTAAGCATAATACATCGTGTGGGAGCATTAAATGAAATATATATCTCGTAGTTGACCTTTCTCTTTCAGTCTATCTGAATCCATATATTTGTAATATGCTGTATGTGTGCCATAATCGTTTAGACGTTTTATGGTGTTACCATAATTATTCTATTATTAAGTACCAAAACATTTGTCATGCACGCAATGCTGGCCTTATTATAATTATTGTTGTTGTTACTGCTGCTGCTGCTGTAGCTGCTGCTGCTGCTGCTGCTGTAGCTGCGGCTGTTTATAAGTGATTAAACGTAGCCAACGCTGGCAAACTAAATTGTGCCTGAGGAATTGGTTCTTGTTCGTAGAAACGTACACATATTGTGTGATTGTGTTTGTGTGTGTGTGTGTGTATAACACATGTCAGTGATTGTGTGACAGGCGACCAAACTATTTAAGTGTGTGTCTACGCCCGTGTAAATGTGGCTGAGAGTACGTCTCTCTCCCTCTCTCTGTGTGTGTGTGTGTGTCTGTCTGTGTTTGTGTTTGTGTTTGTGTGCGAAGGACTGTGCATGCAGTTAAACGCAAACTCATCCGCTTGGCAAATAAACATTTTAGCAAATTTACTGCCAACTGACAGCTGTCAGCTTTATAACCACCATCAAACAATGGCAGAAATAAGGCGAAAAACAACAACAGGAATACAATCACAATCACGCCTATAACCAAGACCAGAGCAAGGACGCTAGCAAAGGTGTGTTTAGACCACAGACCTATTTACAGAGGGGCCGGAACGAGGCAGTTAGGCAGCGACAACTAAATACACTCTCACACAGAAACACACGACTGAAGTGGTTGGAGTACACACATACACACACACATACACACACACACACACACAGGCATACAGAGAGTGACAGCACCTACAGACAGAGTGCGACTGAACAGCCAGCCATTTTTCCCCACTTAACACTTCATTGAAAAACCACTCAAAAAGCCACTTTTGCAACGAGTGCGAAACCCTAAGGGGGCATGTGGCAAGCACACACACACATTTACACACAGCCGCCACCTAAGCCAGGTGTACGGCTAAGTAAACTGTTTTGTCTGTCCAATTTGTTTGCTATTTGTTTGCAGCGTTTGTCTGCTCTCGAGCATCAGCAACAGCCACTGAAATCCTTTTTGCGACCAGCCTTTGACTTTGACTCCGACTCTCACTCTGACCATCAAATTCCTGGCTACTGGCTAATTACGGAACCAAGAGCACTGCCAATGCTGCAACTAATGAAAATTTAATGCATCTGAACCTGGTTCGCTCAAAGGCATACTGAGCGCCCCGAAATGCCAGCTGGCAGCAGGTCGCTCACGGAATTCCAGAGCTTGGTTACAACTCCTGCCAGGACATCCAGTGTTTACCTTTGACTGCATTTATAACACAAATTGTTCACATTTTGCGTCGCAAACAATTTTTCTTGTTTTTCTTGCTTGCACAGTGGTAATTTTTTTTTTTTATTTCATGCTTTCTGCTGCGGTGTGTTTGAGTCCTTATAGTTGGCGAGTTTCGCTGCTTTCTACACTTGCTGTCAAATACCAGATCTCAATTTTCCCGACTATTTTATGCACATTGTCACAGTTTCATTAATTAGGTACAAGTAAAACAAAATGCCATGATTTTTTTTTTTAAATATTTTTGCACATGGCGTTGCCTTTGAGCTGACCAAGCACTGTTGGCATCTATCGCACAACTGGCTGCCATTGCAGTTATGTGTGTGTGTGTATACGGGGGTGTGCGTATGGTGCATGCTCCGTGTTATTGTGTTGGCCACCCAGGTTGTCATGGCGATGAGGCGGCCACTGAGCCTAGTGGCTATTCCAATAGTTACACACACACCCACACACACACACACACACACACACACACACACCTTAGCCACAACACTCACACTGTCATGCGTTTTGGTTCTTCGGCGTTTTGCTGGCCCTTTGCGTGCCTGACAGCACACATCAAAGTTGTCGAGCATGAAGCTAACTTTGTTCGGCTGATTAATTGGGTTAAACATTCCGATTTTTATTGGAGTAATCATAGCCCTGGCATATATGGTCCAACATTCGCAGCTCGAAACTTGTTTTCCTTGCAACATTTCTAAATTCGAAAGCTGTCAAGTTCATGATGTGCTGCATGCTTGAAATGCGAAAAGAAAAGTCTTAACGCTGAGATTGGAACTAATCGATTAAATTTAAATTAAGCCAAAAGCTAGCCGAACACACAAACACACACACACACAGACACATTTGTAGCTGTTACAGCTCATAAATTCCTTGACTTGTGTCAGGATGTGTTGGCTGGGCCGACATTTTGCTTCCACAGAATGCCGAAAAGTTTCTAGCGGCGGCATGTCATGAGCAGCAGCAGCAGCAGCCGCAGCAGCAGAAAGTAAAGCTCCAGCAATAATTCTACTAAGCCTGGCTAAGGCGTCCAGTCGGTTAAGTGCACCAGAAATAAACTGCACACATTGTGTGCCGCTGGGAAAACTTTGGCAGCAGCTGCAATGCCGCAGGAATCGAAGCAGAAGCCGAAATTTAGTTGGGCGTGGCTGGATGAAGTGCTGCAGCAGGAGTAGCTCGCAGTTGTTTTAATTGAAATGGCTTTTGGGGAGTGAAAGCCATCAAAGCAGAGGAGTCATGTGTGTGCCATGCTGGATGTGGCTGCCAGCCCGTCTGCCTGCCTGCCAGCCTGCCAGCCTTCCCGCCTTCCCGCCTGCCTATCCTCCTCTCTCAGACTATGCCGCATATGCGCATATGCGTGCAGCGGGTTATGCATTTATGCGACTGAGCTTGGCAGTTGTTTGAAGTAGCCACTCGTACTTGTTGCAGTTGGAGCAGCTGCAGCAGCAGCAGCAGCAGCTGCAGAATGCGGTGCCCACGGTTGCAGTTGCTCTATTTGCAAGCCACAAACTACCCGCATGGCCACATTGCAAAAGCAGCGCCACATGCAAAGTATGAGGCACATTCTTGATTTGTTTCGTTTGTTCGGTTGTTCGTTTGTTCGTTTGTTGGTTTGTTTGCCTGCCACCCACATTCTCTCTGTGCCACTCAGGCCGTTCGTCCTGTCAACTTCTCAGCTGCTGGCTTATAAGCAGGGTGCTGACAGTGCAGCATGGGTTAGCAGAGCTAAAAAGCAACATGACAGGTGCATTCGTCCCCACTTTGCCACTCCAACTGTCTATCCTCTCCCTCTCTCCCTCTCTGATGGTCGCTATCACCTACTTGGTAAGCCATAAGTTCGGTTGATATGCCCACAAATAGTTCAACAAGCAGCTAATTTAAGAGCACACGCTGGCCGGTGTTAAGTTTGTGGCACGCCTATTACGGAAGATAAATACAAATCACTAATTGCACTTCTAGTCAAGACCAGGCCAGGACTTTTATGCTTGAATGTAACTTTCACTCAGTTAAGATATAATCAGAGCTCACATCCTCTCTCACCTTATGCACACACACACATACATTTTAATTGGGACAAACGGAGTAATTATAAAGCTCATTAGTTGAGCAATTTCTGTCAGTTGTTGTCGAATTATAAATTGCATGGCATTCCGTTCTCCCTGATACAAACATTCATCTTCTCTTTCGCTCGCATTCGTTCTGACTCTCCCTGCCATTAAGATGCTTAAACTTAATTGAAACAGCACAGCGCCCGAACTGCCACGCAGAGAAAAGCAGCGCAGCTTAAAGATTAATTATCCTTTACCCGAGCAGACAGAAATAATTATATTTCCCCAGCGTACATGTGTGTGTGTGTGTGTGTGGTTGTGTGTGTGTGCAAGGGAAGGTCGCATATGCATCCGCATAGATAAGGTGTTGATTGCATCGCCTTTTTGCAATTCCCCAAGTCAATTGAATGTCAAGTGTTGATTTCACTTAATTGCTGACACCGTTTAATGACACAATTGAACCGGCTGACCTAAACGGCAGGACATGCGGAATGCTCAACTGACCCCCTCCTGCTCTTTGCACCCCTTTAAATGTTACCGCCACCCTTGTCGTTAACTGACTGCATAATTAATTAGCGCATTCGCCAAAGGCAAGCGGCAAACTCCCAGCTACTGCAGATTAATATTAATTTGATTAAATTTCCCGGAAGAGCTTCGCCAAAGAAAGCCACAGGCTTGGGCTGCAGGGCTGGTCGGCTTTGTGTCATTAACTTTAAGGTGCACTCGGAAACTGGGTGCCTGAAACCATTTTCACATTTTTAATTCCCACTCACACACACACACACACACACACACCCACACACACTTGACTCCGCACAACCACATGGCTAAAGACCCACTCAATCTGTATCGGGTTTATAGTGCGTAACGCCACGAGAAATAGTTTGGACCATTGAAAGCCTTTTAGCAACAGCACGCGGCAAGCGTTTAAAGTGCCACCATATCGAATGCAGACTCAAACATACGCACGCACACGTACACAGATTCCGCAACACCTATATGCAGCATTTATGCGTGATAATAATATCATTTTAGATTTTATGCGGCCCATCAGCGCTTACCAAACGGCCTTAATTGCATTTACATTCACTCTCACACACACACACACATTTTCACGTCAATATTTAGAGCGACGCACATCGCCTGGACCAAAATTTGAAAGCTTCAATGCCGATGGGAAATTTTCAAAAATTGTAGCATACTTATTGGGGCAACAGCAAAGGGAAAAATTAAATTGTTTACCAGTTGTTTTTTATTGCCGACTTCCCTTCGCGCACAGCAAAGCAAAAACTGGCATAAAAAATTGAACAATCCACAATAAATATGCTGCATAAGTATATGTAAGTAAAAGTTTTGTGCGCAATAAATTTTATTAGCATAAAATTCGTAAAGCGCTTTTTGAAGACTTTCGGCCGCCGGCCATTTATGTAGGTATTACATACTTTTGCAAGCAAGTCAAGAAAGCCTGAAGGTTGCTACCAAGATACCTTTCATCTATTGAATATTACCAAGAGCTCACCATGTCGAAAAATCAAAGTAATTGATCAAAAATATGTAACATAATGCAATCCGGCTTATTGTTAGTATTATTATACGATTACGTGACCGAAGGGTTTGTCTTATCACCCGCTCTTCGGCATTTCCGTATGATCGGACTAACATAAAAACAAATGGCGTCAAGTAAACACAATTATGTAATCAATTAAAAGCTGATCAACCAGAATTATTATAACACTGCAGATCATATAAAAATAAATGAGCCAAGCCGACTGTGAGTGTTGCGATATAACTCTCAGTTTTATAGCTTTTAACTTAATCTAATACTGAGCTACCCTGAATTCAAATGATGTATGTATGTAGAGTGAAAAATTATGTAAATTGAAAATTTTGGTTTCTGACAAAATTTTACTGTTCTTAGATTCTGAACGAATATTACCAACCATTACCGTCCGATAAATATTAGTTTAACATTAAAATATATAATTTCTATATATTTACGTTTGAAATGATATTAAACTAACATCTAAAATTAATTTACACCATCAATATACTCACCTGCATCCGTTTCGTGTATATATGTAGTAAATATATATACAATGACAATTTAGATTAAAAGCTTGGAAACAACAAACAATCTTAGTTAATCGTATAATCAGAGCTAATCTTTAATTTACAACAATATTAAGTATACGACCACAACTAAGTATAAAAGCACATTAATACATTTATATTAATGTGAACGAGTATTTTTCATATTCAATTAATTGTTTCACATAAACACCTTTAAAATTTGAATATAGAATTGAATTCTCATTATCATTCATCACTTAATGATTTTGTAGGTCTTCATTATTTCTTAAGCCAGGTAAAGAATTATGCAAATATCTTGCAACTATAATTAGGCCACCAAATCCAAAATTGAATGTGCAAGTGCCATCTCTTTATTTATCAACGAACTATGAACCCGTATTTAAAGATATATATATATAGGTCGAAATGTTATGCCGATATAATTATGATTTGCTCAATATTTCAAATCAACTGAGTTGGCAAGCACTTATAGTCAAAATTTGTGGCAAAGCAAGAAAATGTATTATTGAAACTTACAAGATTGATGGATTTAAGTGCCTGGTTTTACTTTGCTACAGTGAGTACTCTAATTACTAACACTGTTGCTTCAAGTGTTCGAAAACAATTAATTACTGCAGTTAAAAATTAATATAACTTTTTTAAATCAATTTCGTAACTCAATGTTAGAGCTATAGGTTAAAATTGACGAATTGGCCAAACCGATCACCAATAACTGGCTTTAGATAGGGTAGAATTTGCTTGCCAAGCGGCAGAAGTCACAGAGCTCAAGTTCTGCGCGCCATTACGACGTCGCGTTGCCTGCTAACTTCAAGTCCAAACTGACCACAAAACATTTTCAGCTGAAACTTTATGCCGCAGAAGGCAATGGCGATAGCGGTCTGACGCTCACGAAACGACGGTGGCAGCGACGTCTACTCCAAAATAATAACAATAAAAAATCAAAGGCAGTAAAAACCAAAAAACGTGAATCCAAGCCAATGCAAATGGGTGTGTGTGTATGTGTGGCTCTTGGCCCAAGGGTTTGGCATCGTTGAAAAAGAACTTATGGCTGAGTTGCCCGCTGCTGTTGGTATTGGTGTTGGTGTGGCTGTCGATGTTGGTAGTGTGCTAATTTGTATTTGCGGCACTCGCATACCGAGAGGCAGGTAACTGGCAGCTGATGTTGCCATTGTAGCAGCTGTAGTTGTTACGTCGCAGTCCGGTCACTACGAAAAATGAAGTTGACCTGCTTTCAGCCGAAAGCCAAAGTAAGCCAACCAGCGCGTCAAAAAGTGGAACAAAACACACACACACACACACACAGCTAAACACATCCGAGCAAATTTACATAGGCGCGGCCAAAGAAATTATGCATACGACTGTTGATATTGAAATGCCGAATAGGTTGAACTCAACGCCGCCCACAAGAAAGTGAGTTGAAGTGGACCCGGCAGCAAAGCAAGTTTTGCTTTCGTCTACGAACACCAGTTGGCAGACTATAAACACGTAAGGCACGAAAAGCAAACAAAATAAATACAATAAGGCAGAGCGGGACGATGCCAACGTCAACGCCAACGCCAACGTAGACGCCAACGTCAACGACGACGACGACAACAACATGCAATCTAAGTATGTAAGAAGGACCTTTCACTCACATATTTATTTGCAATGGTAGTGCAGCTGTTGGCGCTGCTAACGTCGGCGTCGCAGGAAGTTGTTGCAGGAAGGGGATCCTCCTGGGCCGCAACCTTTCTGGGTCAAATCGTAGTTAAAAAAAAATAGCGTGGCTTAACTATGCCGCCATTCGGCTTTTGCCAAAGTCAAACGCATTGGGCAAACAGCAACAATGTTGCGACGCCCTCATTTTGACCACGAATAAATCAGTGAGCGTCGTGGCTAACGTCGAGAACTTGGCACAAATCCATTAACACTCACATTTTAGTTGTCGCATGCTTTGCACAAATAATTGAAGTCTATTAGGATAAACTTGGCCAACATGCAAATAAGCCAAGCCCAAGCTAAGCCTAAGTCCAAGACAACAGCTGAGGAAATCAGCCCCTGCGGCTCGACTTGTTGTTCA
The DNA here is from genome assembly GCA_037075185.1 of Drosophila pseudotalamancana. NCBI lineage: Eukaryota > Metazoa > Arthropoda > Insecta > Diptera > Drosophilidae > Drosophila > Drosophila pseudotalamancana. The sequence continues at coordinate 174,098 of JBAMCK010000619.1, read as the reverse complement.
TGTTAACTAAACGAACTTTTAATAAATTCATTACGCTGGCAATTTACGCCTGCCACGCCCACAGCCCACAGCTCACAGCCCATCAGACCGACAAGCTGCACAGAGCAAGGGATTGTCTTAGTGCAATCCCTGACATTATGTATACGCCCCGTACATTTATGAGCCATCAAATTTATGGCCATGCGAGCACGTTAGGGTGTGTTGATCCGGAGAACTGCACTGTTTGTCGTCATTTTAGAGTTTGCCTTGACTTTTCTAAGACATTTGGAATCGAACTTGTGTGTGTGAGCACTAACTAAATGTTTAAGGCTTGAATAAGCAATACGAGAATGCACACAATACTTTCTAGAATTTTACTTGACTCACGCTTAATTCATAATCCATTTAGTTCCAAATTAAGATGTTTCGGAATGAATAAGAAATTTTATTAATTTGAAAATTAAACAAAATTTAAAAAACAGTGTTCATTAGACAAAAAGTGACTATGAGAAAAGACTAAAGAGAACGTATAATAAATTAAATAACTATAGCTGAAATTTTGTTAGCAGGCAAACTAAAAAAAATATCGATTTTTTAATTGTAGTCGATTTGCGATTTCTCTAGCATAACACATAAAATTTCACCTTTTGCTTGTTACATACATTTTCACAACAAATTTTACGTTTACCCATTTTTAATGGGTTCAGTGTATAAACATTAATTGTAATGCTTCTACTTTACTTAACTGCATAAAATGTTGCTTTCCATAACTAACATCATATTAATCTTTACACCCCTTGGTTTTCAAATTACAATCTCAAATGCTTGAATTATGAAATATTGAAAGCAAATATTATAATATTATTATAGCATTCGTGGTAAGAATACCCTGTATAATTATGTTGAAAATATTTATATTAAATTTTATTAATAAACTATTTCAATAATGGTGCCAAAAATTTGGAATTTGAAAGTTTGTTTGCAATGCAGTTAGACGCTAAGTCCGTCCGCCACTTTGATTGTTTAAGTTATCTTAAAATGTAAAAACATTTAGCACCTTATACACTGAAAGAAAAATGTATCTATATATATTTATATATTTATATATACTTATCTATCTATCTTAAAGAAATATCAGAAAAGTTTTATATGACATCCAGTTTATACGAAAACTAGAAAAAAGGTTCACACACATAATATTGTACAAAATTCCATTTTTCCTTTTCCCATTTTCCTATACTTCGGTTGTAGTGTGCTCGAGCACAGCAAAAAATTGTCGAAAAAGTCAACCATTGGCTGACAGCCGTGACAAAAGAAGAATAAGATATCTAGCGTTCAAAGAAAAAATCAGTGCATCTCAAATACGGAGTAATTCGTCTCTGCCGATACCCACTCGACGTGAGCAGAAAGTCTTCGAGTACTCGGATAATGTTTCATGTGAAAAAACTCTTCAAGTCGAAGTTTCTGCCTAAGCATAAAGCTGCTCGAATACAACATTTGGGACACTGAGTAGAAAAATATTATTTTGAGTGATGAAAAAAATTACAAAGCGATAAGCGAGGTCAAACAAAATTTAAGATATATTATGTCTGTTATGATTTGGGCTGCGTTCGGGCTTAATAGAAAGATGTGTGTTTTATAACGCATAATATAAATGCATAAAATTATGTTGAACGGTTGAAGACTGAATTAGTGGCATTTAGAGAGGATAATTTTATTGAAGATTAAACTTTCCAACAAGATAATACACCCATCCGCACAGCAAAGCTCACAAAGAAGTATTTCAAAACCTCGACCAGCACTCAGTACGGAGATAATTCCGATAAAGAATCTTTGAGACATTTTGACTCAACGGGCTTAAATTCTCCAAAACCTGCTCAATTTACGAATAAAGCAAATACTGAACAGCGATAAATGTTCTATTTAATATTTATCTATGATTTAAAATTATTTTATGGTTTTTGTTGTTCCATTTTTTAGCTTTAAATTACAAATTCTAAACCTATCCCTGTTACTTATTTCGTTTGAAAATCATTTATTTAATAAATTTATTATAATTTTTATATTTATTTAAAATTTTTTTTACGAAAAATATATAAAAAATTTTGTTAAGTTTAACAACCATTTGTTTTTTAAATCTATTCATCGGTTTACTTTTTATAATATTGGAAGTTCTTTACAAATAAGAACATACTTTTAATTCTTACATTTTTGTATACGCCATTTCTAAGTTTGGATAGTAAAAAAAATTGAAGTACCCACGAAAGTTACGTCGTTTGCTTCCTTAATACCATAATTCCTTTTACACATTAGTAAATAGTTGAAACAATAAGTTTCTAATAAATAAAAAAAAACCTTACTAGTTTTTAAATTTCTTCCACACAATCCTAAATTTAGGTTAAATTGGCCTTATAATGGAGTCAACATGCAATGCAAATACGTAATGCTAATAACGTATTCCACGTGACTTACTTATATATTATTTTTACGGTGGCAAGCTAACCCCAAACAAAAGAACGCCAAAAAATAATGCTGATTACTATTTAATAAACCTATTTTAATAAAAGGCTTTTAATTGCCGGTTTACGACGTAGACCGGATTCATATAACTTTAACAATCACTGACCAAGGACGTTTTAACCAACTAATAGAGACGGAAAAGTTAGTTAAATATGTCAACTGAATAAAGTAAGCCGAAGGAACTTAAACTGTGTGATTATATCTCAAAATAAATAAATTACCAAGCAATTCGCAACAAAGTGACCCAAATAAAAAGCATTCGGAATGAAAACCTGACTTTAAATGTCGCCAACATCAAACGCAGGTCCTGCCACTGCAAGCTGATTACCGCTAATTGTGCCCAAGGAAATTGAAATTAAACAAGGCAGACCCTGAGCCGAATCCGAACTGCCTTCACAGAGGGTATAAAATTATATTAATATATTTTGTCAGGCTGTCTTTGATATTACATGGGGACAATTCCTTTTCTTTACTGCATTAAGGCTTATTTGCATCAAAGAAACTTGTTAAATAAAATATAGAAATCACGAATATTTGTAACAACGTTTAAGCTGAAATTCAATTTGAATTCCAGAAAGTATTATCACAGAAAAAAGTCATTAAAAAAACCATCTTAAATTGTTTTATAATTCTTAAAATTCAATAATAAAAACCGTAAGTACTTGAATTAAAGAAAATCACTTAAAAGAGCAAATTTCAAATACGTTTTAACACATTACTGCGAGCTGCAATTTATCCAAAATTTAAATACCATTCAAGTCTAAGACAAATAACTTCGATTACTTCAAAATAAAAAAAAATAAAATTATTAAAGCAGTCTGTGATGTCATTGTCAGCACTGAATATGATTCGTATTTTTTTAAAATCATATACACTTAAACCTCAAGCACTAAAGGAGTTGGGTTAAAAATGGCTCAGGTAGGCTATGAGATGAAATTTGATTTACACATACTGCTAAAAAACTCATTTTTATTTTATACCTATAAAGGGTAACCAAATTTCTGTTCTACGAAAAATGTTCGGTTTGGGTAAAAAAAAACCCGAAAATTCGTACATAGTGCCACAGAATTCAAAAATCAATTTAGAACAAAAACCTGCTTTCAAGGAACATATTGCCAATCTTAAGGAAAATAATTACGATCGCAGCGCCATGAATAAGTGCCCACATTGTGAGAATATGGCCAAGAACTTTTTGTACTTGGAGAGCCTGATACGCAACAATTGCGATAAGAATCCGAAGTGCAGCCTGTGCCAATCGTCCCTCAAGTATCTACAATATGTGAACAGGAACATAATGCAAGTTTTTGGAAACTTTGACTCGATTGTGCAGGCTGCACGCGTCTTTTCCACGCAGGTGCCGCCAACGCCAAAATACTCTGTGAAGAAGCCCCCTCCGAAGGAAGTCAAATCAATTCGTTCTGAGGGCGGTGCTATTGTTAACTCACAGAAATCTACAAAATCTCTTAAAGCTGTGAAATCGCAAAAATCAAAGAAGTCGATAAAGTCTTCAAAGTCGGGCAAAACCCTGGTCAAGTCGAAAGGCAAGGCTGGTTCTGCTACAAAGTCAAGGACAGGTCATGGAAAAATGGTTCTTAAGAGTAAGTTTAAGTCCAAGCCCTCCAAGTCATCCAAATTAAGCAAGCAGCTCAGCAAGGTAGTCCGCAGTGCCAGCCAGTACCAAAACATGCGTGCAATGCGCTCCAAGCTGGTCAACAAGGCTAATAAGACAAAAAAACAACGCACCGCCCCTCCACCCACCAGCATCAACTGGAGCCTGCTAAAGCGCAACATGCCCAAACGTTCCAAGACTCTTGGTGTCTATTAAATTGCAATGCACTACGTAAATTATATAATTTTGGAGAAAAAGATTTCACCTATTAATGAATGACCCGACATACATCAAACTCACAAGCTGTATCTAAATTCTTCGTCGAATATTCTGTGATGAACAAGCATTTTGGTTAAAGCACACATTAAATACAAGGTTTATACTTCGAAAAAAAACATACTTATATTTTATTTTATCACCTTCTTAGACAAGCAAATCTCTATCTCTCCGACACTATAAGAAATTTACAAAAAAACTAACCTACAAATATTTGGCGTTTGCCCTGACAACCTTATTAGCTATAATGCAAGAAATACGATTAAATTGACTTTCCTATAATCCTGATAGGAACTCCTTTAAATACTATGTTTAAACGATCTTCAAGTCATACCTTCCCGATTTAAGCCTTGTTTCTTATATTCTTCGGTTATGAAAAGGTTTTCCTTTTTATGTTGTTTACGTATAAAGCCGAAAAAGTAACTCTGATTTTAAAGTAAGCGACTGGCCGTGTTTGACACATCCAAATAATTCGACAATCTAAATTCGAGTGGTTGGACCCAAGGGCTGGTCCGATAGCAGCCGGGCTCATAGGTGCACCAGCGTTAGCTTTACAATTTCGTTCTATCCATGTTGAAATATGCCGTATACGCAGCTGTGACCCAAATGGTCGACCCTCCGTTTGTTTATCCAGTCACCGGTCGTGTTTGTATATGTCTAAATTTACCAGTTTTCATGCTCGGTTCGTTGGTCATTTGGCTAAAACTTATTAGACACAAGTGAATTTAGCGCATATGTGCCAGGCTAGTCGCATGTGTATCTGCAGGGAATGCCCTTCACTAGGAAAACAAGCTTATAACTAACCGCATTCGCATTCAGCTCATACATTCGCATTGGATGTATGTTAAAATTTGACTACGAGTAAACATGGAAGTATGCGATTAGCGAAACAGGAAGAACTGACTTCTATATTTCATAGCATGTCAGTGGAGAATAATCAAGGCAACAACTGTGACCAACAGTAAACCTACTTAGTTGACAACTGAGACAATTCAGTTAGCCAACAAAGTAATTTCCTCACTTGAGACATATTGAATCCTCAAAGCATCACTGATATTATTTTTCTTATATAAAATTTAAATAACTGCAAAGAAACGGAATTTTTCTTTAACTAGGAAAATAGATAAGCAAATAATTTTGTAAGTTAAAAGAAAGACTCTATAGATAAATATAAAGTAAGCGAAGTATTTATAATAACTAAATTAATGTAGGCACAGTCCTTTTTTTGTTATCTACTATCTTTATTATTTACTACTTTTAATAAAAAATAAATAAAGCCTTAGCGGTAGATAAATTATCAAGTCTGTATTGCTCTAGTCACATCTAAGTGGATATTTTTAATGAATTAATGTAAATATTTTTGGTTTAATGATATCTAACTGATTATCCCTTATGACATCTGACGTAAATCGTTCATAAATTGTACTTACATATACGAGTATTACAGTCAAATAAAAATCAATACAAAAGTGCACATTGTTAGCCAGTAAAAACTTAGTACTATAGCCTTAGGGTATAGACCGTTCGGGCCAACTCAGGTAAGTGGCCATAACTGCGTGTACAAAATAATATTTGGTAATACTGTGGAGCCGGCCTGTGTGACGCTGCCGCACAATTCCTTTGTAATTAGATAACGCAACAAAGCAGCAACATGGCAACCACAGCATTTCCGGTCCCGGTGCGTTCCAATCGTCTCGCATGAGCCGCTTGACCAGACCCAGTCCCAGTCCCAGTCCCAGTCCCATAATGGCCGCCAGTCCCAGTCCACTCGCTGGCCACTGCACTTTTCGTTCATTTTCATTTTACGTAAAATGTTTTGAGAGCATTTTCTGATTATTTTGCAAAATCGCAACATTAACCGTTGCCATTGGCCACCATGCCACAATGCTTAACAGATGGAGGCACACAAAAAGCGTTTGTCGTTAGTTTTTCAATCGGTGCATTTCCTGACCAATGTTTGATAGACTGTGACCAATCCGCACTAACATAACGGCTTGACTAAGCTGACCTAGGGTTAAAGTAGATGTAAGCATAAAATGTGGAAGCTACGATTAAAGTTGACCTTGCCCGAGCCCTGTCGTGGTCAGTGCTTAGCAAGAGGCACGTCTGTTGCCACGCAAATTTATCACGCTCACGATGTTGTGCAGGACGCTGCCATCCGACTGGAGCTTTGCGTGCTGATGCAGTGGAAGCAGAGAAGCACAGAAGCACAGTTAGCAGCTACATCTGGGCACTGCCAAGCCATAATTAGCCGCCCGGCGCGGAGGTCCTCGCACTCGAGTGGCTAGCGGAGAGTGAGGGCGAGGGACGATGACAAACAAATGGCCCACAAGTAGAAGATTTAGTGTGCTCTCATGCAACTAAACTTAATATTTCACGTGCATTTAACCTCCGGGTTTAAATGTCGTAATTTTCTCATTGGCATCCAGCAGCAGCCCCGTCCTGAGGCATTGCACGAATGTTTTACTGTCTCAAAGTTTGTCTCAATTACGTGCGTGCCAGACTGAGACAGCTCGCTCCGCTGGCCCCCAACAAAATATTAAGACTGCGATATAGGAGCTGAGAATTTCTCAGGGCATACCAAAGTTTCAGCTCGCCGCAGATTCCCTTCCTCTTTCACTACTTCACTACTTCACCACCCCCTTTCCGTTTGTTATTGGCAACTTTTTAATTAAAAGTTTCATCCGAGTAATGGGATATTTGCACTACGAAATGCGATGTCGACCACGACGATACTGGTGCTATTATTTGTGGGTGTCGCCAACGCCATCGCCATCGCCATCGCCATCGCCAGCTCGGCTTGTGCCACTTTGCTCTTATTGGTTGCAAGTATCTAATTGCCAAAAGGATTTGCCTTACATAATGTTGCGCTGACACCATTCCTTTTTTTATTGGCCGCCAAAAACTTTGCCCATCCGTTGCCAAATGCCAAACTATGCCCCACACAACGGTAGCCAAGTTAATGAGCGGCCAACGTCACGTGCGCAATTAATGAGGAGGCCTTTTAATTAAGGGGTTGACTCTCGTAACGGGGGGGATGATCGAGGTGGTAAATCTCGTTGGTGCTTCAGTGTAGCGGCTACAATCAAACGATTAACTTTGGCTTGGTTTTAAAGATCCGACGGCAATAATCACTCCATAAACCGTAAATAGCCAAAGCTTACTTCCGCTTGATGAAGATGATGATGAAGATCGGGTTCCAATAAGGGCATAAAGGTAATGCATTTTTAATTACAAGACGTATATATTTTCTATTTGAAAGAAAAAATTAGTCGAGTATGCTCGACTAGGTGATACACTGAACCACGAGCTATAATATTTATCAAATGTTTTTTTACTTGGGAAATGCATACCGAAATTGACGACCAGAAATACGAGGCAAGCCATGCAAAAATGCGCTAGACTATAACTCTTAAGTTAATTATCCGATCTAAATGAAATGTTTTGGTATATGTTAAAGGCACAGAAATGCGTATATTAAAGAATTCGGAAATGATTGAAAGTATTCCAAATTCGATATATCCCAAACCCCCTCTAATGTCCTCTAACTGAATGTAAATATAAAAAGTTTAATGAATCCAGCTATTAAGATGTATGAGACATGTTCGATAAGCTAAAACGTGTTTTCGTTAACATACAAACGGCAAGACTTATCGATAATCAGAAACTAACGCGATATGCGCTTGCTATAGGAAACCCACACACAAAATATATATATATATATGCGTTCATACATACGGGCATACAGACATATGTACAGTGGGACGACGGACGAACCTACAGACGGAAAAATCTCAATCGACTCGACTGTTAATCCTGATCAAGAACACATGCATATACTTTATGAGTCTGCCACACCTCCTTCAGTCTAATACAAACATATTAAATTAACAGAGTAGGTTACTCACTTAATATATGTTCAGGGAATAAAAATGATCTTATTTTGCATTTTCTTTTGCATCGCAAGCCTTCATAAGCAAGCTCTACGTACTTTATATAATTGCTGCAGATTTTGAATAACTTTGGTGTCACACTTTTTATTCTATAAAATTGCACAGTATATAAATATTGCATCCCACTTTGCATATGAACCAAGATTCAACTAATATGGTTTTTTTTTTAAATTTTTTGTGGGTTAGATATTTTAATGTATGAATAATTAGGGGATAAGCAATGAGCACCACCGTTTTTACTTACTCTGCTTGAAAGATGAAATCAAAATTGGAAAAAAATTGGAAGTTCACACGACAAACAGACGAATAAAGTGATGAACTAACGCATTCATACAACTAGATAATGTTAATGCAAATAGGGAGCAGTTCTTCCAGTTACAAACACTTGCACAAGCACAATAAATGTGCAAATAAAGTTTCGTAAAAATTCAAAGTTCTCATTTTTTACCTCCTTTGGCATTATCAGCAATAAATAACTTCTATGTAGGGCGAGCTGCCAAATACCCAACACTATTTTGCAGTCTAGTTGCCCACCATTCAGTTAACCGACTCTTTGTTGTTCAATTGTCATACTGCGTGAGTTATGTGCCATATACACATATATTAATATACTGATTAGTGAATCTATTAACTATAATGATTTACTGAGTGGGTACTGACGGACTATTGTTCAGTTATACAGAATGAGACTGAGCAAGTGACCGCAGATAGTTCCAAAGAGCAAAACCCATGCATAAAGAAATGAACAAGCAAGGAGTATTTACGACTGACAGCTCTACAGAGTGTGGAAAGTGTAGCCACTGCTCATAGATATATGAAGGGAATCGCCTAATCGCTGGCGGATGTCCGCTCAGAAATTTGCTTTTATTGTTTTCACTTGTGGCAGGCGCTTTTGCCTTTTTTTATATTTTTGGCTCCTAGTGGATTTTTTTAGTTGTGTGTGTGTGTTTTTTGTCGTTCCGCATTCTTGTCGAGTTTGTTGGCAGCGTTCCCTTTCAATTTCCTCATCCACTCGAACGAACATCCTTCCGCTGACTTGTCGTCGTCAGCACCTATCCAACAATGTATGCCCTGGTCAATCGCTGGCAGTGAATCCAAATGACAGCCCGCCTGCCCGTTTGTCAATCAATTGTGAATTGTTTATTGAATGTTGTCGTTAGGCTGCACACAGCCCACAGCCCACAGTCCACAGTCCACAGCCCACAACCACCAGGACAGATATTTGTTGTTATTACTGCTGCCGCTGCTGGGACTGCTGGCTGGTTTTGTTTCAGCGCTGGTCAGAAGCCGGGCCAGCATTAAGCCCAGTTGGTCCAGTTGGTCCAGTTGCCAATATTGTTTACACTGGCAATGGCAACGCTTTCCTCTTTTTTATTGTAAGGCGTTTTAATGGAAAACTGTGCACTGATCGATTTGTTGACATTACCAATGCTTTGTCTTTTTTATACTCTTCCGTTTAGCACTCGAACTTTGGCTCAAAAAGCAATAAAAATACTATATATATAGTAAGCAAAATAAATTTTATATATTTCTATATATTTGATATATCATTTTATATGAACATAATACTGCATTGAATAATTATTTCAAAATCTATTACAAAATCTATTTTATTCATATTTATATTTAATATGCTAAAACAAGATTTATAAAAATTATATTATATAGTATATTATATATTTTATAGGAATACATGCAAAAATAATTTAATCTAGCTTAATGCGGTATTATGTAAGGGTTTCCCATATGCGATATATACCTATGTATGCACTCGATTTATCATTTTACTATTTCAGGCTAGAAATCTATTTTATACACATTTATATTTAATATGTTAAAGCAAGATTTATAAAAATTATAATATATAGTATTACGAACACACACAGTATTACATGAAACAATAATTTAATCCAGCCTAATCCAGTATTACATAAGGGTATCCGATGTGCGGCATCGCGTCCCCAATTCTTCGCTTGCGTCTTTTTGGACGCCCTGTCGCATTACTAATACACACTGTGGTCGCTTTGAATAGATGTTCCCAGGGCTCTCATAATCTTGTCCAAATGGCTTTTGTTCGAATGAAATACTGTTGACTTTCTCTTCACACACTCACACACACACACACACCCGTATAAAGTCAAGCGTCCTTAACAAATGCACGAAATGGCTTTTAAACGACCCGCCGCCGTGCAGTCTGGCTGGCAGAGCCGCGGTTCTGCATCATCTCTTCGTTCGGTTGGCGCTGCCGTTGGCATGTGATGATTTGTTCGCACATAATGAAACTCATCAGAAACTACAGAAGCTAGGCAGGCAGGCAGGCAGTCGGCGGTTCCGGGGATCCATGGGCCAAAGCTATAGTTCAGCACGAAGGAGTCGGGAGTGGCAATGGATTTCGCGTCGTGGCGTGAATTGGCTTGGCATAAATTCAAAAAATGAACTAAGTAACAGAAATCTATCAAGGAGTACTCGCCTCTAAAGATACCCTACGGCTAGTAAAAAATAAATCCCCGTTAGACAATACGCCTCACACTTTTCCTTATAACAAGTTTCAAACTGCAACCAAGATTATGTTCAAATATGTTCAACAATAGTGTATAAAATAATTTAATTGTGCGAATTTCTTCATTGAATGGGAAGCAATAGTTCGTGATCACTTAGCTTTAATATTTAACCCATTTCATCCCATATATGCCATTATATGCTCCTTTTTGAAAATGTTTCTCATTTGCAGGGTATTGAAAATATGTAGCCAATGCGACCGTTACGTAGAAAGAAAATAAAGTAAAAACATTTTGCAGTCTCAGTTTTCATGGAGCGCCGGTCGCTTTTTCTGAGATTTACTTAATTTGAAGTAAGCCCGAGCCATCAAGAAACTGCTTTTAAAATCAATTTGGGTTTTATTTTTTTCTTTTATTTTCATTTTTTTACCCCATTCCTCTGGCTGTCTCGACAACTTTTCCTTTAGGGTTACACTTGGAGTTACAATGGAACAACTTCCTTGGACATTAAGTCAGATGGACCCATGCCTGACCTTTGTCGTTGACAGCCTATAAATGAACCGCACGTTGCGAAATCTGTTTGAATGTTAAGATTTTGTTATATAAGTAAATTTATATGTATATTATTAACACAATCAACCGCCTTGAGAAATTTAATTTACCTCCACCCTATCCGCAAGCAGTCACCATTGAAGTTACTTTTAAGCCCGATGCAAACAATTTCAGCAAATTCATTAGCAGTAACTTTCCTGCCCCACACTTGCCAGCAAACAGTTGCACCACAAAGACCGCAACAGTTGTGCCTGCCACTAAAAATGAGGGCAATGCATTTATCCCGAGGGTCTCACGCAGTCGAGGAAGGGATTCAGCCAAGCAACGGGCTGCCATGTCCTTGTTTTTGATGTGCTGCTGATATTTAAAAGTGGGGCTCCAGCATCAAAGTCATATACATATAAATATATATGGCACATAAACTATTATATATATACATATATATATATTTATATATATATGGCATGTGTGTGTATGCCATCATTGCTATACACAACCTGATTATACCCTATTCCCGCCCACACACACATATAAGTGCCCTAAACAATTTGTTTCAAATGTAACGAAACACAAAAATTAACAAATGCTTAAAATTCATTAAAAAAAATCATTGTTTACACTCAATAAATTTATTCATAAATAGTTTTATTTACTTATAGTTATTAATTATTCTGTTTTAAAAGCAATTTGTTAAATTTTAGTAAGCTTTTAACCAATAATTATATTTAACTTAATAATTATATCTAATTTTCAAAATTAGAAAGAAAAAACATTTTACTTATTTACAATTTTAAATGCATTTACTGTCTAATGTTCGCTTCCCAACAAATTTATACAAAATATTTAGTTATATACATATAATCCACCGTCAACATTTTTTATACAATTTTAATACAAAAAATTCTTAAAAATATTTTAAAATTCAAATATTTAATTTCAAATCGTGCTATAAGTTTTTGAAATGATGAATTTATCGATAATTATTATCGTAATATAATTAATAGCCTAAAACTGTTTTTAATGCTACTTTAGCTATGTAAATTTAAGAAAAGAAAACTAATTTTTGTTTTTAAAAGTATCGGTCAAAAGTTAATTTTTAATTTAATACATTAATTATTAATCTATTTTTTCTATTTTAAAAAAAGAGGACAATATTTAAGTATGCTCTATGTGAAAAACAAGTTGTTATAATCAATTTATTATGAATGTTTTCTTACAGTATAAGGAACGGAATTTGTAACATAGTTTTAGATAAATGATTACAAACTTAATTAACTAACTATACAATCGTTTTCTATATTATAATACCTATGACTGAAGAACTTCGTCATTACTGAATTAATGCTACATGGGTAGATTGTAGGGCATCTTATAGCTGAGCACTATCCAGCAAAGCGGACTTTTTTTTATGTAAGCTTGCGGTAATTGCGTAGCATTTTAAGCATGCTGGCAGCACTCACTGCTGCTACTGCTGCTGCTGCTACTGCTGCTGCTTCTACTGTTATTGCTGATGTTGCTGCTGTTGCTGTTGCTGTTGCTGTTGCTGTTACTTGACACATGTCAGTCAGTCACTCAGTCACTCGTTCTGTGCGCTTGGCTTTTGAGCGTGGCCAAGCGGAAGGCTCGGCAGCGCCAACGAGGAAGAGTGAAGGATTGAGGGGTGGTTGGGTGGTGGGGTGGAATGGCGAAGGGGCGAAGGGGCGAAGGGGGTGTGAGTCAGCAAGCGTGAATTTGACTTTGTGTATGCGAAACATTAAATGCACTTGCATTGCCTTGCCTCATGGTTGTTGCTGTTGTTGTTGCAGTGTTTGCTGCTGACAACAGCAATAATGCAGCACTTAATGTGCCAAATGTGTGTGCATGTGTATGTGTGCGTGTCTGCGTACATATGTATTGTGTAAATGTGTCTGCGTCGGGCTTTATAGAGTAGTCATTGCTGGCATTTGAAGCATTGCAAGCACATTTCTTGTGGCATTTTAGTTTAAACATCAAATATTACGCAACGCCCCGATAATTCTACTAACATATTTTTTTATTGTCGGCCCGCAATTCGCATTCATAGCCAACCGCAGCCGAACAGAGACGCAGATGTATGGAGTTGCAGCTTGGACATATTGCCAGCCACCTCCAACACTTGTCAATTGGGACAATGGTCTGATTTTGGTGTGAATTTTGATGTTGAAGTTAAGGCGAATACCTGTTGGAAAACGGAAATTGCATTTTGCTTGGCTTGCGAGTGCAGGTAAGTGCAGGTAAGAGCAGGTAAGCGCAGGTAAGTGCAGGTAAGCAATTAAAGCGAGCGGATTGGCGGTGCCAGCGTTGGCCTGGTATTAAAGTTTGCCCATTTCATTAGAAAGTGGAGCTCTGCAGCACACACTTTAAAATATTTCTCTAAATTTGAATTTGAAGTTTGATCGATACACGGCCCGGGCTCCCGGTCCGGGGTCTGGGGTTGCGGTCGACGGTGCGCACGAGCGCCCAGATGCACCAACTGGTGCAGACCAAACAGGCCCGGCATTAGCAAACAGGCCCGGCATTAGAGGTCAGGCAAATGCTTGCGGGTCAGATTCATTTCAACGGCAATCGTCGTGCCGAGCTGTTGATGTGCGCCATCAATTGATTCGTTTGTTTTATGGTCGCATTTCTTCAGCTGCATCTCTGTTTGGAGCGTCCGTTTCATGGCTCTATCTGCATCCGATGCTGCCGCGCTGGGCAGCAGCGATGAGGACCTCCCGCCTGCTGGCAGCCAGTCGAGCGCCCATCGCGACTACAGCGATGCACGTTTGGAGCGCGTGGCCGCCTACACCACGACCACAATGCGCCTAAAACCGGATAAATGGCCTCGAATGATGGTGCACGACGAGTTCCGAGTGAGTTTTGCTTAGTTCCAAACATTGCTGACTATAGAACTGGCTGCCAATGCAGCACATTGTCCTGGACTGGCTGCACGGACGGACGCGAGTGCTGGTCATGACGCTGAGTCCTGCCGGTGAGCTTGTGCCCAGGAGCTGCGTTAGCGATCTCTATCTCAGCTATGCGCTGCACAACACTGGTGCACGGGCCAGCGCGACGAATGATTCGACTGCCACGGCTGCAGTGGTGGCTGCGGCAACAGCTACTGGTGCATTGGTGGTGCCACTGCCGCCCGCCTCGTCGAGCTTCACCACACTGGACGGGGTGCCGCGCGGCAAGTGCGCCTACTTTATACGCCACAATATGGGCGTGCCGCTGACAGCTGGCAACTTTCAGAGCTCGGTGCTCTGCGGAGACTTTCCGGTGCACAGCAAAATACAAACAATGTCGCTGCTCTTCGACGAGGTGCTGCAGCCTCTGCTGGAGCAGGCCCAGGACTTGTGGCCGTCACCCGTGCGCAAGGATCTGCAGGCGCGCGTCAAGGAAATCCGAAACACTTTGACCGAGGTGGGTCCAAGTCTTCTATCTGGGCGTATTAATCTAATTGAGTGCAGCGAGCCGCACAGGGCCGACATTAAGCAGGCGCTGGCCACAGACCCGATGTGCTTGGCTTAATTGGGCAAAGTTTCATGTGTCTATAAACGCTATTTATACTTTATTGTTATCCCCCACAGATTAAGGGCAAAACCAACAATCGCACAATTTTATCGTTATTAGTTGCGCCAACAATCGTCGAGAAAGTGTCTGCCCACGTGGACCGGGGGTAAGTAGAGTCCAAGGCCCAACTTTGGTCACACTCAATGGCTTTTGTCTCAAGGGCTGTGTATTTCGTCCTTTGTCCTTCGTCCTTCACCCGCATCAGCTGCGCATCTGCTGCGTCATCGCTGCTGGCTACCAAAGCTTGTTTATATTGATATTGAACTGGAGTCGGCAGGGGAAAGCAATCGTATAAATTGAACTTGGAAAGCAAACAACGTTATCGTATGATTTTGCGTAAATTTATTATGTATTTTCAATAACTTGTTAAATATCTCAAGTTGCAAACCAATTTTCAATTCGGCCAACCTCTCTGAGAGCTGCAACATCTAGATTGCTGATTGCTTTTGCTGCATCCTTTAATTAAAACCCAATACGGCTAATTGCAAATGAATTTAACAAATCGAGGAGCTCTGCTAAAGCCAATACATAAAAGAGTTCCTTACTGAAAAACCATTTAAATTAATCAGCATCAAATAGCAACCCATCAAAGTGAAACACAAATTGCTTCACAAGCAAAGTCGAACCCTTTATGCGGATTATTCGAAAGTCAAATACCCTGTAGATAGGTCTAAGAAAAGCCAAGGAAAGCACAAATAAATACAAACATCAATTAATGATAGATATCAGACTCTTGTAGACCAAATGTTACTTTTTTTAGTATTAAATTAGAAACATACAAATTTAAAACATGAAAAATCGATATTCCAGGAAATAAATATGTTTTTTATTTATTCCAACTATACAATATAAAGATAACAGAAATTTTCACAAATTGTCTTCTCTGTTACATAAAAGTCCACACTTTCGAGATATATTGTTTTACCCTTTCTTTAACGGGCATTGACTATAAAAATGACTAAAAGCAGAAAATCCAATCATAGGAATCAGCCATTAAATCAAATAAATTTGGGTCAATCTTATATGCAATATTTTAGAAAGCTGAGTAGAAACAGAAGCAGAAAAATGAAATGAAAAATACCAAAGAGAGAAAGTGAGGTGCAGCAGAGAAGCAAAAAGAGAGCTAAGCAAGTAAATTGGTGCATGGCCAAGTTAAGATGCAAATGCCTTAAAATTAGGCACAGCTTGTATGTATATTCAAATATATAAATGTGTTATAGTTGAGAACTATCAAGCCATTTATTAAATGGCACAGACAACCAAGCCTTGGCTAGGAGGACAACCCCATACAATACCCTGGGATTCGAACTACGACCCTCGTTGTTCAGTTGCCTATCTGAGCTGATAAAGCCATTTAGACAACACCAACGTCCACCGAGGACTGTTAGGCAGTATTTATTTTCTTCATTTCAATGAAATATTTCATTTGTTGGCGAAATAGACTTGAAACGAGGTAATTTTTAATTATCGTTGCATGCCAAAAGCAATCTAAGGCCGGCCTTGGATTCGAAATTTCGTAACCTATTGGAGGAGATGTTCATCAATTGGACAACGCAAATGCACGACATTGTCATGGAGCGCTCCGAGTCCATTGGCCTGACGACCGGCTCATCGGCACCCACCAAGCATCTATATATAGTCTCCCTTCCCGCTCAGGAGATTACCTTCTGGTCGAACCGCAAGCTCAATTTAGAGAACATATACGAGCAGCTGAGGGAGCCCATGCACAAGGCCCTGGCGCAGATACTGGAACGCATTGAGTCTGTCTACTACGAGCCCTACGCAAAGGCATTCCGTCAGCTCGTGACCGCTTGGTTGGAGGCTCAGGATGTCTCCCTCTGGTTGCAGCCCTTCCAGCGGCACACCGCCGCCTTTAACTCGGTGCAGTTCAGTAATGCGCAGGAGCTCATCGCTCCACTGGTCCATGTACTGCACCTGATCTGGAGCAATGCTCGCTTCTATCGAAGCACCCAAAGAATGACTGTGCTGCTGCACTGCATTTGCAACATGCTGGTGCATCGCGCCGCCGAGGATTTGGAGTTCCCAATGCTCTTTCAGGGAGATGCCGATGAGGGGCTGCAAAGGATCAGGAAAACCGGCGAGGTGTTGGAGTTTTTCAGGTAAGTGACAAATGAAATACATATATCCAGAAGCAGCTTTGACCATGTATGGCTGCTCAGGCAACGTATTCTCGATTACAAGGAGCGCTATGCAAGCAGCCACGTGCTCCTCCCAGCCTTGCCGAGCTCGTCAACTACGGCTCCAACGCCCACTTCCCCGCCCCTTGACGACACGCATCAGCTGTGGCGTTTCTCCAATGAACAAGTGTTTGGCCAAACACTCGATGGCTTCCTGTTGCAACTCTTGGAGCTGCGTCGTGTCTTCCAGGCAGCTGTTCAGTTTCAGCAGCTGGAAAAGCTGGAAATAGGCGGCCTGCGTGGAAAGTTGCTTACAAAGCGCATCAGGGAGGTAAATGTGAAAAACCCTGAAGACTTGCAACTATTAGTACTCCCTTTCATTGCCCCCACCCAGATCTTTAACGAG
Organism: Drosophila pseudotalamancana; assembly: GCA_037075185.1. Lineage (NCBI taxonomy): Eukaryota > Metazoa > Arthropoda > Insecta > Diptera > Drosophilidae > Drosophila > Drosophila pseudotalamancana. The sequence goes on along the minus strand of JBAMCK010000619.1, from coordinate 156,597 downwards.
TTTAAGCTGCTCTTTGAGCAATGGACCAATGTCGACATTGACCTTGCTGCGCCGGGAGCCCAAAAATGGAAATGCTTCAGGCGCGAGCAATCCCGCTTCTTTGAGCAGATGCAGCTGCTGGAGCAGAAGCTGGCAACTGTACTGCTGCAGGCCTTCGGGCAGTGCTACAGCTGGATGCACCTGCTCAAGCTGACGCTGATGTTTGGCTGCCTTTTGCAGCGCGACTCCGTGCAAGCGGAACTAGTTCATCTGTTGCCGCACATGCTCCACATCTACAACACAGAGCTACAGCAGCTGGAGCAGAGCGTGGCAGACGTGTTTCTGCACTATCCATTCCTTGGTCTTCAAGCGGTGCCAATGGCTGCGAATTTCCCCCCAGTAGCTGGCGCCATCATGTGGTTCGAGCAGCACCTGCATCGTTGCGATGAACTCGGTGCACGGGATCTCACGGACCTCATCCAGACCTTGTGAGTAGAGTAGAGTTTATAGAGCTTAACCTTAATTGAAGAACAACATGTAAGAAAACGCTTATCGGGGGTGACCGACTTGAAGATACCCTTCTCCAGTGCTGCTATTTTAAAAATATTACTTATATCTGAAAACGCAAGCACAAGGGCTGAGAACGCACGTATACATACAAATCTTTGGAAAATGCGCAAGGGTATAATTTCTATTTCATATTAATATATTTTTAGCATCTTATGTTTTGAGGCCTTACCTATATTTTTTTACAATTTGTTACAAATGGGGGAAGATCTCAAAGATTTGTTTGTACTGTACAGGAAAATATATACACCAAGTTTGGTTATTCGAATAAGTCAAACCGATTATCCCTAAAAGCAAAAAAAGTGTATTAAAGAATACAAATATAAAATTTCAATTTATTTATGCTATGGACAGACGGACAGACGAAAACATTTTTTGTACAAACAAGTTTTTAGCAACTTGGGAAAAATCGGAGACTTACGTCATTCATTAAGGAAAATATTTAGATAAATATTTGTTATATCCTGTACTCATTAAAAATCGGTTATGTTTCTGTGAGAATGTATGAAAGAGCCAGAGGAAGGCGTGGCAGACCCCATCATCAATTATTCGTGATCAGCATAAACAGTCGATTTGATTAAGCCGATTAATTCCGTCTATCCGTCTGTATGAACGCGTCGATCTCAGGAACTACAAGTGCTAGAGACTTAAAATTTTGTACACAAGCTAGCCAATAGCTCACGCAAATAGAATTTTTGATCGATAACTCTTTCCGTTTTGCTTATTATCGATAATCAATCATATTGTCCTCATCTTGAGAGCTGGAGGTATCAATATTTATTGGTACTATATATAGAATCATCTACGAGATTTTGGATACTTCAGATTTTTTATACCAATCTAGATTTTAAAAATAAAGGAATTATTATATTTTAGATATTTTTTGGATATTTTTAAGCTCTTTTGAAGTTTACATTTATATTGCTTTACTATAGATCCTGATAAGGCTATCTATTTGATAGGTTGCTAATAAAGTCGGAGCTCGTAACGTTGCCTTTTGAATGGGATGCGTTGCTCTCACGTCGCAATATTCTGATCACCAAGATGTGCAATCTGCAGCTCAAGATTTGGCACGCCTGGCAACAAGATATAGACAAGATGATTGCTGAAGGTCTCGCTGAGCCCGTATTGTCACAATCGGCAGCCGGGCAGCAGCTGCAGCTTAACATTGCTCGCGCTCTCTTTACGCTGCTGAAGGAAACCAAATATCTACTTGCTCTACAGGCCTCTGGCAGCCTCTCGAACACAATATTTCCAATGCCCGAGGGGCTGCTCTCGCTGTACGAGCAGCGGAATGCCTACTGGAGACGTCGCATCAGGGTAATCAAGATTGAAGAGTTTTACAATGGCATCCGGGCTGGCCACTGTGCCTCAGCCGAGCTGCAGCTAATTGCCACCGAGCTGGCTGCTATCGATGAGCAGGTGACCACCGCATGCGGACAACTGACCTGGTCCAACTTTGGTAAGTGAATTAATGGTTTACACGGTCCATTCAAGAGCTGTTTCAATAGATGAGCCACTCATCGAGAGCATATTCGAGAGATCGCGCGATCTTTATGTTCGCCTGCAGCAGTCTCATGCCAATCTGGAAGCTATATTGAATAGCATGCGCCGCTGGAGCCGCGAGCCACTGCATCAGCGCAGTCTATATGGACGCAATCTGCTAGATCTGCGGCATCAGCAGGAGCGCGTGCGTCTGCGTCTGCTTCAGTGCGATGAAACGAAGATGCTCCTAAATCGATTGCTGATTGCCAACTTTTGTTTATTCTTTAACTACGAAAGGCAGCAGCTTCAATTGTATGCCCGTGACCTCAGCGTCCAAGAGGTGACTAAACTGACATCTCACGGCTTCAATAACTTTATTATTTACCCTCTTGTATATATTGCGCTGTTGACAGTTTATGCGTGAGTTTCCGACCCAACAACGACGACAGTTTAACAAATATTTGGCCACCGTAGACAAGTTCATTTGCCGTGAAATTCGACAAGCTGTGAGGATAAGGTTTGGCTTCACAAGTCTTTAAATAATAAAAATTAAGTCACAATCTCCTTGTGCAATGCATGCAATAAGCGTAGATATAAAATCGGTTTTGTTTTTGCATTTGTTGCTTTCTCAACTATACAGTAAAAAAGAAAAGAAAAAACAAAACCGTGTAAAAAATGTTATTTACATCTCTTTATACTTACACAAGAGCTCGCATGCACATGCATGGCAAAATTCGAGACTTCACAATTACAGCATCGCACGCACACATAAACACATTTACGCTGCGCTTTTACTTTCTATTATTTTACTTTCTATAAAAATCACGACAGGATATAACTTTATTATTTTAAATGCAATCTTAATTAAATTTGTGTATATTTGACTTCTATAAAATGCATGTCTTCCTTTAGAACAATAGTTTTTATAAATTTTAAAAAGAAAAAGAAAAAGTGAAGTATCCAATATCAGAAAAATTTCAAACACGAAAAATAAAAGTGTACACGTAACTATATACTAATATTTAAATATTTATGTACATATCACTATATAATATGTTAGTAATAATGAAAACAATCTTTATAAGCAAAGAAATATTTATCGTGGGGAGTCAGACACCTTAAACAATAGATGGATTACAAGTATCCACTCTCATGGCTATCGTCATGACTATTACTCTCATCAGGTATCGCCTCTGATAGAAACAACTCACTTAGCCAGTGCCACGCCCAGTCATGCAACTATAGCGAGCACCCAGCCACCCAATAAGCAACAAATAAATTCATTACCAACTGGCATGCTGCCAACGCCTTTCATGTCTCATCAAAACTAATCAAGTAAATGAACACGTATTTATTACTCGCCCGCAACCGCAAGACTGACAGACACCTACACCATAACAGAATGCATCAACCCACATATAACAACGATTACACCAACAACAACAATAGCAGCAGCACAAGCAGCACCAGCAGCAGCAACAATTTGCTGCTGGCAGCGCATTCATGCGTCAATTGCATGTTTCACTTAACGGCACTTCGTGATTGCAAGCAAAGTCCTCGGCAGCAGTAACAGCAGCAGCAGCAGCAGCAGAAAACGTAAACGAAATAAGCACAAAACAAACTCAACACTAAATTAAATTTTCGCATTACTCATACGCCGTGTAATTCAGTTTAGAGTATTTGCACAAGGAAATGACAGCGAGTGCAACAACAACTGGCACAGATAAGGCTTCAACTTCAACTGCGCCCCCAACTTCAAGTACGGCCTTGCCAAGCACGGTAAGGTTCGTGCTACAACAAATCACAACGCCACAAGCGACAGCGACAATAATACCAACAGCAACAACAATGCCAGCGCCAGCAATAACAATCGGAGCAACACCAACAGCAACACCAACAGCAACACCAACAGCAACACCAACAGCAATGGCAACAAACGATGCACCGCTTTTCGAAGTGAAATTGGAGCTGACGGAAACGGAAATACGTTTTTCGCCTGCCTTTGATGCAAGTGTGGAAAATAATTTTCAACAAATTGTCGAGCAGCTGTTGCTGGATATAAAACAGACATGCGAGAGCATGCCAAGAATTGTGTCTGACAATTCGCTGTCTGACGACGAAGACGACGACGGCGACGGCGACTGCAACGAAAACGAGAACAAGGATGAGTTTAAGCAGTTGCTACAAGCGAAGCAGCAACCGGAGCTCCACAATTTTCTGGCAGTAAAAAGCCCGCTAAGCAGCAGCAGCAGCAACAGCAGTCGCATTGCAGAAGGTACCGCTTTTCCCGCCAACCAGGCGGGTCGCATTCTTTACATTTGCCTATGCCACTAACTTGCCCCATGCCCGCAGTTGCAGCCGATGACTTGGAAGCGCTTTACGCCAGCATACGCAACGCCTTGGCGCAGACGGTGCAGGAGGCGTTGAATTATGCTGCCAAATTCCACGCCTATGCGTTCCTTTGGACACAGCAGAGCGGCGCCGTCCTGGCATCCTGCATGCAAACGGCTCGCGAGCAGACAACCCACATCAGCGGCAGTGGCTATGCCATCATGGAGACTTTTAAAAAGGAGGTAAGTCGAAAAAGCACACAAAAATATATATTCGAAAGAAAACAAAATAAAAAAACACATGAGTGCCCCAAAGCAGCAGCAGGCAGCTTGCCAAGTTCCCCGCACCGATGCGCCCACGCACACAGACAGCTGAAGAAGCAGATGGCTGGCGGGGGATCAGGCAGATGGAGGCACAAGTGACCGAGTGGCTCGCCGGGTCACTCAATTGGCAACCACACAATTTACGTTGTGTAACCCCTGAGACCAATAACGCTTGATAAATGTTGACCATTTAGGGTCAAATGTGCGGCCGAATCGGCTATCGGGCCATCTTGTTGGCCCTGCCCAAATCTGGATAGAGCCAAAAATGCTTAACCACATGGCGCCTGTGACTTATGCCAATATACAGACCGATTCAGTACAGTGAATACAGCAAGCAAATTGCTTGCGTATGCGTAATATTTCCTTTAAACAATTATCAAATGCCCCGAAAAGTATGCAATAAATAACACAAAGACGTTGTGTACCGTTGTGTACACCACACACACGCGTTCAAACAAAAAAGGCAGAGCTGAGCTACAAATCATGGTAGAAATGCATGTGTTCTCAGCGTGAGGCTGTGAATTGAGTGCCACAATAAAATGCGTAAAATTTACTGCGAGATTTGTGTTTCTCACAACGAATCTTGATTTCCCTTGTATTCAAAATCAGAAAACAGAATGCCAGCATCTATGAATAAAAGTATATAGTTAACAATAAATGTTTTTCAAGTACTTTTACGTTTACTCTTCACTAATTTTTTTAAGGACTTTAACAATATGTGCAATTTCTCAGTGATGAATTCATTTTATTTATTAAATACTTTTGACTATTAAATTTATTAAAATTATGCAATATTTTTAGTTTTTTCCTAACTACCTGCTCAGATTTAAGTTGAAGATTATCTTCGGTTTACAAATTAAATTGCCCAACATATACCTACTTTTTTAATATTACAACTGATTACATGAATATGAGTAAATATATTTGAAATGTGGAATATTGACTTCAAAATCCAGTAGTACTGAATCGATCTAGGTCGAACTTCATACACAGTCTAGTGACGACTATAGTATTTGTTAAAAGCGTATTACCACTACAAGCTAAGGGCAATTGAAATCACTGACCGGCATTTTATTTATGAGCGGCCATTCAGATTCTCCTCAGGCGCAGCTGGTACGTTAAATAAATGCCACGCCTGGACGCAGTTCAAATATACGAGTAAGTGGCATACGAATTAGGCTTTTTACCACACGCACATATGCTCTAAATTAGCTTAAATAAATTTTGGTTTAGCCGAGGCAAATGAAGTTGTCAACGCCCCCAACATATTTGCCCAATCTCTTCTGCAGATTGAGCGCTACAGCGAGCTGCACGATGCGATTGACCAGTGCGAAAGTCGACACTGCCTGAACGGTTGGCTGGCCCTGGATCTTAAGCCTCTCAAATATGGCCTGCTTAATCTGACCTGCAAGTGGTCGCACCTCCACAAGCAGTGGCTACTGCGCTATGTTCAGAAGACGCTTCAGGTGAGTGCGACCTCTCGAAGCCCCAAAAAGTATGCTATAAAAAAGATAATATACATAATTGAACAGGGATTCAACGCCTTCATCGCGCTCAGCCATGAAACACTGCAACTACACATCGGACGCCAGGAGTTAGCGACGCTGCTGCGCGTGCTGTCCGTTATGACGGAGATACGAGAGCTGGAGCCGTACACGGACAATGTCTTTAAGCCGCTGAAGGACATTATTGCGCTTTTAAAGACATACAATGTGGAATTTGAGGCTCAGCTTGTGCGCAACATTGAGCAGCTGCCGCTGCAGTGGCAGCAACTGAAGCAACAAGCACTTGCCAAACGTGAGGCACTCCAGGACACGCGCTACTATCAACAGCAGCGCGTAACGGCGCTCATTGGCCTGCATACGTGCCACGTGCAACATTATGCGAAACAGTTTCAGCGCATGCCGGTAAGTGTAGCCCCAATTCAGCAGCCAGATGGTTTGCCCAGCATTAGCGCTGTATTTCCGAACCTTCTCCCAGTTCTTTTGTGTGCCCTGTCCGCAAGTTTACGATGCCTTCGACCAGGTATACGTGCGTCTCCATCGTTTCGGCAGCCAGCAACGGCGCTACGCGCGCTGTGCGCGTCTGCTCGATATCTGTGAACCTGATACCAGCACACTTCAGCAATGCAGGACGGAGCTTAGACGTGTAAAGGTAAGCATGATGTCGACCATATTTGAGTGCTGCAGTGCGTGTGTGTTGCATATGTGATAGCTGTTGTCCCGCCCGCAGCAATTGTGGGACTTTGTGCGCGTCATCGAATCCTGCATTGTTGACTGGCATGCAACACCTTGGCTCCAGATCGATACGGACGACATAGAGCACGAGTGCAAGAAGTTTACGCGAGATTTACGCACACTTGACAAGTGCATAAGGGACTGGGCCCCCTACATTCACATTGTGGGCGTTTTGCGCGAACTGGTTGCGTCGCTCCGAGCAGTTAACGAGCTCCAAAATCCAGCAATTACCGAGCGCCATTGGCTTGAGCTGATGCAGCTGTCAAAGGTAACCAAAGCGAGAAATCGCAGCTAGTAACGCTTTCACAGTCAATAAACGCAACGCCACTAACGGCATCTGCCCGCGCTCCCGCGCCCCCACGTTCCCACACCATCACACCTCATTACCGTCATCATGGCTCATCAGTGCAATTACAACTGATTGATCCAAAAAGCACCTTTTCCAAAGTGCCTGCTTATTGCATCCTTCTATAGTTCCCTGTCTGTGTTTGGCAATCACATTAGCTGCCGTTGTTTTGATGCCCGTCTACCTAATAAACACACCTCCACTTTGTATACCCTGCACCCATTGAAAATGGGCTAACAAGGCATAATGTTTTTGTGAAAATGTATGTAAGAGGCAGAAGAAGGCGTGGCCTAGCCCATGAAGTACACATATTCTTGATCTGGATGAATAGCCGAGTCTACTGAGCCATCTCCGTCTGTCCGTATGTATGAATGCAACGATCTCAGCAACAACAACAAATTTTTGTTTGTAGTTTTTCCTATTGCACGCGCGTATCGAGTTTGTTTTTGTTTATCGATAACTCTTTCCGTTTGCTTGTTATCGATAACACATTATAGTTTTTCGAGCATATTTCCCACACTCTAAGAGCTACAGGTAGAGACACACATATGGGGTACTGCAGTATTTCAATACCTCCCCCTCTTCCGTATATTTGGAGAAGAACTTTATTTTGATTATTTCAAAACACATACATATACAATAAGTAGTTTAGTGCCATCAATATATTTAAAAAACTTCCTCGATCAGGATTTAGTGCATCTCCTAGTCGAACCCACTCAACTAAAGTATTTCTTTCTTGTTTGATTTGTCTTCATTATTTACAATAGAATAAATACAGATATTTAAGCTAACTTCGATTCTTCATACAAAATTTAATATCTTGTCGAATATATTTCAATTCTAAATAAGGTCAAATTTTCACGTTGATAACAGTATATATGTTGTTTTTGTTGTTTTTCTTAAAATATATATTTTTATCAAAAAAAAATAAAACTAGTGAGAAAACTTTAGTGGAGAGTACACGATATCCTGAACATCCTGCGCAATGATGCTGTTTAAATAATTTTGGTTACATCTCAGAGTTTTGCTAACTCACGCACTTACACACACATATGAACGAACGCCCCAATTATGGGCTGAAGCTGTGAGCTTTCACTTCGAAATTCAACGTTCTATCTTTAAAAATAAGTTTTTCCTAAATTTATCGGTTCTCAAATACAAACTCGATATGCTCATGCTATAAACTACAGACAAATTTCAAGTCTCAATCTTTTACAACTTCTGCCTGTTACATAAATTTTCAGAAAAACATTACACCCTGTTTACCCATTTTTTTGGCGTTTAGTTTATAAAAAGTAAATTTGAATTTCATAACAGAGCTTTATTATCTAACATATAATCGAATTATTGTAAAATTGAAATATTTTAAATTATTAGCAGTAATAGAAAGCAAAAATATAAATTATAGCTAGTGCAATTTATAGTTGAATTCATTAAAAATGCATTTAAAGTTTCCTCTTCCCTTCCCACATTTGTCATCATTATTTAAAACTAGACTTTAACTACACTTTAAAATTTGTATTTACTTAATTATATTATATCTCTTAGATTTACCTAACTCCCCTTCCTTGTCTATTGCAGTTAATTGGACGGTATCAAGTGGATGAATTAGTAAGTTTATATACTCTACTACTATGTACTCTATTAAGCGGTGCTCAAATAGTTTTTCTGCGAGGATTTGGGATAGTCAATCATAATGACATCATAATAAGCTATTAATTGTTGAATGTGCAAATCGTAGATTATGTGCGCTCATTAATGACACATGAGCTGCTGCGCCCCGAATTGATAGACAAGTTTATCATCGATGCGACTTCCACATGCCTCAAGCACTGAGACAGCAGCTCAACGAGATGAATGCATTCAACATTCAAACTTATGTATATACATATGCTATTGATGGCCAAAATTAATTATATATAGATTTATACACATTTATATGGCCTGCAGGAGAAGTTAATGAAATTCATTGCTAGACTAGGCCAATATGTGGGTTGACAATAGGTAAAACCGCAGACTGCAACAAACATACCAGAGCCTATGTAGACGCATATTAAAATTATATTTATTAATTATTCCCTCTAGCTTTCATACAAGTGCAATACATCGACCACACTGGCACAGCTGCTTAGCCTGCAACTGCAGCAGCACGAGGAGGACATTAAAAACACAGTGGATCGTGCTATCAAAGAGATGACCGTAACCAAAGTGTTGGACGATATTAAGGCCACTTGGACTCACATGGAATTCGAATTGGAGGTGCATCAATCGCGGCCAACTGTGCGGCTGCTTAAGGTCTCGGAAGAGTTAATTGAGACGCTCGATGACAATCAAATGCAGCTGCAGAATATCTCAACCTCGAAACATATTGAATATTTGCTGGATAAGCTGAGCCACTGGCAACGCGTGCTGAGCGGCATCGATACCCTCATCGTGAATTGGTTCGAAGTGCAACGCAAATGGATCTACCTGGAGTGCATTTTCATAGGCTCCACGGACATCCGATCGCAGTTGCCCCAGGATGCCGCAAACTTTGAACGCATCGATGAGGACTTCATTAATTTGCTGGCACAGGTCTCGAGTGAGCGGATTGTGATGCAAGTTGTGCTCCGGCATGAGAATGTGTTAGTGCAGTTAATGGAACTGCAGCAACGTCTGTCCGTTTGCGAGAAGGCGCTTAACGACTACCTGGAGACAAAGCGATTGGCCTTTCCACGTTTTTACTTCATCTCGTCCGCCGATCTACTGGACATACTCTCCAATAGCAACAATCCCCAGGTCATTGATCGGCACCTCATCAAGCTGTTTGACTCCATATTGCGGTTGCAGTACGAAACCAATACCACGCGTGCAGAAGGCATGTACTCCAAGGAAAACGATGAGTATGTCGCCTTCGTTGACAACCAAGATGAAGGGCAACTCGCACAGATTGATTGCTGTGGTCGTGTTGAGCTTTGGCTGGGCACCGTCATCCAACAGATGCGCTCTACACTCCACGAACTCTTTCGGCGTGCTCTGGCCGCGTTTTGTGAGAAGTCCCGCGACCTATGGCTTTATGATTGGCCGGCACAGGTGGCGCTCTGCTGCAGTCAAATTAGCTGGACTGCGGACGTGAATCGCTCCTTCGCCAGCATGGAGGAGGGATATGAGGGCGCTATGAAGGAGCTCCACAAGCGCCAGATAGCTCAGCTCAACGCTTTAATCAACTTGCTTTTGGGCGAACTTTCTGCTGGAGATAGACAGAAAATAATGACCATCTGCACCATTGATGTCCATTCACGGGATGTCATTGGCAAGATCATTGCCGCCAGGGTAGACAACCTGCTGGCCTTTCAGTGGCAGAGCCAACTGCGCCATCGCTGGGACAGTGACCAACCAGGCAGCTCCAGCGGCTGCGTCAGTGCAACGTCGACGATCAGCACCAGTGGAGCCGACGAGGATTGCTATGCCAATATCTGCGATGCCGAATTCCGATATGCCTACGAGTACTTGGGCAACACCTCACGACTGGTAATCACGCCTCTAACGGATCGATGCTACATCACTCTGACCCAGGTAAGTGAGGCTCACCTCCCGATGCATTTTAGGTGAAGTTTGACTTTGACTTCGACATATTCATTAGACTGCCTACTACAAACCTCATAATATTCAAGCATAAATATTAAATGACAAGCACAAATCAAATTTGTAGTATGGATTACTTAAAAACTCATTCACAGATCGATAAATTATATGATATATATCATCTAATAACTCGAACAACGTTTGACCCACGGATTTTGTTTGTAAATACTGAAGCCAGAGAATTACATATTTTCTTAAAATATTTTTACTTGATAACAAGAAAGAAAATTCTACTCGAGTATGCTCTACTAAGAGATCCCCTGAACTACTTCAAACCCAACCCTTTATAAATGTTATGTTAATTAAACTAAGCTACGTATATGTTTCGAAGCGCAACTTTCTAACTTTCCCCAAAATATGCATGTGTCCGAATCTGAAAAATGCAAAATGTTTATCCCCCTTAGCTAAATATATACATAGTTAGTTTGATACCTCTATCGTGTTATCAATAACATGAAAACGGAAAGAGTTATCGATAAACGGAAAAAAAACTAGATATGTGCGTGCTATTGCAGAACCTCCATGTAAAATTTCAAGTGGTAGCTCTTGTAGTTGCTGAGATCGACGTGTTCGTACATACGGACAAACGGACGGACGGACAGACGGACGGACGGACAGACGGACGGACAGGCGGAATTGTCTTTATCGACTAGGCTGTTGATCTTGATCAATACATACTGTAAAGGGTCAGCCACGCCTACTTCTGCCTGTTAAATACGTTTATCCAAAAACATTGTGCTCTGTTTACCCATTTTTGTGATCGTATAAAATAGCCTGCTATTCAATAGAAATCAATTTAATTTGTGTCACTCAAATCAAGGTGTAATATCTGAGTTGTGGGCTTTATTATTCTTTTAACAGACGAATATCGATACTAAAGAATATATGTATATAAAGTAAATATATTTAGAATATATAGACTAGTTGTCCAATTTCCTTTCACAAGGTCAGATAGATAACAAAAGCAACAACGACCAAGATTTGAATCCAGCCTATTTTATTGTTGTTGTGCTGCTTACCCTCCTAGCTAAAATGAGTTATCAGGGCTATTTCAAAGAATGGATTGATAGTTTTCAACTATTTCCCATTTATACATACACTAACACAGATTAACAACGTACATGTAAATACAAATGAGGTCAAATATTGCCCAACATAATAAAATGTATGTATCTATTTTATATTTGGCACACAATCTAATTCGAGACCCAACTAAGTTAATTCCAAATGCAATTGTGAGTTTGTTTTAAGGGAAATTACAAGACCCGAGCAGGATTAAACTTCCTTGAAAAACATACGTACTCCAGTGTATGAAGAATGAGGAAAGTAAATCAAAATAAACATGGGTACATACATATATATTATGTTAAATGAAAGTAAGTAAAATTCCAATTAGTGAATGCGGCTTCTCCAGGGTTGTCGAGACTTTAATTTGTTGCCATTTGGTGTTGATTTTATGCCAATTTGGCCAGTATTTAAATTAAACAACTCGTTAGTGGAAAATAAATGCCGTTTGCAATTTGCATACCGTTACATATACACTCACACATACATTTGCTCAGTCGTTGCATCTGGTGATGGGAGGAGCGCCGGCAGGACCGGCGGGAACGGGCAAAACGGAAACAACGAAGGACCTGGGCCGCGCGCTAGGCGTAATGGTTTATGTCTTCAACTGCTCGGAGCAAATGGACTACAAATCTTGCGGCAACATTTACAAAGGGCTGGCCCAGACCGGTGCATGGGGCTGCTTTGACGAGTTCAATCGCATCTGCGTGGAGGTGCTCTCCGTGGTGGCCGTTCAGGTGAAGACTATACAGGAGGCGATAAGGGTGCGACCGCAATGTCTGCGATACGTGAAGCGTTCGCAAATTGATTTTACCTTCCACTTCTTTACAATGCTGCACATTGATTACATTTCTCTTGCCGATGTCATGGTTGCTGCCTGCGGACGACCATGGGTGTTTCTTCCATCCACGTTGCTTGCTGCTGCTGCTGCTGCTGCTGGTGATGCTGGTGCTGGTGCTGGTGCTGCTTCTGTTTACAGATGCATAAAACCCAATTTATCTTTATGGGCGAGCGCATCTCACTGGAGCCGTCGGTTGGCATTTTTATCACCATGAATCCCGGCTACGCTGGCCGCACCGAGTTGCCGGAAAACCTGAAAACATTGTTTCGCCCATGCGCCATGATTGTGCCGGACTTTGCTTTGATTTGTGAGATTATGTTAATGGCCGAGGGCTTCCAGGATGCACGTCTGCTGGCACGCAAATTTATCACGCTCTACACGCTGTGCAAGGAGCTGCTTTCCAAACAGGATCACTACGATTGGGGACTGCGTGCCATCAAATCGGTTCTGGTTGTTGCAGGCACATTAAAACGCGATGACCACAGCCGGCCCGAGGATCAGGTGTTAATGCGCGCCCTCCGCGATTTCAACATACCCAAGATAGTTACCGAGGATGTACCCATATTTATGGGTCTGATAGGCGACCTCTTTCCCGCCCTCGATGTGCCTCGCAAGCGGGTCTTCGAGTTCGAAAAGACCATTCGACGTGCGGTCAACGAAATCAAGTTGCAGCCCGAGGAGGGATTCCTCATGAAGGTGGTTCAGATGCAAGAGCTCCTGGACGTGCGTCATTCGGTGTTCATTGTGGGTGATGCTGGCACCGGCAAAACTAAGATCTGGCAAACCCTACGCGAAACTTATCGCATTCAGAAGCTAAAGCCAGTTTGTCATGTGCTCAATCCCAAAGCCCTCTCCAACGACGAGCTATTCGGCATTGTCAATCCGACAACGCGTGAATGGAAAGACGGTCTCTTCTCATCCATAATGCGGGAGCAAGCCAACATGCCTCCGGGCAATCCCAAGTGGATAGTGCTGGATGGCGACATTGATCCCATGTGGATTGAAAGTCTCAACACGCTGATGGACGACAACAAGATATTGACGCTGGCCAGTAACGAGCGAATATCATTAAGGCGTGAGATGCGACTACTCTTTGAGGTTGGACATCTCAAGGCGGCGACTCCTGCAACTGTCTCCAGAGCCGGCATCTTGTATATCAACCCACAGGACCTCGGCTGGTCGCCGTAAGTACAGAACTTCATATTTCCTAATTTTTCTTGCTTCAACTTTGGTGTTCAGGTTTGTCTCGTCCTGGCTCGAGTCCCGTGTGAACATGATCGAAAGGGGCATACTTACCACGCTCTTTGAAAAATACTTTCCCAGCCTGATGCAACGGCAAAACGACTTCCGTCGCATCACTCCCATCACAAACATGGCCATGATACAGATGACCTGTCACCTGCTCGAGTGTCTGCTGGACAGTGATCAAGTGGAGGATGACATTGCGCGCGGAGGCAATAAACATCTCGGAATCGGAATCGGAATCAATTCGCACAGCCTTCACAATGGCGAGCTCTCGCACGAGTCCACCGAGCTGGCCTTAGAGACAATATTTGTGTATGTTACCATGTGGAGCTTCGGCTCGGCGCTGCATCAGGACACAATTATAGACTGGCATCGCGAGTTCCACAAATGGTGGTCGAGCGAGTTCAAGGATGTAAAGCTGCCCAGTCAGGGCACCATATTTGACTATCAGCTTAATGTGCAAACATTGAAGTTCCAACGGTGGTCAGAGCTGGCTGCTCGGGAGCTACTCGAGTGTCAAATTGATGCAGAGCAGCCGCTGCAGGTGCGTGCTTGACCTAGTTGGAAATGAACTAATCATGCGAACAAAGCTTTTGGTAACACACACATACACACTGCATAAACACGTACACACACACGCACACAATCACACACACAATCACACACACATTCACACACACATTCACACACAGAACGTGCTCATTTCAACTGCAGAGACCACACGTCTGGGCTACTTCCTCAAGCTGCTTATCGACCGCAATCTCGCTTGCATGCTGGTGGGCAGCTCTGGCTGCGGCAAGGGTGCCATCTTCCGTGAGCTCTTCAGCAAATATGCCAGCGCACAGGAGCTGCTTGAAATTGCAGTGACAGCTGTCACCGACAGCCAGCAGCAGACGGTAGCAGTTGTAGGCAATGCTGTTGCTGGTGACAGCGTCTGCGTGCGCCGGAAGTTGTCCTCCTCCACACCACTGCTGACCACAGTGCAGGCTACGCACTTTAATTTCTACACCTCATCGGAGATATTCCAAAAGATGCTCGACCGACCGCTGGAAAAAAAGTCGGGTCGCTGCTACGCGCCCAGCGGACCCAACCGGCGGCTTATCTACTTTGTGAACGACCTAAATATGCCCGAGGTGGATGCCTATGGGACAGTCCAACCGCACACCATTATGCGTCAGTTCATGGACTACAGACAATGGTAGGAAAATGCTGGAATGAATACCATTATGCAACAAATGCAATTTTTGCACTCGTTGGCCTCGTTCTCAGGTACGATCGTCAAAGACTCCAGTTGAAGGACATTCGCCACTGTCAGTTTGCGGCTTGCATGAATCCAACCGCCGGATCCTTCACTATCGATCCACGCCTACAGCGACACTTTTGTGTATTCTCCGTTGCACCACCCAGCGAGGATACACTGCACTACATTTACAGCACCATTTTGAACAATCACCTGGAGCACCCAGCCCTCAGCTTTAACAAGGAGATCCGCTCCATTGGCAACGTCCTGGTCCAGGTGGGCATCGCGCTGCATCGACGCGTCGAATATGCCTTTCTGCCTACGGCCATTAAGTTCCACTACATCTTCAACTTGCGCGACCTCACCAACATCCACCAGGGCATGATGCACAGTGTGGGTGCTCCGGTTTCTACGGGTGGACCTGCCAGTAGCTACAGCGGCACAGTCTGCAGCAAACCCGCCGAGTTGATGAGACTCTATGTGCACGAGGCTTATCGAGTGTACCATGATCGACTGGTCGATCAGTACGACATCAAGTCGTTCAACTCATCGATTAGAGATATATTTAAGAAGGATTTTGAGGATTTCGATGAAGACTTTGTGTTTGCCGAGCCTTTGATTTACAGCCACTTTGCACAATCGCTGGTAGATCAAAAGTACATGCCACTCAAGAGCTGGGACTCTCTTTACCAACTGCTGTTAGAGGCTCAGGCTAGCTACAACGATATAGTGGGATATATGAATTTGGTGCTCTTTGAGGACGCGATGATACACATCTGTCGGTAAGTTAGAACATTATGTGGTTCTCTACATTCCTTTAAATTTAAATTATCGATAGATATCTCGGATTTGACAATGGAGGAATATATATCTTGCAGTACTTTAATATTTAATATAATGCCTAATTACAAATTGGTCTATGTCTGACTTTCAGCATTAATCGCATCTTAGAGAGTCCGCGTGGAAATGCTTTGCTGATTGGAGTTGGAGGCTCCGGGAAGCAAACTCTCGCCCGCTTGGCCGCGTTCATCTCCTCGCTGAGTGTGTATCAGATTCAAATTAAACGCGGCTTTGGCCTGCTCGATATGAGGGATGAGATCGCAGGTCTGTACATGAAGGTGGGACTTAAGAACGTGGCGTCTGTTTTTCTCATATCCGATGCTCAGCTGCCTGATGAGTCCGTATTGATGCTGATCAATGACCTGCTTGCCTCCGGTGAAATACCCGAGCTCTTTAACGACGATCAGCTGGACACAATTATCAATGGTATACGCAATGAGGTGAAGCAATGCGGCACACTGGACACCAAAGAGAACTGCTGGCGATATTTCGTGGAAAAGGTGCGACGGCTGCTCAAAATTGTTCTCTGCTTCTCGCCAGTTGGGCAAACGCTGCGTATACGTGCCAGAAAGTTCCCGGCCATAATAAGCCGCACTGCCATAAACTGGTTCCACGAGTGGCCGAGAAGCGCATTGGAATCGGTATCTCGAAAGTTTCTCACCGAAATCAGTGACATATTGGAGGTGCGTACGACACGTAGTCCATATTTGCATATAGCTGTCGTGCACAATTTACAATTTACAACTTTAAACTTTCACAGTGGCCGCCAAAAGGGCAACACCACTTACTCACAGAAATAAATTAACCATGTCCATTTGCAGCCCGAACTCATTCCATCCATCGGCTACTTCATGGCCTACGTACACGGCACCGTGAACCAAATATCGAAAATATATCTGCAAAATGAGAAGCGCTACAACTACACCACTCCAAAAACGTTTCTGGAATACATTTTTCTCTACCGCAAGCTATTGGTGGACAAAAACGGAGAGTTCGCCCAGCGCATCAGTCGGCTCCAAAGCGGAATGGCCAAGTTGGCGGAATGCGCTCGTCAGGTGGACACCCTGAAGGTGAGTATGAAAATAATAAGGTGAAACAATCAAAAAAGCATACTAAATCATTAACATCACTGATACACAAAGGTCAGAGATATAAAACCTGCCAAGCCAAATAGTTTAAAATATTCTTTACTTGCAAACAATTCATTCTTTCGACCGAGACAAATTATTTGGGTTTCCCCCGCAAATATTGAAGAAATTTGTACATTGCAATTGAATATAAAGTAAGTGAGTAGTCGAAGCTTAATAAAAACTTTAGGACAAAAGTTTTGTTAAGTGCTTGTGGAGCAACATTTTGCACTTATTCAAGTTTATTTAATTGAAAACAATGCTAATAACTGCAGAACAAACGAGTTTACGACCACTCTCTTAAATTTGTAAATATTTAAAAATATATATATATATAGATTCGAAAGTGGGTACGGCCGTAGATATGGCGTCAGGTCCCTTTTTTTTACTCACTACGATATTCGAACCGGCGCGGCGTGTCTGTCATTCAATTAGTGCGCTTAATTGAATTGTTGTTACTGCAAATCTGCTGTCCACATCCCGCGGCAATGTGGAGGACATGGTGTCTGGCTACGGTGAAGCTCAATGTATTTCGGCAAGTGTTGATGGCGGCACTCTTTATACTACAGGAATCGTTTCCGGTTACGCTGCGTATACGCAATGGCAGTGGCAGTGGCAGTGGCAATGGCAATGGCAGGCGATGCCGTTGTCGGTGGTATTTATTTCGTTGCATACTTTTGTGCGCTAAGCAAAAAGTTTTTGCCAGACGAGCCCATGTTGTTTAAACTAATTGAATTTAATGGAATTCAATTGTATTAAAGCGCAGACATCACTTTTAGTTTTTTACTCGGTATATAATTAAGCGTACCTATATAGCATGTGAGGACATGTGTTTATATTGAAGACCGGCTCAATTTGTACGATAAAGTTGCACTGAGTCAATATTGGGGCAGCGTGCCGGAGCTTTAATTAATTTCGTTGGCCACCAAAGTTTTAAAGTTTCGCTGAGTTTCAGTTTGAGTTAGAACGAACTTTTCTTTTATGCGCCACACAGCATCAACTGGCCATACAAGAAGTTCAACTGGCTGCTAAAAATGCGGCTGCCGACAAGCTGATCATTATTGTGAGTGCGGAGAGCGAAAAAGTGAAGCGTGAGCGATTCACTGCCTCCGAGGAGGAAAAACGTGTACGCATCATCGAGGAGGATGTATCGATCAAAACCAAACTCTGTGAGCAGGACTTGCGGCAAGCCGAACCCGCTCTAGTTGCTGCACAAACAGCGCTCAACACGCTTAACAAAAACAACCTGACCGAGCTAAAATCATTTGGATCCCCACCCAAAGCCGTAATCAACGTCTGTGCCGCCGTCATGGTCCTTCTTGCCACAAATGGAAAGATACCGCGCGATCGCAGCTGGAAGACTGCCAAGTTGATGATGGTGCGCGTGGATCAGTTTCTCAATGATTTGCTGAACTACAACAAGGACAATATTCATCCCAATATTATTGAGACTCTGCAAGAATACCTCAAAGTAAGTTCAGACCCACTATTCGAATATACCTTATGTAAGTGTGGAGTAATAGTAGATTGTACATTTATATATGTGTGTGATAATAGAAGATCCCTGAAAGATTAGATACCTATTATATATTTGATTATTATATATATTTATATTAATCATCATCGTCTGTCTCTTTTATACAGTGTGATAATAGAAGATTACTAAAAGATCAAGAAATATATACCATTTAATTAAAAATAAGAATACAGTGGGTAATCATTATATGAAAAGACATATATATAATTTGTTGGAGATGGAAAGGATAAGTTAGCATATATCTTGATCATGATCATATTAAAGCAAGCATATATTAATTTATATGTATACCCTATAATTAAAAATGAGAATCTAGAGTTAATTGATTGTGTGTAAATGTATGTTACTTGTAGAAGATGGCAAAGTTGAGTATGCATATGTCTTGATAATGATCAAATATAAGCAAGCATATATAATTCAACACTGTCCTTATGAGTAAGCATATGTCTTGATCATGATCATAGTTGAGCAATCATTATTCACCATTTTCTACTATCTATTCCTTTTTGCGATGTATTTTGCATCGTCCGTCGTCCTTTAGGGGACAGGCAAGGGGGACAACGGGAACCTTAACTTTTACTAAATACTTTTTAAATCAATATCAAAATGCAATTTTAAATGTTTCACGCATGCCTTATGAGCTTGTGGTATATTTGTTTCGTTAACTACAAGCATGTGTGAAGCCTTCTCCCTTATTCTTGTATTGAGAGCAGGCAGAAAATACCAAAGTTATTAAAAAATACAATTACATATAATTCGGAAAGCAGAAGCCCATGCGCTTATAATAGCTGATTTAGTTTTATGCCGAAATACATGTAATTAAGCTAGCCATAAATTTTCTCACATTTGTGACCCCATAAAGCAAGGGAAAAAGTGAATAAGTTGTTACAATTAGCTCAATTTATAATTTTGCAGGATCCCGAGTTTAATCCAGACAAAGTTGTCCAAAAGTCTGTGGCAGCTGCTGGCCTTTGCGCCTGGGTCATCAATCTGCATCGCTATCATCAGGTCTTCCTCATTGTGGGCCCCAAGCAGCAGGCTCTCCAGGATGCACAACAGGAGCTGTTCGAGGCCCGCGAACGACTGCAGTATCTCAAGTCGAAAATTAACAATTTGGAGGTAAAGCTGGCCGACATTCAGGCCGATTTTGAGCATGCCGTGGCCGAAAAGCAAAAGTGTCAACGGGAGGCGGACAAGACGTCCTTCACCATCGATCTGGCGCATAGGCTGGTCAATGGACTGGCCAATGAGAATGTCCGCTGGCGCGAGTCTGTGCAAAGGTAAGTGTGTGACCGGTAGCCTCGCTTTTATGCGCTATCAATTATTAAATTTAATTTACATTTTGTGTGTGTCCGCAATCGCTTTAATTGCTTTCCCGCCGTCCCTCCCGATCCCTCTGGAGTTCAGTTGAATGAACTGTCCCGGCATTTCGAACACTTGCGGCCCACCGCACCAACAAAAGGCCGTAAATTGTATTTACTTGCGCTCATTTGGCCCCGTTGCAAGTCTCCATTACCACTCCCTCCCCTCCTCCCACCCTACCCTACGATCCAGTCACCCGCCTCCCTCCCTCTGCTTACAATTGAACAAATTGCGTACTGTCGCTCCCAATGAACTGGCCGCCGTTTATTCTGTCGCCTGTACGTAAGCAGCGACTCCTCTGAGCTTTGCACTTTCGACACCTACCCTGGTAATGAGAGACACCCCAAAAGTCATTTAAGATCTATATATACCGGATCTGTAAAAATATGATTACAGTCTTGAAATAAAACTTTAATTGCAAATGAGAAAGTACAACATATTAGTAAACTTACTTAATATACTTTTTATCATTTACGTTAACATTATTCGTAACAAAGGAAATCTTCAAAAATAATCCAAATAAAATCTTATATACACCTGTATGTGTGTATAAGTGTACTCTACAATTCCAAGCTAATCTAAATATTTTGTGTTGTTCCAAAGCGATGTTTTAGTTGCCTGTGCTTGAGAGAAATGAGATAGATTTTCAATTATGTTGCATTCATCATATGAATAAAATAAATATTTATGTCTGCAAAAGTTAGAAAGGAAATGAGTTTATTTAAGGAATTGTTTTTGTAATTTCCAACATTTTTACTTTGCTTATATTTTCTTAGTAGTAATAAAGTAATAAAATAAACGCATTTTCATTTTTGTGGTTGAAAACTAGTTTAGCTTTGTCAAACAGTGTAATAGATTCTGTTAAAATAAACAAATTTGAAAAACAATTTCAAAGCATACTTTTAGGCTGGCTGGATCAAAAGCATTTTTGTACTTATTCCGTAACTGGTACAGAAAAATATAAAATATTGAAAGGCTTTAAATCAGGTAGTAAAACACACAAGAGAAGCAATTCAATTGAGTAAAATAATCAATTATAAAATTACTCCGGCCACATCAAATTTTCTATTTACTTCTAAAAAGCATTTATCACATTGTGAAACATTTAGAAGTTTATGACCAATAAAATAATAATTGAAATATAAAAATAAAATGAAAATATATGTGGCCATATGCTCTCACATTCGTGTGGTTGTTAGCATCTATGTGTTGCATAGATAGATTTAAGGTAGTACTTAATCAAATTCACATAAATGTAAATGGCAATGCACAAAATGCGCTCTCGACACCTTTTTCTACCTCCTGGCGCTGACTATTTTAGTAGATCAATATTTGCAATGAAATTCAATTGAGTGCGCGTGCAAGGCAAAGGAATATCCACAGACGGCAGCAACAACAGTGCTCAATATTTTTTCTCCATCTAAATAACTGCAAAATTTCACACACACGGGTTTCCAATCGGCCGCAGAATTCGAAAATGGCAGCACCTGAATCGCCAGGGGGAACATTCATGAATGCATATGTACACATGTATGTGTGAAAAATATTAAAATGTTTGCTCTGCTCGAATGTATTTTGTTTAGCTGTGTGTGTGTCTGTGCGTGTGTTTGTGTGTGAGTGTGTGAGTGTGTGCAACTTCCATACAAGCTCGTTCTGAGTTATGAGTGTGCGTACAATGGACTGGCAAAGATGCAGCAGCCGCTCTCTCGAATGCTGGAAGAGGATTCCATGTCCGAATGTCAAAATTGGAAACCTAACTGCTCAGAGAACTTTCAAATATTTATGAAAATATAATTTGCGCTCAACGGCAGTAGCAACAACAGCAACAACAGCAGCAACAACAACAACAACAACAACAATAGCAGCAGCAAGGAAGGTGCTATAGTATAAAATGAAAATGTAGTGCGGTTGCAGCTTGCAACTAGAACTGTGTGTGGACCGTTATGACTTGCATATAAATTTCTATTTGACTACGGCATTAAATATTCCTCATTGTAAGTACATATGTACATATATGCAAGAACGCACACACACACACACACATACACTCTCGTGGCTCTGGCCAGTTGTTAGCCTTATTGTTGTTGCTGGCATTGCGAAGCTGCTTTTGAAATATATTTTCTGTTTTGAATAAGAATGCTCTTATGCCACTTGACAGGTATTTTATCAAATTTCGAGCAGAATATTTCTTTCAAAACAATTATTTTAATTTTACAATACGCACACAACAACACCAATGTGTGTGCGTCATGTTGGACACTGAATGTTGCAATAGTATAGTCATTGTGTTATTCAATTACGTTGGAATATTAGAAGCCCACAAATCTGCATTCATATTTGTATAGCAACTAAACATAAATCATTTAAGCTTTAAAGCCATGATCTTGTGATAAATGCAACGCATACTATTATGTAATAGGTTGGGCATCTCAATTATGTTGCCCCTCCCCTCCCCTCTGCTGGCTCGTCTTCATTTATGGTCCGGATTAAATATTTCAATAATATCTAACAAGAATTTTTACAGTGCTTATGTACTTATATAAGTACACGAATCAAATTTCAATGACAACGCAGCTGCGACAGAGAATGCAGATTATGATGATGATGATGCTTCTAATGCTGCTGATGCTGCTAACGCTGATGTTGTTCCTCTTCTTATTCTTAAGTCAATAAAATTGCATCCAAAGTGAATGCAAGAGTTTACGGGGGTTTGTAATTAACTTTGTTAACAATCTTTGTTAACTTTCTTTAACTGACTAAAAAAATAAAAATGAATCAAACAAATGTTAAAGTAATTGCATGATTTCTCTGAAATAAATTAAGATAATTACATTGATTAAATATTTAATAATATTTTATGATTATGACGGTCAGATATTAAATTATTAGTCTTTGCATATACATTATATATTATAATTATAGTACCCTTAAATGCGTGTGTCTGGACTGTTATTTTATAGTAATAAATAACAATACTAAAATAGTACAGACAAACTTATTAATCTCCCCTCGCAGAGAGCTCTCTTCAGCGTTATTAGTTTTCCAATTTCCCGTTTATTCAAATGCAAGGAACACTCGACGGGCAGTCTTCAGCTTCCTGCTGCACTTGTTATTTATACTTGAAGCACACTTTAAAGTCGCTAAGGGACAGATTAATGCCCGCAGCTTACGCCAGGTCAGGTCTCACGTTTTCCTTCTCCTTTTTCTTTTTTCGATAGAGGCTACTTAAAGCAAGGATCCGAGCATTAATTGGGTATTCTAATAAAAATTTACAAATATTCATAGTATTTAGGCGGTGCATATATCATAAAGCTTCCATAATAGCAATAAAGTCTTGGCGAAACCTTTCAATTAGTCACCAAATGCAATCCGCACTAAGAAAAGCATCGCCTTCTTAATATATCAAACAGTTGGGAAAGGATATTTAGTGTTCGGCGTGTTGAGGTTAGGCATTGCCTCATCCCTTCTTACTTTATCCCATTCATATCCATTGTTCTTAACAGCTTACAGGCAAAGATTGGCACCCTCCCCGGAGATATACTATTAATTTCCTCGTTCCTGTCGTACGTGGGCTGCTTTACGCGCCGGTACCGCGAGGAGCTGCAGCATAAGATGTGGCTGCCGAGCTTTTGCAAAATGGACGTAAGTAGTTGGCGACATCAAAGGCTTGGCTTAACTGGTCTCATTTTGTGTATGCAATGGGGCTGTGACAGCCGCAGATACCGCACACTCAGGGCGTCAACCCCCTGGCCCTGCTGTCCGACGATGCACAAATTGCCACCTGGAATAATGAGGGTCTGCCCATGGACGGGATGTCCACGGAGAATGCAACAATCCTGCAGCACTCAACGCGCTGGCCACTGATGATTGATCCACAGCTGTGAGTATTGGAGGCTTGCCATTCAAAGTTTACCGGATGCACAATACCCTGTACCCCAATCCAAAAAACCTCATTAGAACAATTCAGACATTCCTAGATGGGTGTATCTGTTGGTCTTTTTTCCCCATCATTCGATATATGATTGACATTCATATCATTTACCTTTCAGACAAGGTATTAAATGGATCAAGAGCCGCTTTGGAAGTTCCCTGGTAGTGCTGCGTCTCACTCAACGCGGCATTCTGGAGGCTTTAGAGAAGTCCATCTCGCATGGCGATACGGTTCTCATTGAGCAGATCGAAGAGACCATGGACACAGTCCTGGAGCCGCTGCTCAGTCGAGCCCTAATTAAAAAGGGTCGGTATCTGCGCATTGGCGAAAAGGAAATGGAGTACAATTCCAGTTTCCGGCTAATACTGCATACGAAGCTGGCCAATCCGCACTACAAGCCGGAAATGCAGGCTCAAACAACGCTTATCAACTTTACCGTAACGCCGGACGGACTGGAGGAGCAGCTGCTGGCGGAAGTGGTCAAAATTGAGCGACCGGATCTGGAGCAAATGAAAACCGATGTAACCATTCAGCAGAACATGTTTAAAATCTCGCTGAAGGCGCTCGAGGATGAGCTACTGGCCAGGCTAGCCTCCGCCGGCGAAAATGTGCTCGAAGATCACGCTCTGGTTCTCAACTTAGAAAACACTAAACGAACGGTTGATGACATTGAATCCAAGGTGCGGGAAGCTCACCTTACCACCCTGCAAATCGATGAAACGAGGAACATTTATCGTGCCGCGGCCAAGCGGGCGGCCATTTTGTATTTCGTGCTCACGGATCTCAATCGCATCAATCCTATTTACAAGTTCTCCTTGAAGTCCTTTATGAACGTCTTTCGCCAGGCCATTTCCTTGGCGCCTGCCTCCAAAAGCTTTGAGAAGCGCGTCGTCCATCTGGTGGACTCGATTACCCTGCAAACCTATCGCTATACGCTGCGCGGCCTCTTCGAGGCGGACAAGCTGACGTTCACCTCGCACCTAACACTGCGCATCTTGATTGCCGCCGAGCAGGTGGCCAAGGATGAGACCGACTTTCTGCTGCGCTATCCCCACGATCCCAATACACTGTCGCCCTTGGACTTTGTGGGACGCAGTGCCTGGGGCGGCATTAAGTCGCTGGCGCTCGTCGAGCACTTCTATGGGATCGACAAGGACATGGAGAATTACACGAAACGCTGGCGCAAATTCATGGCCAGCGATGCTCCGGAACGGGAACAGTTTCCGGGCGAATGGAAGCACCGCTCCCCGCTCCAAAAGCTATGCATTGTGAGAGCTCTAAGACCCGATCGCATGACCTACGCCATGGCCCTGTTCGTGGAGCAGACAATGGGACGTGCCTATGCCGAGGTGCAAACTCCGCCATTTGCGGCTATCTTCAAGGAGCTGAACGGAGCCACGCCCGCCTTCTTTATACTCTCACCTGGGGTGGATCCCATCCGAGATGTGGAGCGCTACGGGCAGCAGCAGGGCTTCCATGCGGATGCCGGTACGCTGGTTAATATCTCTTTGGGCCAGGGACAGGAGCTGCTGGCCGAGCAAGCTATCGAGCAGGCGCTGGCATCCGGCCAGCAATGGGTTATACTGCAAAACATTCACCTGGTGGTCAACTGGTTGCCCACGCTCGAAAAGCTTATAGAGCGGATTGTGTTGCAGTCCGAAATCCACGGAGATTCCAATTTCCGTCTGTTTATTACCGCCGAGCCCGCGCCGGATCCGCAATACCATGTCATACCACAAGGCATTTTGGAGTCCTCACTCAAGGTGGTTAACGAGCCACCCGCAGGCATGGCCGCCAACCTGCACAAGGCCTGGGACAACTTCTCCCAGGAGACGCTGGAGACGTGCACCCAGGAGGCCGAGTTTAAGTCGATACTGTTTGCCCTTTGCTATTTCCATGCGGTGGTCGGCGAGCGCCGTAAGTTCGGCACACAAGGATGGAACAAGGTGTATCCCTTCAACATTGGTGACCTGACCATCTCGGCGAGCGTGCTCCACAACTACTTGGAGGGCAGCAGCCGCATTCCGTGGGAGGATCTCCGCTATCTCTTCGGCGAGATTATGTACGGCGGCCACATAACCGATGACTGGGACAGACGGCTGTGCCAGACGTTTCTGGAGGAGCTGCTGCAGCAGGATCTGATTGATGGCGACTTTGAGCTATGCCTGGGCTTTCCAGCTCCGCCCAATCTAGAATTTGAGGGCTATCACGACTACATCACTGAAATGCTGCCCGAAGAGTCGCCCATGCTCTATGGACTTCATCCCAATGCCGAAATCGGCTTCCTCACCACCGCCTCCGAGCAGCTGTTGCGCACCATCTTCGAGCTGCAGCCGCGTGAGTCAGAGCTGAGCTCCCACTGCGGTGCCCCGCGCGAGGAGCTGGTCAAGATCATGATCGACGACTTCCTCGACAAGCTGCAGGATGAGTTCAATCTGCAGGCCCTGCTCAACCGCGTGGAACGCAAAACCCCTTTCGTGGTTGTCGCCCTCCAGGAATGCGAGCGCATGAATGCCCTCATTCGAGAGATTAAGCGCTCCCTGCGTGAGCTGATGCTCGGCCTGAAGGGAGAGCTGACCATCACACAGGAAATGGAATCTCTCGACTACGCCATCTTTTACGATCACGTGCCTACTGCCTGGGCCCAGCTGGCCTACCCCAGCATGCTGGGCCTCCAGGGCTGGTTCGCGGATCTGCTGCACCGCATCAAGGAGCTGGCCGGCTGGCTAAACGACTTCAAGCTGCCCTGCGTAATATGGCTGGGAGGCCTCTTTAATCCTCAAAGCTTCCTCACGGCAATCATGCAGGAGAGCGCACGCAAACACGATCTTCCCTTGGACCGCATGCTGATCAGCTGTGACGTGACCAAGAAGCAAAAGGATGACGTCACGTAACCAACCCACCAGGTGAAACTCTTCCGGTCGGAAAATGCTCAAGAAAAGTCTTCTTTCAGGTTGCCGCCTATTGAAGGGGCTTTTGTGCACGAGCTCTACTTGGACGGCGCCAGCTGGGACTCCCTGCTGAACTCCATTGTGGCGCTGCATCCCAAGGAGCTGCTCTGCGCCATGCCAGTCATCTACATTAAGTCCATCGTGCAGGAGAAGCAGGAGGTGCAGCGCGTCTATGAATGTCCGCTGTACAAAACCAGGCGAGTATTCCTTCCATCTCCCCTACTTGCCTTTTTCATCGGTCCAACATCTTCCATCCCACACACCTGCAGGTCGCGTGGCACCACCTACGTGTGGACGCTTAACCTGAGAACCCGCGAGCGCCCAGCCAAGTGGATATTAGCAGGCGTCGCGCTTTTGTTACAGCCATGAGCCACAGTTGACATTCGCCTCGTCATCAGCTTGTGGGAGGATTTCTCTTAAACCGATTCATCAATATACTCTTATTACTAACCCTATTGCTTACCTTCCCTTACACTACTAGCAATACAACAAAATATATAGAACGGGACTCCCATTACGCTAACATTTTTAGATGCACTCTTAGCTCAAGTGCTTTTCTAATTTCTTTGCACATTTTCCAAGTTAAATGCTCAAGGTATTTGGCATAGCGAAAGAACTCTTTCTTAGAGTATTTTATGGCTTATAAGTTATTCCTATAGTGGTCAATGAGGTCTGATAAGATATATACTGTCTACAGACAGACGAATCTAAATAGAATTTGTGAGCGACTAGACATACACTATATTATTGATTGATTGATTGATTCTTCTTATCACACAGATCAGTAATACACACGTTTAGTAAATTAATCATATCATTATATACATTAAACAAATCACATTCATTAAACAAAAACTTTTTCAAAAAAAGAAAATAAAAAGACGAAGCACAAAAAAAAACACGAGACATAATATCTGGATCAGTTATACACACATGCAGTAAATATAAATATTATATCTATCAGTTATATACACATATAGTAAACTAATTACACCATTTAGTGTATATAAACAAGTAATGGAATAGTAATCTAGTAAATGGATATATAATATCGATCAGTAATATACACATCTAGTAAATTTATTATACCACACACTATCATTTCTTAAATTGATTAAACAAAACAGACAATATCGATCAGTTATATTATATCATTATATACATTAAATATATGGAATTGATTAAACAAAAATTTGTTGAACAAAAAATTAAGAACAAACCAAAGCCAGACATATTAAATGGATCAGTTACATACACATGTAGTAAATAAATATATTATATCGATCAGTTGTATACAAATCTAGTAACTTACATATACCATTACAATAAACATATGCAATACATTAAACAAAAAATTGTTATGAAAAAATAAACCAAAATTACGACTAATAAACCAAAGTAAAAACTAGACATATTATATTGATCAGTCATATTATTCAGTCATTATATCATTATATACAAACAAAAAGTATTTCAAAGAAAGAAAGCAAAATGAAAACATAATGTAGAAGTGTATGAAGACATGTACAAAACATAAGTTTCTAATCAGTTAAAGTCATAATTCGATTATTACATTTAAAATTGTTATCCCGTTAACAAATCACACGTGCGCTCGAAGCCCGAACAGCTGCCGCCCACGTGCAAGAACCGTACATAATTAGCATATATGTATGTGGACAATCGGCAGACTTAATTTCTTTATCGCGGCGGCCCCCACTTGCCGATCACGCTGTAGGTTGCTCGCACTCAGTCTAGAAATTTGAACACATTTGACATTTGAAACGCAGACGAGAACTTCGCTAATTTATAAGGGAACTGGAGCTGATAAGCCGGTTTTCAAACTAAACCGTGGCATACGTCAAAGCTGGTCGGGGGAAAACTACTGGCAGAAAAAGCGGGGCTCGGCTCGCATGTTATGGACATGATCTCTGCCAGATAAGAAAGCGTCTGTTGACGTTTCATAAATCTGACGCTCTCAGCTTCAATGAATTGCATCTGTTGAACTAATTACGCCACACCACAAAAAAATAGGCTAAAACACAAAACACACGCAGTTAATGACCTTTAGACCCATTTACAGCACAAATTCCCTTCGATGACGCTCCAGCAGCAGAGCTCGTTGCCAAGCGGAATTGGTTATACCCTGTATTCGATAAAACACGATCAAATGGATGAGCACACATATATGAATTAAATATCGGAGACTGGTTCTTAAATAATCATCCCAAAAAGAATAATTTTAGTCTGTTTAAATGAATTCAGCATGAATGTAAAGCATGCCAAATACAAAGGGTATCTATAGGGCAAACTAATCTTTCACAGATTATTGTAATGAATATGATAAGATAAAATGGCATTAATAACTTAAGTATAAATATACTATATTAAAGCAGAATTTCAATTTATATATGTATATTTTCGCATGCACTGGCATATTTTGAGCGTTGCAGGCTATCAACTAGCCGCGTATGCCCAAATTTGTAGCTCTTTACTTTTTCACCAATGTATGTGCGAATTATGTCAGCATAAAAACTCTCGCTTCGGCGTATTCCCCGAGCACGGAGAGAACACGTGACACAATCCAAGCGAGCGTATGACCAATCCGTCCGCTCGACGAACGATCGTTTATGATCAGGGGCGGCCGCAACGAGCGGACGCAAAAAATTTGTTAGCTTTGTAGATATAAGACCGGAGAGCGGGAGAGCAGGAAAGCGACAGCCAGCCAGACATTACTAACACAAACCGGCCCCGTGCCGCTCCTCAGTTGTCACCCATACGAAAAGTATTTAAATGGGAAATGATTCGGTATGACAAATCAGAATCGCAATAATTGTGAAACGGCAAACGTCGCGTTCGACGAAAGACATCAAATTAAGAAATAGCATTCCGTTGCCAACGGAAACTCAGCGGCTACAAATCGCATTTAGAGGTAAGCATAGTCTTTGTGCTAAATTTAATGCTCCCAGGCAGCTAAATACGTAAAACAAACCATACTTATTATAGATGACAGGCAATAATTTCGTTACATTTCCATCATTTTCTAGATCAATTCAAACAAACACAAACAAACACACAAACTATGGCCACCGCTCACTTACCCATACAGAAGTACAAGTACTATGAGCACAATGGCGAGCCGGGCTGCCAAGGGCTGGACGAGGTGAATCGGATGTTCCGCAATTTCTGGGATCCCACCGCCTACTGGACGTGCGACAAGCAGGGCACGCGTGCACGACTGCAGCGCTGCCCGAAGTCGCAGCTGTACTCCGAGGAGCTGGGACGGTGCGTCCACTATACAGAATGGAGCTGGACGGATCCCAAGGAGCCGCCAAGTCGGCCACAGTGCTAGACAAGAATTGATGAAACCAGCCCGCACACTCAATATTTATATTTAATTTAATGTAATGCAAAATATGTTTAAGTCGTATTGTTTTTAAAAAACATTTACTTTTAAGTGCAAAATATGCACAAATGAAAAAAGATCAGTACAAAAAGAAAAGTATTTTAATATTAGATTTTTAGGTGTCTTTTAAATTGCTTAACAATTTTCGGCATTGTTTATATAGAGTATGTTAAGAGCATACTTTGTTGCCATCAAGATATTCGACGTTACTGGAATGCAAATGCTTTATAAATGGGAATGTTTATAGAACGTTATTTGAAATTATTGAAAGTAGCAAAACTTAATTATATGCGACATATAAATAGCTGCCGTTTTCCAATTAACGCTTGCAGCCAGTCATAATTTCACTAACTAGTCTCAAACTAAATAATTAACTGGCCAAGGCCTGAGTGATTCTTTTTTGTTTTTTAGGCGAGGAAATGCAAGGGAATTACCGCAGAAAGAAAATAATTCATCAATTTCTCTAGAAGTCTAGAGCTCTACGTGGGAGCCCTGCTTGTTGATCACCTTAAGCTTCTCTTTTTGTGGCGGCTTCGTGTCCACGGGAATGTTCTCCTCGACAGGCGCTGGCTTCTTTGGCACCGTACGCTTGGTGGTGGTTGCTTCTTGCTTGGGAGTGCTGCTTTCCGTTTTTGCCTTTGTTGTTGTGCTAGACTCCTTCTTCGTTGCAGGCTTGGTCGTCGTCGTCGTCGTTGTTGTTGTGGTTGAAGTGGTAGTTGTCGTTGAGGGCTTGGCTGTGGTTGTCTGTGGCTTCACAGTTGTCGTAGTTGGTGGCGCAGTCGATGCGGGCTTGCGGGTTGTTGTGGTTTGTGGCTTTGGCGTGGTGGTGGTTGTGGTGGTGGTGGTGGTGCTAGTAGTGGTCTTTGGTGCCTGTACCTTGGGCTTGGCAGTCGTAGTAGGTGGTGGGACACCTATCGACGCCTCCAGGCCATCACCTTCGACGCGCACATTGCGCACTTTTACGGTGGGTTGTTTGGCCGCCTTGGGAGACTTGACGCGTGCCAGGTAATGGTTGAAGGGTGAACCTAGGTACAAGTGGTCCTGGAACTCCAGCACATGCGACACACCTACAACGGACTTGTCAAAGCCGTGCAGTGAGCCCACAATGTTGCCATTCCAGTCCACGCGAACCACTGTGGTGCGCGTGGGTGCCAGCAGCATTGCCATTTCCCCGTGTCCTACAAAATGAACAAAACGCTGCGAGAACTTGTTCGGGTAAACGCTGTTAATGTACCGGAAAGGCAGCTCAAAGAGCGCAAGCATGCGCGCCAAAAACAGACGAATGGTGGGGAACCGCGAGAAGAGCGAGAAGCTGGCAGGATGCTCACTATCAGCGCTAGTTACTAAAGGCACCCATATACCCTCCGCATCGGGTGTCAAGTTATCGGGCAAGCCGGGCAGGCCCTCAACAAAGACCTCAGCCTGACCAGCCTTGGAGCCCTTCAAGTTATATTTGATCAATCGCATAGCACCGGTCTCGGCCACCACGATGAAATCCTCATTTGGACTTATCGCAATACCGTTAGCAAAAAATAGTTCGTCCACCAGCACTTCGCTCACATTCTTGGCCCGATTGTATTTGAATAAGCTAAAAGAGAAAACGTTTGTTATAGCGGGAACCTTAGGGTCAACTAAAACCGGTTTTTACGACAGCCGTTCACTTCAAAAGTCAAATATACTCACCGGCCAGACGGATTGGCGAATGACGCAAACACTAAGTCTTGGATCGTAAAGTCTGAAGAAGAATCGGTCCAGTAGATATCGCCCTGCTTGCTAACGGACACGGAATTGAAAGTCTTTGCACGTCGGTTAATTGTTTTTCCAGGCAACTCCTGAGCCGGCGACACCAACAGTTTCTTTTTGTTCGTGGACAGATCAACTGACCACAGACCATAGTAGGCATCGGCGACAATCAGATTGTTGCCCTGTGTGTCGAATGCCATGCCCAATGGGCGACCACATTGCGCCTCCTCGAAAACTTCAGCTGCAAAAGAATAAAATCCTCAATAAATGCCCCCAAATTAATGGCAAAAGACTTACCACAGGGCTGGCCGAACTTTGCAACATGGGTTACATGGTTCGAGGTTAGCTTGATGATCTCACCACCATGCAGGCCAGTGTAGATCTCATTATTGCGCACGATCAAGCACTCGGGGCCGTAGACTCGACCCTCCAGGAGTCGCTCAGCTCCCTCCAGGTGAAAGTTGGACTCTAGGGCGCCCTTTAGTTCTTTGGGCGGGGCAACGCTATACGAAATTAGAGTTGGTGGGTGAATTTTCTTCAGGTCACTCGCATCTGCTTACCTGAAGTCCTTAAAGGGGAAAGTTGTGCGTGGGGGCAGACCCGGCAACAAAATGATTATTAAAAAGAAAATCATGAAATTCATGATTCTCAAACGCAACGCTTTCAGCAGACCCATGACTAGGTTTGTACGTGTTGCACACAGCCCTTTCAACTAATTAAACACAATAATTTATGGTAAATGGCAGCACGGGCCGAGAAAAACTAAAATCGACACGACGGCAAAGTTCAAGATGAAAACGTAAAAGTCATCGCACCGGTGCAGTAAAACAGGGCTGCATAACAAACAATATCTAATCCGTCTTTTAGATATGAGCCAAGTATGCTGAAAAACCGCGAACCTGTCTATCTCGATATTAAGGCATTAGTTAAACATTGAAATTGTATAGCAAACTACTTGTGGATTTAAATATAAATATATGAATATAATATAATTATTTTTATTGATTTTTATATTAAGCCGGAATTCATTTTCAACATGTTAGTATATGCAGTATATTTGCAGGCGAGTCACTCTCAAAAATACCAGTCTCGTCTATCGGGCAACCGCCACTATGAACTAGTTCTCATCGAAGAACCACATCACTTCAACGCTTTTGTTTTTGTGGACAACGCAGTTGATAATGAGCGACAATCTGATCAGCAAGGAGGAGGCGTACGGAATGGAGCAAGATCAAGAACTAAGTGGCAAGCACTATTCCCGTTGTAGCAGCGCGGGCAGCACCCACACACCCAATTCGTCTGCCCACAATTCTGGTAAATATTCGCCGTTATCGATTGTTTGCTTCTGTCGCTCAGAGTGTGACGAACAGCTGATAGTGATGGCATTGAGTTTCCGTTGCCGTTATTACTTATGGTATCCACTATCAGCGATCAGCGTTTTATTACACTGTCCGACCTCTCTTTACCCCTGAATAGATGATGACGATGACAGTGGTGATGCGCGACACACTGGAATCACAAACTCGAATTCGTCGCTGAGCTACAAGGAGCGCAGACGCTCGGCGCACACTCAGGCAGAGCAAAAGCGTCGGGATGCCATTAAGAAGGGTTACGACAGCCTGCAGGAGCTTGTGCCTCGCTGCCAGCCAAACGACTCGTCGGGTTACAAGTTGAGCAAAGCGCTAATACTGCAAAAATCCATAGATTACATTGGTTACCTGAATCAGCAAAAAATCAGGCAAGAGGATGAGAGCGCTGCGTTGCAGAAAGAAGTAACGGCGCTGCGCATCATACAGAACGGCTATGAGACTATGCTGCAACATCAGCAAGCCAATCCAGGGCCCGAGGAGGCGCGCCTCACAGACGAGGCCAAATTTCAAGTGGTCAGCAAAATGACAGGACTTGAATCCCAAATATCTCAAGTTAACACGTACTTTACAGTTTCAGGCAATATTGGATGAGATGTTTGAGACATTCCAGAACATACCCATGGACAACTTTAAGCAGCTGACCGGAGGCGTAATACCCTGGTTGGAGGAACACTGCAAGCCGCACATTTTGCGTAACATTCTAAGCCAAACGCTGCAGCAGATGGCACAGGAAACACAACAGGAAAAACAACAGCAGGCCATGGAACAGGAAAACGGAGAGGGTTTCAGTTGAAGACTGTTTGTTGTTGTTATTTTTGTTTGGTAAATGCTTTCAATTAGTAAATGCGTCATTTAGTTGTAAAAGCGAGCGTTGCAAGAATTATATACTAACATTGACTTTTTGGCTTACGCTTAAAGATTAGATAAATGCTACAGTTGGATAAGTGTGCTGTATATATACTTAGCTTAGAGCGTGTCTATCACGTGAGTTCAGCACCTGGCGAACAACTGCCGCCTGGTCTGTAGCGTCTAAAAGCTGCAGCAACTTCAAGAGGACCCTCAATGTATAGGCCTTGAAGCGAGTCACTTGCTCATCGACCGCCAACGCTGTCAGCAGCTTCTCCTGGTACTGCCTCAGCTTAACCGCTGTCCACACATGACGCGCCTCGTGCTTCAGCTTGAGCACACCTGCATGTAAGGTGTACAAGAGAGCCTCGTAAAAGTTGTCCTCCTGCACCTGTGATGCCATTTTAGCGCTGGCCAAAAGCAACGCCGGCAAGTCGCGACGAAACTCATGGGCACGTACTAAGCAGGTGGCCGCCAACAGACGCACCTGCTCGGAGTTGTGTCGCAGTAAGTGCCAGCTGAGTCGTCGAAAGCGCTGCAGCAGCTGCATTGACTGCTGCGGCTGCCCTGTGGTGCAAAGGTGCTCCACCTTGGAGAGAAATGCCAGAAACAGTATAATAGAGGATGTCACCTTGTCGCTCCGGCAGCAGTTCAACATGTGCTCACAGGCTTTGGGCAGCAAACATGACAGCTCCTCGTAGTTCATCTCGCTGGGCTCCCACTCCAACTTGGTCTCAAACTCCGTCGCCTGCCGCTGACCCACCAATTTGCCGAGTGTGGCCCCAAACAGCTGCAGCGCAGCATTGGAAATGGTCCACTCTGTGGCTTCGATGTGCTCAATGGCAACTAGTATTATTTCATTGTAGTAATTGCACATGGCCGGACGCAGTTCCGTGTCTCGCACCAGCACGCATAGGTAATGCAGTGCCAAGGCTTCCCAGCGATCGTGGTTGCTGTTGCTGGACGGGTCGTTGATAGCGTTTGCATTTAGGCGCTCCAGTATGCGCTGCACGGCCCGATGCAGCAGTAAACGCTGGCGCGGATCATCATTTTTGAGCACATGCAGAAACATAATCGAAAATCCAGCACCACGCCGTGTGGTGCTTACCTGGCGGCACTCTGAGAGCAATTCCCGCTCAAGGCAATCGTGCAACAGCTGAAACTCACGACTCTCGCTTGCAACTGTGCTGGTTATGGCGCGAGTTAGCTGTCCAATGCTAATTCCAGCTGCCTCAATGGCCCCCTTGTGCCGGCATCGGGTCAATACGGCCACATTAATGTCTACACACCGCTGTAGGGCTTCATATTTAGGTTCGCTATTTCTTGAGCAAAGCAACGCACAGCCCAGACTGGTGGCCAAAGCGCAACTGGTCTGTAAAAAAAACCATTTTAACTTCATAGGTCAAGGCAGATGAATATTTTGACAACTCACCTTTAATGTCAGCCAGAAGCTCATGAGTAAATATTTGCGACAATCTTCGGCATCCTCCTGCACTTCGTATGCGCTCTCGCTGACCAGCAGCTGCAAGCTCTCATCCATATCTTGGAAACTAGCAAAACCAGCTTCTGCTTCCGCTCGTCTTGCATTAGCCAAATTCAGAAACATCAGAATAACATTTAAAATCCTTTCGAGCAGGGGCAATAGCTCTGCGACGGCTGCTTCCAGGCAGGGAGTACCACTAGTGACTAGTTCATCCAGTACGCTAATCTCTCCAAAGAGATGTCCACCGCCACATTTTGTTGTCTTCAGTGGATCACGTTGGAATGAATCCAGTTTAGACCTCAATTTCAGCAAGCACTGCTCGTACAGAGTTTTGGCTAACTGGGGGTCGGAATGGCTGCGCACCGCCAGCTGAGCATAAACTGAGACTAAAGCACACTCATCTACATTGGAGGTAGCACAGAGCGTCAGGCAACGGTCATGGCATTGCACGCTGTCGACATGGCCCAGTTGAAGCAGAAGCGAAACTGTCAACTCCAACGCATCATCGAATCCTTGAGGATCGTTGAGCGACTTGAACAACAATTGTGCTACGGAGTCCATGACAAAAACTCCATGATCTATAAGAAATGCCCCCAGCTTCTGGTTTTGCTGTATGCTGCACATCTTGGCATTCTTTATGACCTGCGAGCTGTATAGAGATTTATGCAAAATCTCCAGCATTTTCAGTGCGAAAATTTTAGGTTGATAAACATCGCATAGTACATCCTGCTCCAGCAGCTCCTGTAGCTGGCGGAAGAACCGTTTAATATCGTTAGCCAGTGCATCGCTGCCCGCTCCTCCATTCGCTCTTAAGGCCTTATTGAAGTGCTTGGCCGTGTGGTTGATAATGTTCGGCATCTTCCCCAGCATTGTGTTGCGGAACTCGGAGCACTCCACGCCGCGATGACGCTTCATGAAGTTGTAAAAGAACTCCAGGCAATCCTCAACAGCAAAATTGGAAAGATTATCCACGAGAAACTTGAAGATTAACAATTGGGCATCTGTTTCAAAAGAGCTGCAATTTGTTAACAGCTCTGTGCTGATTTTGAAGAAATGAAGTTTAGATGTCACGTAGATTTCTTTAGCAAACATGCTGAATATGAGTATGAGGCGCTGTTGTTCGCTGGCCGTGCGCGCCGCCTCCGAGCTGGCCAGGAATTCCACGATTTCCGGTTTTGCCTGCAGCAACCTAAAGAGCGCATCGCGTTGCTGTATGCGCAGAAACCACTGGGAGTAAAAGTTTTGAATCTCCGCTACGCTGCCGCTGACCAGCAGCTCCACTGCCAGCGCGAGCAGAGCTGTCGAGCGTTGGGTGCTCAGGCTCTTCACTGGGTACTGGCTGGCCGCACGCAGACCCTTGTAGCTTAGGCTCAAACGCAAACCCGCAAGGAACTCTGCCTCGCTATGTCTACTCGCAGCCAGCAGTTCGGTAAGACCATAGGAATTGAGTATGCCGCTTAGCAAGTAGTACTTGTTGCGATTCGTCCACGGCCAAAACTCCACAATAAGCCGGAAGTAGAAGAAGGCGCGTTGTTGCTGCTTGCAGCAGTGATTGAAAAGCGTCAGCGTATCCTCTCGCGAGCCGACCTGACTCTGGCGCTGCAGACAATGGTAGAAGTGCTCTAGTTGTAGCGCGAGCAGCTCCAACATGGGAAACTTCTTTACAAGCAGATTTGTAGCCTTCAATTGATGCACCAGACTGCTGTTGTTATGTTTAAGTGCATTAATGATGGCATCCGTGCACCTGGCCTCAATGAGATGCGCATCTAGTTGTGACGAATGGTCGGTCAGCAACACTGCCTGGAGCATTTGGAAAGCCTGCGGCTGATCATATACGAGCCGCTCGGGTAAATTAGCAAAGTGCTCATCCGCTAGGTTGTATTTGTGCACAATATGATAGTAGACGCGAAAGGTGACGTTCAGGGCGGCTTGATTGACACTGCATGACTCCGATTTCCTCGCTTCCTCATTGATTTGGGCGGCCAGCTGGTCTGCCACCTCCTTTGGCAGTGCATCGCCCAGCGACTGTGGGTGGTGGTTAAATACAGTCAATACACAAAAAAAGGCACTTCAAGCAGGCAGCACACTTACTTTTAGGTAGACAAGACAGTCACCGTGATTTTTAGACTGTGTTTCGCCAACAGGCAGTGCTGCGGCCATTTTTGCAAGAACTGACTGGTCAACACATTGGTTGTAGCAGACAAATAAATTAATTCAATGGAACTCTTTTACATTTCGACTACACGTGCAAGAAAACTCGTCGGTTATCGATAACAGCGATAAGTGTACTTTAAAATACACATTTACGCGCTTATTGGCATGCGGTCTCACTGATTTGGTGATTTAGTTCAAGATGGCGAACGATGCGAGCAAGCTACTACTGTCTTCAAATCAAGAAAAAACCAGTCATTATACGTAAATAAACACAATTCCAATTGAAATTTGAATAGTTTTCGCTAACCTGAACACTTTGTCTGTTTAGCTACCTGAAAGAATTCCGCGTGGAGCAGTGCCAGTCGTTCCTGCAGCACAAATGCAACCAGCATCGCCCTTTCGTTTGCTTTAATTGGCATTTTCAAAATCAGCGTCGGCGGCGACCCGTGCGGAAGCGCGATGGTACATTTAACTACAGCGCTGATAATTATTGCACCAAATATGATGAGACAACTGGAATCTGTCCCGAAGGCGATGAGTGAGTATTCATGGTGGGCAAAGTCATGACGCCAACGCGAACAATCAACGACGTAGTATTTTTTTGTTTCCTCTTTGCGCTTAATTTTCTTTGCAATGTGTGTGTATCTCTTGGATTCGTGTTTACAAACAAAAAGTTTTCGTCGGCGTGCAGAGGGGCAATCCTAACATCAGCTAGGTAAAAGTGAAATTAAATGG
Organism: Drosophila pseudotalamancana; assembly: GCA_037075185.1. Lineage (NCBI taxonomy): Eukaryota > Metazoa > Arthropoda > Insecta > Diptera > Drosophilidae > Drosophila > Drosophila pseudotalamancana. The sequence continues at coordinate 117,832 of JBAMCK010000619.1, read as the reverse complement.
CCTTTATGCGCATATGTGTGTGTAAACGAGTAGCACCCTTCCCCGAGGTCACTGCTTCCAGCCGCCCACAGAATGCAAAAGTGAAAGTGATTTAGGTGATAAAGCTGCTCGAGCTCGGAAATTCTAATCGGCAACTGCTTGACTGAGGGTTGTTGCTCTTGCACACACTCACAAATGCGCAGCGGCAGTTCCAACTGCTACAAGTGTGTGCGTCATTGTTTTTATTGCGTTTCGCTTTTGCGCGTTTTTCCTTCAGTTTATTTTGGTTTTCCCCCGACGGCGTCAGAGTAGTTACAGCAATACTGGCAGCTTCGAAATGTACAGTTATTGAACAGAGCTTTCCCACAAAGCTTTGGGCGTCGAACGCTGTACCAGGGAGAGCAGAAAAATAAAACGCAATTTAAATTTCTGCAATAACAATCAACTCTAGCTTCGACGCAGACTTAAATTGCGAGTGCTGTATTTAGATACTTTTTGCCCCATCTTAGACTCCTGCTTAAATTTTGGGTTGCAGAAATTTTGTTATTCTATTTTTAGCACGCAGTTATTCAGTTTACGTTATTTGAAACATATATATTATCACATCATACTCTCCATTCTCCCGCGAACAGATGCCCATTTCTGCACCGCACAGCCGGCGACACAGAGCGTCGGTATCATTTGCGATACTACAAGACATGCATGTGCGTGCACGACACGGACAGTCGGGGATACTGCGTGAAGAATGGTCTGCACTGCGCCTTTGCACACGGCATGCAAGATCAGCGTCCACCAGTTTATGACATAAAAGAGTTGGAAACACTTCAAAATTCGGATGTAGCATTGGACGGAACTAATGCACAAAATGCGCTGGATAAGGAGCGAAATCTTATGAACGAAGATCCCAAATGGCAGGATACCAATTATGTGCTTGCCAACTATAAAACCGAACCATGCAAGCGTCCGCCGCGATTGTGTCGCCAAGGATATGCCTGTCCACAGTATCACAACAGCAAGGATAAACGCCGATCGCCAAGGAAGTACAAATACAGGTGAGTGTAACTAGACATCTGTAGCTTTACGTATCTGTATATTATATATGAACTTTGCAGATCCACTCCATGTCCGAATGTCAAGCACGGTGAGGAGTGGGGCGAACCGGGAAATTGTGAGGCCGGTGACAATTGCCAATACTGTCACACGCGAACCGAGCAACAGTTTCACCCGGAAATCTACAAGTCCACAAAATGCAACGATGTACAACAGGCGGGATACTGTCCACGCAGCGTCTTCTGTGCTTTTGCGCATGTCGAACGTAAGTAGTAACATAGATATAGTTCTTTGGACTTCGAACGCTGTTTTCCACAACCATGAATGGATAGTTAGGATCATATTTTGATTGATATTGTTTAATTGTTTGTTTGTCTTTTACTCATTTTCACACATTGATCATATTTGTGTAAACTCCTTTAAATAATATGCGATCAATGCATCAATGTATCATCAATTCGCTTTGCTGCTTGTACCCATTATTTCCACGTCAAGCTTATCTGGTCAACGAGCAGAAGATGCGTGATCATGAAATTGCTTTAAGCGAATTCATATCCAATGGCTTGTCGAGTTTAAAAGTGCATGATGAGGTCGCTAATGGCAATTTGTCTACAGGACTGCTCCAGCTGAGCAATAATGTACGTATCAGTGTGTTCTATGTGTATGTTGTGTGTTTGTGTGTACAGCATTTTGCTAACACCCACTAACCCCACTCGTTCACGAGCTAATCCCAGCTAACAGCATCAAATCGCAAGTCATTGAGAACTTTGTTCCGCTCTCATTTTGTTTCTTCGTTTTCTTTGTTTAATTCTCTATTTTGTAGTTATTAAATATTGATGGTAATAATACCACCAACAAAATGTTGGTAGATGCTTTGGAAAATACCACTAATTCCAGCAAAATCTTAAATATATCACTACCACTGGACAGCCATCGTGAGTAAAATATATTCAAACTGATATTTTTCATTGTTTTCAACAATGGTTGTGGACAAATTGACAGCGAAAAAAAAAAAAGAAATGAAAGATAGCATAATCCGATCTTAACTAACTAAAACGAAAATAACTCATAATTTCTAAATATTATTCCAAGCAGCCTGTACTTTGGATGACCCACGCGACAACTCTCTATCGGCAAGTCTGGTTAACAATAGTTTATTAACACGTTCCTCGGCGCCAATTAACATTCCTAATACGACACTAAGTAACTCTATAAACGGTGAGTCATTATTCAAACTTTAACTCAAACTTATCTGAACCATGCTTATTTTATTTATTAATTCTTTATGACACAGACTTCAATTCAGGTGGCTTTGCCGTCAACATTCCCAGCAGCTCGCTCACCTATAGCCCGACAAATCATGCCAATCTTTTTAATGTTTATGGCGCCCCTAATAAGCTAAGCAATTCCCTTTCTGCTGCCACGCAAAACGATACCAATAGCCTTTTTTTTCCATCACGCATCATATCACCTGGCTTCGGCGATGGCTTATCTATAAGCCCTTCAGTTAGAATATCGGAATTGAATACTATTCGTGATGACATAAACAGCAGCTCGGTGGGCAACAATTTGTTTGAAAACACACTCAACACGGCTAAGAACGCGTTCAGTTTACAATCTCTCCAATCACAAAACAATTCGGACTTGGGTCGCATGACCAACGAGTTGCTCACAAAAAATGCACAGATTCAAAAGTTATCCGGACGTCTTGAGGAGCTTATGTGCAAGCTAAAGATAGCCGAACTACATCGCGACAAGGCCAAGCAGGACGCACTAGAATGGAAGGATCGTCACGATCTAGTACAAATACAACTTAATCTATCCGGAGAGTTACGCGACTTATCCATACAAAAACTAAAGCAATTACAGGTAAATTAGCTACCTTAAATTCCACATATTGAACTTTTTTAAAAACGAAAAATTTTAGTCAAAACTGCGCACTGATTTGGAAGAGGTAGACAAAGTATTATATTTGGAGAATGCCAAGAAATGCATGAAATGTGAGGAAAACAATCGCACCGTTACTTTGGAGCCCTGCAATCATCTATCCATTTGCAATACATGTGCTGGGTCTGTTACCGAGTGTCCATATTGTCAAGTGCCGGTAATCACAACGCACACATAGAATATATTTAAACCGCTCCAAGACTATAGTGAGCTCGCTACAGAGTCTATTCACAATGGCAATGGGCGATGGAAATCATACTTTAATTGTAAGCAGAATGCGGATTGACTAGGAAAGGCATAGCTAACAAATATGCTTATATATTATTTATATTTATCTATATGCAAATTAATTATCTTGGATATTAGCAATTACTAGGCACAAAATATGTAATTCGTATAGCAACCAGCTATGCATTTGAAGTTTACTACTCGTCTAAATAAGGCTACAGGAAACTACTTTATATTTTTTTTTCTTTTTGTTTTGTTTCTAATAATTTTTTTATTTTTGTGTTAATTATAGTTCAGTCATTTTGTTTATATATATAAAACATATATAAATATTTCAAATTTTATTTTGTCCATGACATCATTTTACATTTTTCGAAAAGCAATAACAATAATATTGCCGTTTTTTGTCTGTATACATAATTTCTAGAATTTGCAGTCACTATTCACTAGTATTAATTAAGGAAATAAAACCTTTTATACGATAGCAAGTTTTTTGAAGCCTAAAGGAAAAGAAAATTAACTAACCAGAAATGAAAAACCACCAGTGATTTTTATAAACCAATTGTCTAACAACATATAATCGTAAATTTTAGATATGTTCAAAACTTTTCAATTTAAACAAAGCAAAAGTAATTATTAAGAGATCTCTAGCCAAGGTTCGAATTTTAGTGTCTTTGAAAAGGATCTTCGAATAACTCAATTCAATGCATGTTTTGCAAGGGCGCACAAAATAATAATAATGATAGAAGTTTCTACGATAGTATTAAATTTATCTTTGGCACAATTTGCAAGACCACATTGTACTATCACTTAGGGCATATAACTAATTTAATAACATGACAAACCCTTTGTATTTGATAATCTTTAACAAATTTAAAAACTCTTTCTGCATCTATTAATCTTTAGTTTATAATTTATAATTACCAATTACATATTTGACGAATTTTAAATAATTTGTTTTTGGTGTATTTCAGTTTTATACTCTATTAGATTACTATGTGATTTTGTTAGTGCTTTAAGTACGATTTTTTCAATTTTTATTTTTATTTCTATATGAAAAGCTTCCAATAAAAGCAGGTTAAAATTAATTAAATGATAAACAAAATGTCAAAGTCAAAAATATATATTAACGGCCAATATTTACTGTACAAAAATATTGAATACAAAATATTTACAACCAATGAAGTGTGTGATGTAAAAAGATTTAACAATAAATGTAACTCCAGACAGCGAATTCAGTCTATGATAAATGTTAACGGATTGTAATCTTAACCCGTCTTCAACATATTTTTTTCGCGAATGCATAAAGTTAATGTACTGTAGCTTATGACAAAGTTGAGCATATATATTTAATATAATGAACTCTAACGTATTATTAGTTATTAAACTAATGGAAAACAAGTTGATCACTTAGGGCATAAAACTAAACTATTTACGTATGAATTACACATACAGAAACTTAGGCATTTATTGAAAATGATAATACAAACATAAAACTCAAAAGATAATCAACTTTAATACAGTTACAATTACATATGGATACATATTTACATATATATAAAAATATATATATAGCAGCGCAAGGGCTTTTGTGTGTATGTTGTAGACAAGATTTAAATTAATTGACTTAACAATATTTAAGAGTGCATGTTACTGTGTGTTACAATTAATGCTTTAATATTATTACTGCTCTACAGAAAGTAACAAAATATCGAAACAAAAGGGAAGACAATTTAAAGCAATTGAAAGATCATTAAACAAGCAAGAACAAAGAAATACAAAATGGTTTTATAATGGAGCTGTTGAGTGCTAAATTCGAACGCTTATATTAATAGCTCTTTCGAAATACCTTTTAACTCAGAATATTTGGGCACAATGTATTTATAGCAATAAACAGTAATCTTATCAACAAGCACAAACCTCGCATTACTAGCCAAGCCATTAATAACTCACATCTCAACCTTTTCATGACAGCTCAAACAATACAAATCAAATAACTAATTTACTGAGACATATACACACAATGTATTGGAAATGTATGTATTTTGTATACGCTACTGTAAGAGTGATCTTTATGTGATTTTGAAACTACTTGAATATGTGATCCAGAAATATATAAAAAAAAAAATAAAACAAAAAAAAACTTAAGAATGAACAAAAATATAAGATATACATTTATGAAAGCTCTCACCACCATCAGCAACTAATGAATTGTTACCAACAAAACTAAACTTGATGTACAACAATAATAATAAACTAATAAACAAAACAAATATAGCTCCAGCTCCATTTAGAAACAAAAACGAAAACAAATGAAACACACACTAACATTATTATCATTAGGCAAACAAATGGAAAAAAAAATGGAAGAATTATGAAATTAATAATAAATGTCTAAAATATCAAATGTATTTTTAGTTAGCTTTAGAGTTCAATAAAATAAAACCGAAAAATTGGAAAGTCAAATTCTGAAATGCAATTATTTAGATTTAGAAATATAATGAAATGATTGCTACTAGTTGTTTCATAGTTAATACATTTAACAAATTATATAAATGGATCTGTAAACTCAATTGTAATAAGAATGAGGGAAAAAGAGAAAACCGGGGGAGGGAACAGGTTCTTCAAACCGAAACGTTGAACACCGATAAGGAATTAACAGTTAACCCAAGCAACTAAAAAGTACTGTCAACTTAAGATCAAACAAAATCAACTAAATATTAATCTGCGTATTTATAGCAATTAATGCAAACCAGCCCACAATACAAAGCAACAAATGGAAACAAGCAAATATTTTTTTATGTAATGTGTCAACTAAACTCTATAGTGGACAAAACAACAAATGCAAATGCAAATTTGCAATTTAACATTTAATAGCAATTTTTACACAATATGCTGAAATATTAATAACAATTTAGACAGCTCTACATAAGCGAACTTTTACATAGGCTATAGCCTAAATTTATATGAAAAATATATAGAATATCTATGAATGTACTTTTACTGAAATGCACACAATGAACATTATGATTTGTACTATTTTTGATTTACTTTTCAATTAGACAGTATCGGCTAAAATATATGTATGTCAATCAAATTTCTCTGTCCGTTCTGCTTTATTATTAGTGGCGACACTTACGATAAACAATTTACTGTTTAATTAATCTCACAGGAAATAAACATGAAAGCTTTTTTATTTTTGGGTGAGCCGTTATCTCGCCATTTCCGATCGCAGTTACGTTCTAATGTCGAATTAAAATCCCCTGAAATGCTCTTGAGGCATATGTTATTGTTAAGCAGAGTTATTAACAGAAAAGTAAACCTAATACATATAAGAGAGAAAATAAATCAAATAAAAAATGTGCGTAAATGTATTCCAAAGCAAACAAATTGACGACTGCATTTCGAATCAAAAAAAAATGCAGTCTTATGATAAGAACTATCTAACTGATTGAACATAAAACGATAGAACATGAAATATGAATTTAGATATTCATTATAAAAACATAGTGAGCAATGACAACTTTGTGTAGTAATTTAGTTAACTATTTCCAAATATGTAATAACAAATTGTTTTAAGCCAACAGCGAGCGGCAAGCGGCAAGCGGCTAAAATGACAGCAACCAAGAGTTGGCCCTTCTGTTGTCTGTTGTCTGTTGGCATGAGTACTATTTATGTATACAATGAAATTAACAAATTGATAAATACAATATTAGTATACATACATACATTAAATATATAGATATACCGATTAATAAAAGTGTGTTTAAAGGATGTGTGTGCGTTTTATTGTGCAGGGTCTGCTATTTGCGGCCGTGAAACAGCATCGACGACGACCAGACAAAAGACAAAGGCCAAGGCGCTTCGGGTTCCCATGCGTGATTTCAATCTGGCCAACAACGGCAACACCAATTGCAACAACAACAACAACAACAGCAGCAGCACACACACAAACACAGGCCGAGTGAAAAGGGCAATATAAAAGGCAAAGGCTGAACGACAACGGCAGAAACTCGTAAGAATTTTAAAATGCACGATAATCGTTCAGTGATAGCTAAGCAAGCCGACAATGCTCCGCACCTCCCCAGCTCCGCACCGTCGCTCCGTTTCGCCGCCGACTGACAACGCTGCATGGCTGCCACTTTAACCTGAGCCCTCTCCCAGCCACAGACGAGGTCCAGGGAGCCAGTTTGGAAACAAGGTAGGCTTCAACTGCCGCTGCTGCTGCTGCTGCTGCGGCTGCTGCTGCGATATCGCCGCGTTCGCGCGTTAAACACAAGCGCAACAATTTTTATTCTGTCAGCGAACGCGTGCCTGTATTTGTGTGGTCTCGGCTTCAAACTGGACTCTGCCTCTGCCCCTGCTTGGGCCTCTGCCTCTGCCTCTGCATCTGCCTCTGTCTGTGCTCTGTTGGGTCCTGCTGCCTTTCGACTGGTGCTGATCTTGCGTGGAGATCTCACGCGCATGCGCATTGCCAGCCATGTGTTCGGGTATATTAGTTGGCTGATGCATTTGGGCTAAGATCGGTTGCGTACTTGCGGATTGGTGTATAAATAGTTTTTATGAGAGCAAAAGTGTTGCCATTTTTCATGTTGGGCTAAACGGCCGCGGCGGTGTCTCTCCTGGAGCCTCTTTGCCAACTATTTTTAGACGTAACATTCGCGACAAGAGCAAGAGCATCAGCTTCAGCTTCAGATTCAGCTTGAGCCCAGCATCATCAGGCTTCCATGTTCATGTTCTGCCGTGTTTCGCACGCTGCACGCTACACGCATTTCCACTCGAAACTTGTTTTGTTGTTGTGTTGGCCCGTTGGTCAGACAGCCAGGCCGCACGAACAGCCGCCCGCCCGGCCGCCCGAACATCCCGCCGTGATTTGTAACACGATACGTTTTGCCGCCGCCGTTGGCTTGGATGCTGCTTGTTGCCGGCTATGGAGATACGTTAAAAAAAAAACAAAAACAAAAACAAAAAAAAAACTATAAGCCGAGAACTGAGCTCTTGGCTGCCTGCTTCTAATGCATTTTTCTGCTCTTTTGCATTGCTGTCTGCTTGGCTGCCAGCCCGCCCGGACCCGGACCCATCCATGGTGAGCTACGGAGCAACGGAGCAACAGCTCATTAGGCATTTTTAATTTGACAATGCGCGCAATTTATGTGGGAATTTCATGGCGCGCACTTTGAGTCATCGAAACGAAAGATTCAGGCAACGAACTTGGCGTGCTAACTTTGTCTTTGCTTGGCTTTGGGTCGGCTGCCAGTTGCTAGCTGGGTGCCCGGGGAAGGCGAAATCAATTTTCAATTTGCTCCACGTTGCAGCAGCCGCCTCGAGGCCTTGCCAGAAGCATCGCAGATCAAAGCGAAAGACAAGAGCGAAACAAACCCAAAAAATCTATTTAGCTGGCTGAGGCGTTGACGTTGACGTTGACTTTGGTTGTGTTTCTGAGTGAGTGTGTGTGTGTGTGTGTGTGTGTGTGTGTGTGTGTGTGTGTGTGTGTGTGTGTGTGTGTCTGTGGCTTTGGCTGCTGCTCAACGAATTGTGGCTACCCTGCCCCGCCTTTGTTGCCTCTTGGTTGATGGCTGCTGGCTGGAACGGGCCAGCATTCCGTTTGCGGTTTTTGTGGCTAACGCGCCACGAGCAGCACATAACTAAAATGGCATTTCAAAATTGAAAACTTTAGAAAAATGGCAATTTTCTAAGTTCACGGCTGGGCTGCGCTGGGCTGGTCAAAAGGAGCTGAGGCGGAGGCTGTTACAGTGCCGGTCATCAACTTTCCATAATCGGTGCGCAGACAACAAACAACTTGAGCTCCGGCTATCAGCCCTGCCCGCCCGCTGGGTAGACAACAGCAACAGCAACAGCAACGACAACAACAACAGCAACAACAACAACAAGAACTGCAGGAGCAGCAACAAGCGCCACTTTGCTGTCAATTCAAAATGATAATGCAAACAAATATTAACCCACTCCAAGTGGACGCATGTGGCTGCCGTCTCATGGCACTTTCTGACAGCCCAGCGACACTCGAGTCGATGTCGATGTCGATGTCGACGTCGACGTCGACCTGCCTGCGACTGTGGGAATGTGCCACGGTCTCCATGCCGCTGCGGCTTAAATGCTTTTCCAGGCCATAATGACTTTTAATTTTTATGGCACTGGCTGCCGAGGATGCCGATGCCGATGCCACTGCCAGTGCCTGTTCCAGTGTTGATTCCGATGTCGGATGCAGCACCGCGAAGCTTAAGTCACATATAATTCAAGTCCATCAACGCATGCGCTTGACTTGACCGCCGCCGCAGCCACCGCCGCCGCCGCCGCCGCCGCCGCTCCATGATACACATTTAAATACTCGCATGTTTGCCATCGGTCGCCGTCACCACTTGAGAGATCATCCACATGCCCAGCGCGGAGAGGATGAATCTGAAGACGAAGGTGGAGTTCGAGATGCTCATGGATGCTCATCATTGTTTAATATTTTAAGTAAGTGCTGCCACTTGGCTTCACCCCATCTTTTATTTTCGCTCCAGGCTGTAGGACACATAAACATTTAACGAAATATCAAGTAAATAATGGTTCAAATATATATAAAATTATTATTATTATTATTATTATTATTATTATTATTATTATTATTGTTATTGTTATTATTATTAATATTATTATTATAATTATTATTATTATTGTCATTATTACTATTATTATTATTATTAATAATATTATTATTATTATTATTATTATTTATTATTATTATTATTATTATTATTATTATTTTGTTATTGTTATTATTATTATTATTATTATTATTATTATGATTATTATTATTATTATTATTATTTTGTTATTGTTATTATTATTATTATTGTTATGTATTATTGTTATTATTATAATTATTATTATTATTGTCATTATTATTATTATTATTATTAATATTATTATTATAACAAATCACCAATCATATTATGCAGTCTCTAATGACTTCCAACTTTTATTGCATAACTTTGAAAGCAGCTTTAAAAATCTCGAATAGTTAATTGTTATTAAGTTCCGAAATATAGTTGTACTTACTTTAAGAGCTCGTGAAACTGTTATTAAACATGTGCGAATCCCCAACTGAGTTGGAAAAAAAGCATTAATTGGAGAATTCCCCAACATTAATGAAATCCCATTAACACGTCGGGTAATCAAACATCATTTTTTTCCACTTTTAATATGAGTTATATTAGACGATATTTTTATAGAAGATAGTCTGGCTATGCGTCATTTTAGATCACAAATATAAATTTAGATGACCTTTATAAATAGGCCAAGAGAAGTGTGAAAATTACATATTTGTATTTAAGTCCATTGAGCTCTGCCCGTCTGTCTTTCCGTTCGTCTGTCCGAATGTATTAACGCGTCGATCTCAGCATCTATAAAAGCTAAAGACTTGAAATTTTGTATCTGAATTTTCCTATGCAACACGTAATTGATAACTAATTTTGTTTGCTGGTTTTCTAACTAAAGTCATCAAGCGTACTAAAAATATATTTTGCTTAAGCTGAGACACATTTTGGATACCTCAGTTTTGATCCACCCCACACCCCATTTTTGATCAAGAAATAGTTATCAAAAATAGAAAGTTGCCGTTAACATATACCAAAAATTTCATTAAGATCAGATAATAAACAAAAAACTTATAGCCTGTTGAATTTTTGCAATGTTTTTGGCAATCATTTGCATAAGAGGCTGCAAGGAGTACAGGGTATCCACTAGTGCACCATACTCTGCTTAACTTATTTCACTTGCTTTTACATGAAATCAGTTGCTGTTAATTTACGTAATTCTAATGAATAGGTGGAAAGAAATGTGACTAACTACTACTATTTACATGACTTGCATTTTAATACTTTTTTTTTATTAATTTATATAATGAACGGGATATGTTGAAAAACTATCAACTCATTTATTAAATAGAACTGCCAACTACGACCTTGTCCGGGGAACAAGCCAACATCCAAGCCCGGATCCTCGTTGTTCGGTAGTCTGGCTAACTTAGACGAGTCTTACCTGAACCTCTAAATAGGTGTGAGAAAATTGAAAATTTTATGACATGTGCATATTTTGTAATTCTAACTTTTCAAATATTTATTTCTTATCAAATCTACTATAGAAATTAAGCAGATAAAAATGATTTTCAATAAATAAAACAAATTGTATATTATTAATATTATTTTTATTCTTATATCATGAATGGTACTTGTTAGTCTATTTTATTTCTTATTTCTGTAGTCGAGCTGGAAATACTAAGTATGTGTGTGAAAATTAAAAAATTATGATGACATGTGCTTATTTTGTTATTCTTATTTTTTTTTATTTTTCTCAAATATATCTATTCACTTAATGAAGCTAACACAGAAATAAAGAAGGTAAAAAGTACTTTTAATAAATAAAACGAATTGTATATTATTGATCTTATGGTTATCCTTATATTATGAAAGGTGTAAAGTTATTTAACTATTAAACTATTTCCCAATTCCCTTGCAGCTACATTCATTCACTAATCTGGGATTCTAACTCAGGTCTCCGGATTGAAGAACTGTAATTTTGGCTGAATATTTGTATTTTGATCTGAAATAAATGAAATTTGGCCAAAATCGCGGGCGATGTGGCGCTGTGTGGGCGTTTCGAGCCAGGATTTGTGTGGTCAGTCAGATCAAAGTACGCGCCACATGAGGCCCGTTCTCTGCAAACCCGGAGTAGGATTCGGAGTCGGATGCTGCGGCTTAACCGCATCGATTGCTACAAGCTGATAGCACAATGGAGTGGACACAGAGCATAATGATAACTATGCCGCATACAACTTTGTGACTGTTTTTCTTTGCTCTCTCTCTCTCTCTCTCAGTGTCTCTGTCTCTCTTCCTAGCTGTGTTGCACTCTTTCTAGTGACGGCCAGGATCAAAAGGCAGTTGGCAAATGTTTGTACACACACACACATACACACACACACACACACACACCGGCACATTGAGCCAGAGAACGGACTGAGAGATGTGGGACTCAGTGTGTCCGTGTGCGACCCTTGTTGTGAATGTTTATGTATCCCAGGTTACAAGCCCACGGCCCCTGTCGTCTGGTCGCCAGCCCCTGGGCAGCAACTCCTTGGACCACTACTCAGTGGCCGCTTTGTTGTCACCTACTGGTAGCAAATTCCTTGGAAAGCTGCGGTCGCTTCCATTTGCCTAATTTCTATCTCGGAGAGACAATTCCCCAATGGTATTTTACTCAGATTTATGTGAATTAAACAGCCTACCAGTCCGATCCTCCCCTGGTAGCCGTAAATGTCAACATCCATTAGAGACCTTAAACCGTTACTGGCATTTGTCGCACGCTATGACGCCGCTGCGGCTTTGCCAGTTACCAGTTGCCAGTTGCCAGTTGCCAGTTGCCAGTCACCGATCACAGACAGCGGCAACAGTCACAACAACAGTCGCAGCATGATTGAGTGGCGGCTTCTCGGAACTGCTACGAATTGGGTATTAGTTTTGTTGTTGTCTTTTGCATTTCTTTCTCTCATTGCTGTTGTTGTTGTCGTTGTTGTTGTGGCTCTGGATGCCTCCTGTAAACCTGTGCACAGTTCCAACGTGTCGCCGCACCTTCGGCCCATTGCACGTTGCTCTTTCACTTGGCTACTTAAACGCACGTGCGCACAAATTGCCTTTGCCAATCATTAGCACAATAAATATTATTTAGTGTGTATTAGATAATCAATAGAGTCCACTCCATGACAAACCGGTGTGCGTTATGGCCATTAGCTCTTAATTGTGTCACCGCCGCTTCAAAGCTTCAAAGCTTCAAAGCAAGCGACTCGCTCAAATGCTTTTGTAAACAAAAACTACATTTCAGTTAATCCTACAATGACAAAGTTAGTTAATTGCTAACGTAAAACACTTCAAAATTTATAGTTTAAATAGTTTAATATATTTGTACATATGTATGTATGTATATAGTATGTCAAATCTGTGACTTCTTGCTTCTCAACTTATTGCAGTATTTCAAAAAATGTATAAAAATTATTAAATAAAATAAATTAAATTTAATTAATATATATCAAAATTTAGTTAATTGATAACGTAAAACAATCAAAAAATGTGTTGCTTAAATAGTGTAATACATATATAGATATATATATATATATATATATGTAATTTTAATGTTTGTCAAATCTGTGACTTCTTGCTACGCAATTTATTGCCGTTTTTTAAAAAATGTATGGAAATTATTAAATAAATTAAATATATAAAAACTGAATATATTTATTAAATGACAAAATTTAGTTATTTGTTAATCTGAAACCATCCAAAAATGTATAGTTTAAAAAGTGTTATATACATATACATTTATTTTATATCACAATTTGTACCGGTATTTTATTAAAATAAGTAAAATAAATTTAAATTAAAAAAATTTATTTACAAATTAGGATTTTTCTGATAGCTTCCATTCCAATGTAAAGTTTATTCTCATAATCTTGTTGCCTGCACTTTGAAAGGGCTTCTCAAATACAAGATCCATACCGAATAATGACAAAATTTAGTTAATGTTATAATGACAAAATTTAGTTAACGTAAAAGAATCACAGAGTTTATAGTTTATATATATTCATATATATGTATGTCAAGTCTGTGACTTCTTGCTTTGCAATTTATTGCCGTAATTCAAAAAATGTATAGAAATTATTAAATGAAATAAATAAAATGAAATGGGATGTATTTATTAGCAAATTAAGATTTTACTGATAGCTCGAATCTGGTAAGTTATTTCTCATAATCATGTTGCCTGCACTTTCAACGGGCTTCTCAAATACAAGTTCCATACCGAAGTTTTATGAGCGCAACATCGAAAAAAGAAAACAAAAAAAAACAAAGAAAAAGAGCAAATCAAAAACCGAAGCCCCTTCCAGCCAGTCACTGAGTATGCCAATGCCTTGGCGTTGGTGGGAATGGGCATGGATATGGGTATGGGTATGGGTATGGGTATGGGCATGGGCATGGGCATGGGCATGGGCTTGGGTATCGGTACGGTTAAGGGCATGGGAAGCCACAGATGCGAGAGGCAGCCAGCAGCCATGTTAACAACTTCCATTAAAAGAAATTAAAAGCAGACAACGCCGTTGGATGCTAACGCAGCAGCACAGAAAATGGCTGCTCTCGCCTTTACCTCTTGCTCTTCCTCTTGCTCTCGCTCTGGCTCTGACTATGGCTCTGGCTGTGCCGCTGTCTCAGCCTCTTTCCAATCGCCGCAATGCACAATGACGGCGACGACGACTACGACGTCGAATGGGCTAAACATTTCCGGTTTTCTATTGGAATTTGGACGCCAGATCTCGGGGTGCACCAGCTTGGATGTTTGCCGCCGAGTGTGGGCCTGGCTTGGAGTTGCCCAAAAAAAAAAAAAAGTATTGCAGCCAACATTAAAAATCAATTTTGGTTTATAACTTACATTAAAAGCTCTCCATTAATATTAACACAGCGTCTGTTTCGAAATCTAATTACAAACTAATCTTTGGCTCTTTATCTCTCTCCCCCGTCTCTCATTCTGTGTTTCTCTCGCTCTCCCTCTCTCAACGGTCTCTCTGTCTCAACGAATGTAAATATTTTGGGTAACAAAGTATTAACGATCGCAAAAACGCGATCGCCACACTGATCAACATTATTAACTGGGCTCAGTCTCCATCTCGGCGTTCATCTCAGTTAGTCAGTTAGTCAGTTATTCAGTTAGTCAGTTAGTTGGCTCAGACACCATCTCGGAGCCTTGCCTGCTGCCATTTATTCATGCTCATTAAGTTTTTGGCATCCAGCGATCCCAGCGATCGTTGCCTTGTCTGCGCTCCGCGACGCTCGTTCACGGCATGTTCATTCACAAATGAGCGCCTGAAGCAGCTCCGCCCCACAGTACACACACACACACACACACACACACGTGCGCACACAAATGCATGCACGTACATACAGGCATGTGTGTGTATATTGCCTCAACAAGGCACTCACACCAGCGCACATAATGAGCCGTCGCACACAGGCATGCGAGAAATTTATGTGGCAAGCACATAGATGTATGTATGTATATATGTATATGGTACTGTATGAGAGAGGTTCGAGTATGTATGTATGTATGTATGTATGTGTGTATATAAACGCTCCACTGGCCCCTGTTGGCTGCCGCTGCTGCTGCTGGCTCAGCTTCTCCTCCTACCCTTCGCCTGCCCCTACCCCTACCTCTGCCTCTGCCTCCGCCTCTGCCACAGCCGCTGGCTCAGCTTCTTCATCTTCAATTTGGTTCCGTGTATCTTGTTGATGGCGTTTTGCTTTTGCTTATATCTTTGCCGCGCTGCCGCCAACTATTGAATTCTTTTTCACTTCTTATTGAAATTATGCTACGCTTTACATTTGCATTATGCGCGCTTGCCACACACACACACACAGCCATACACACACACACACACACAGCCATACACACACACATACACACACACACATGAATCAGTATTTTAAAGCTGTTTGAAGCGTTCAGCTTGTTGTTGTTGCTGCTCTGCTGCAGGTGCCCTTTAAGCCAAGTCTGAGACCAAATCCAAATGGCGAGTGACAAACTTGAGGCACACAACACTAGACTACAGACTAGGGTCTGTAATACCTCTGTTGAAGTCTCACGCTGATCTGTCAATGGAAAGGGCAAACATTGCAAGCGTGTTCGCACTTATTAAGTGCGAGTGTCAACATTGTAGCCAAGGCGGGGGTGAGACACACACACAGACAGCCACAAGGGCAAAGTTGAGGCAAAAGTATTGGCATACGCCGCAGCTCAGCTAACAACGGAGTACAAAAGCTTCGATAGCAAATGACATACAATACATGCACAGATTTTCTTTATAAAGCAACAAAAGCTGTGACTATATTACATCTGGTCATTGTTAGCCCATTCGCAGCTGCCGCCAGCGGATTATGACTGTCAATTTGTTGGGCACACCTGTGGCCTGGCTATAACAGTACATATTGCATTTTGCGAATTGGAGAATTAAGGCGCAATACCATTTGGTGTGCGAATTTCGATTTGTCGGCGTGCAAAAAAATTGCTAACTGTTGTTTGCCCTGTACGTTATCTTGCGATTTCTTTTATCTAACGTTTAGCACTGCTTATGGTTGATATCAGTGCGTCGTCAGCGGAACTTAACACTTTAGCAAATATCAAGCAATTTCTTAATTTCTTGAATTAATAACAGGAAATATACATATTTAGCGAAGTATGCTCTAATAAATATCGCATACCAAAAACCAGCAATCGTCCCAATCGTCTAACTTCCTGTGCTCGCACCATATATATTTATATGGCCCACAGAATATTAACCAAGCGACTTCCTTACGGTAATTCCAGTGAGTCACCCACATCCGAAACGATGATATGACAGCCATTGTCAAACAAGATTAAAGATAAGATTAGACTGAAGCAGCGGTGAGCTAATTGCTTGCAAAATGCGAAAAGAGTCTAATTTTAATAATGAAAGAAATACTATATCGCTAATCTTTGCTACTAGATCATTCGCCATGATCCTCAGAGGTAACGGAAGTTTCCTGCTTGCAAAGGATTGCAGTGGATGGGCTGCACGGTAAGGGGGGGAGGCTCCAAAATGGTGTAATGACGAAGTGTATCCGTGTTTGTATGTATACACATATACTTGTATGTGTGTGAGTGTGTGTGTGTGTGTGTGAGTTGAGTACAGAAGAAAGAGCAACAGAAGCGGCAGGCAGAGACAAGGCGAGTGAAACTGAAGCGCACAATACACAAAAAACCGGAACATTATTAATTTACAAGCAATAAAGCGAAGCCAAAAATGAAGAAAGGCAAAAGGTGAACAATGCGCAAAAAAAGCAAAGCAAGGCAAAAACGGCCGCAGAAGCAGAAGGCATGAGAAAAGGCAGGCAACAAGAGGCAAGCGGCAAGCGGCAGGCGGCAAGCGGCAAGCGGCAAGCGGTAGTTAACAAGCCGCAAGAGTCGATTTCAAGTCAATAGTGCAAGTGTTAAGAGAAATTGATGCAGCAGCAGCAGCAGCAGCAACACATACTCATATCCACACACACACACACACACACAGAGAAGCATCCAATTGGTAACACACACACATAGGCAACCAGAGCCATGGCCATAATGAACCGTCTTCCAACATCTGTTGTCCAAAACATAAGTACATAAGACCAAGCCTCTATGTGTATGTGCGTGAGAGGCGCATGCATGACGAGCTAGTTGTCTCGCTCGCACTACCGTCACAGCGAGCCAGCATAAAAATGAACGCCGAACGATCGTCGGCTTGAGGTCCAATGGGCAGACACGCGCACAACGAAGAGACGAGTGAACGCCAGCCACAGTTGTGTGTGTGCATATAACGTGTACATATATATATGTGTTTGTGTGTGTGTGTATGAACGTGCATGTATCGGCATTACTAGCGAAGTCAACGCTGCCAGCGACTGCGCGACGACGGCAACTGCGACTGCGACTGCGACTGCGACTTCGTTGCCTAGGGTTCTGCAAAAGCACCCTCGGACTTGGTCTACTCGGCAGGCGCTCGGCTGCTAGCTTCGTGCGCTCGGATATGTCATTTGTCAATCACAGTGCGAGCGCAGCGGTTGTCGTTGTCCGTTGTTGCAAGAGAACGTTGCTCAATTTGACAAGCGCCGCAGTTGAACTTGAAATTGGAAATTGAAAATTGGAAATTGAAAATTGAAAATTGAAAATTAAAAATTGAAAATTGTAAATCGAAAATTGGAACTTTGTATTTTATTTTATTAGTCACTGATTATTTAACGTAAAGCAAATAATTCGCAAGCTCGGTGCTATAAAATGTTTTGTTTATATCTCTGTGACCATAAACTGTTTAATTAAAAAAACTAACTAAGCCGTCGATAAAGTGCTAACTGTCAGTCGCTCGATCGACTCCGATTGCGCCGCTACACTCAGCTCCTCGATCGAAAACAGTGTACAAGTGCAGTGCTAAATAACCAAAAAAAAAACAAAAAAGAAATAAAAGAAAAAACGAAAAAGATAAATAGAAAAGAATTAATTCGATCAAAATTACACATTAGTACACCCAAATATCAATCAGTATGGATAACCAAGCAGCTTCCGCACTCTGGTCGTGTGCCAGTGCCACCTGCCTGTCCCTGGATGCCAAGCGGCACATCATCGAGTCGAACCCTGTCAACCATGCGGCGCCCGGAGCCGGCAGCAACAAATCAATGACAGTCGATGCATATCCACGAAAGCTCCGACACATTGCGCATACGCCGCGTGGTAGCCGCTTTATGGCACTGCTGCTGCTGTTGCTGCTCGCTCTCAACTTCAGGCATGCGCAAAGCTGCGGTCCAGGCCGGGGCCTCGGACGACGACGAGAGCGCAATCTGTATCCGTTGGTGTTGAAGCAAACTGTGCCAAATCTGTTCGAATATCATAACAGCGCATCCGGACCGCTGGAGGGCGTCATCCAGCGGGACTCGCCCAAATTTAAGGATCTAGTACCAAACTACAATAGGGATATACTATTCAGGGATGAGGAGGGCACCGGCGCCGATCGCGTAATGTCCAAGGTAAGTAACCGAATCAGTCAGCCACAATTATCAACCGCTAATTCTGGCTATAAATAGCCGGATAACAAAATGTGCCGTTTCATTCCAATTGAATTGCCAAATTATGTTAGGCGTGTTAATTGCTGTGTGTGTGTGTGTGAATGCTGGCTATCTCTATCTAACAGTTGTCAAAATCGTGTGCCGCGATTACAGCCACATTCCCATTGATAATGTGTGCGTGCGTGTGTGTGTGTGTGTGCTTGAAGTGGTTGCATTGTTAACGTTTTATGGTTGGTGCTCAACAATTTGGCCAAGCACAGGCTAACGTGAAACATTATCAAAACATTGGCCATTATTATTTATTAATTATGCGGCTTATCGGCGATTGCAGTATTTGTGCAAAACAGGAAGCACATTTTACTATCGTTGTCTCAACATGCACTAAATAAAATTTCAAATTATAAAATGTGCTGACCTTTGAACACCTTTAAGCACCTTTGAACAATGATAAACACTAAGCCCAATATCGCGAACGTGTTAACAACTGCGTTCAATAACCTTGCGATATGCTGTTGTTCTGTTGCTTAAGTTTCTACAGCCCTTTCCATTTTGCTATAAACAATCAAATAATCAATTCCCAATATGTTTACACCTTACAAAACCTTACCCAAGCCCCAGCCGATTCCGCATGCCAGCCGCGGCAGCGGCAGTGGCAGCGGCTGCGGCACGCGAGCATTTGCCGCTTATCGCACGGCGATAAGGCTGCCCCAGTGCAGGTCCGAGTGCAGCACACATACACGCACACACACATACGCTCCTGCTTACATGTGTAGGTACATATTTGCAGAGTGGCTTGTATCTTTGACACAAATGCGTACTAAGCCATAGCCAATACTTGCAGAAGTTAGAGCAGCGCCGGCGGCAGCGGCCAATTTATCTTATCTCGCCCCCCATTCGCTGCGAAATTGGCAAAGAAAAAAAAAAGAAGAAGTATGCGACCACCACTAGGTGCCACATGGGGGCTGCGTGTGGGCGGCGTGTGGGCGGCGTGTGGGCGGGGGCCTTAAAGAGTGACACAACAGAACAAGTGCTTTATTATCGCGACATCCGATACACTTGTTAACAGCAAAGTGAAAATCAATTTCGTACCGTGTGGCTACCTAATTTAGCACTTAACTCTTCTAAATAATTCTACTTTAATGATCCCGCTCTATATAAGAGCTCATGCTTTGTATTGGTGGAGGCTATATAGTTTTCCCCTAGTCTTCATATGAATATATATAAATATGAATGTGAATATAAACAAAAAGTGCAAATAAATAAATATAAATATGAATATGATTATACATATAAATACAAATATGTGGCAACCTATTTTAGAACTTATGTCTTCTAAATAACTCTACTGTGTGATCCCGTTTTATATAATTATAATATACTTTTTATAATTATAATTTTAAGATCATGGGAGGAGCTCATATTGTTAGTCTTACATAAAAAAATATAAATATGAATATAAATATCTATATTATTTATATAGATTATAAACATAATAATAAAATGCATATAACTATATATAAATATAAATTTTTATAATATAATAAAATATAAAATATACAATTTATATAATTATAAATTTGGAGTAGCTTAAATAGTTAGTCTTACATTAAAAAAAAAAAAATAATAAAAAAATATTAATACAAATATAAAATAAATAAAAATAAAAATATAAAATGCATATAAAAGCTAAATAAAATTACATATATGTAAATAAATATAAAAATGTATATAAATATAAATACAAATATAACTATTGAATCACAAAAATTCCCACATCTGGAATGACTTCTCTTCAAAAAAAAAAAAGTTTATCATTTTGCGCACATAATTTATGAAAAATCAATGAGGAATACACTAAAGTTAAACAATAATATGGCGGACCGAGCTGTTGAATCTAAAATTTTCAAGGGGAATTTAAGTGTTTTGGAAAATTGGAATTTTCTACGTTTATGACTAGTGAGCCCTACTGCGATAACAAGCTGACTTGCACATATTTTGGGGCATGTATTAGTTATTAGTCAGTTAAGGCCCGGTCAGAAGCAGGTGCCATAAATTACCGCTAGAAATTGATTGATATTAGAGGAATTATATGGGCCAATAATGTTAGCGAGTTATGTGTATCATTCTGCGAAGCACTTGATATTTTTAGCCGGGCATGGATCACAATAATAATCAATTAATAAGCGCATTGCCAGGTGAAAAAACATTATGAAAGCAGTCTGTAAAAACAGTTCACAGTTGACTATTGACTATTCACTGTTGACAGTTGACAGTTGACAGTTGTTGGCGATTTAGTTTTATGGCCGCGTTTTTTGACTCCATTTCATTTGCGACACGCGCCGCGCGGCCGTTAAATAAAATGGGTTTAGTAAAAGTGCAATGGGACCTTGAAATCGTAAGGCAATTGAAGTGTTGCAAGAACATCCAAACAGTTAACACACAGCAGCAATTGCCATCCAGTCAAGGCCAGCAGAGCTTCAAGGCCAATGCCTGCCGTCAAGGACCAAGGCCCAAGGACCAAGGACAAGCTGCACATTAAAACGATCGTTGTTATTGTCACAAAATATTTACAACTGTTTGCCCGGCTACCGTGGCAGTGGCATTGAGGCAGTGCAACCTCACTGCAATCGGTGGCACAGCTCTGTGGCATGGTGACACAGTGCCCCTGAGCCAGCAGCGCAACTAAATTGCATTTTATGTGCAACTGGCAATGGGATTGGGTTTGTGTTTGGGTTTGGGAACTGCCAACTGCCAACTGGGAACTGGAAACAGGGAAGTGGGAAGTGGGAATTGGGAATGAAAAGAGGGACTTGCTGCTGTGCGTGAAGCGATTCGTTTTGGCTATTAAAGCGCCAAAAAGGCAGCTAAATTTGTATTTTTCACTCTGTGCGCATCGCGTGGGCGTGCGAGCAGTTTACATAAACAAATTACTCGATATTGGCGTAAAGTGCTAAAAATAAAACAGACACAGACACAACAACAACAACAGCAGCAGCAGCAATAATAGCAGCAGCAGCAGCAGTCACTGCAAAAGCAACTGCAATTGCAGCAGAAACAGAGGCTGTCGCATCATAAAATTGAAAAGCTTATGACAGTCATTGTTGTTGTTGTTGCTGTTATTGTTGTTGTTGTCGTTCGCCTCACCTGCGCCCGCTGGCACGTAATTACAGTACACATTTACTTGAATGCACGATCCTCCCCCGCCGCCCCCGCATCCACCGCATCCCCAGCCTCAGCCTCGGCCTCGGCCTGTTCAGATTAGACAAAGTTGCGCCCTGAACCGTAAGAGGCAGAACCTGTGGGGCAGCCAGAAACCGCAGCAATCGCAGCAATCCAGACAAAGAATGCGTCAAAAAGCCGCAGCATAACTTCTAAAATTTCATAAATTGTAGCAACAATGGGGCAAAGCCAATGGTAATCTGATATGATTATTGACATGCATGTGGCAGCAGCAGCAGCAGCAGCAGTCAGAGCCCGGAGCACTATGCATCAAGCATCAAGCATCAAGCATCAAATCACAGATAACCCAGAGCTAAAGGCATTATTAATAGAACACTGACATTCATTATGACTCAAAAATTGATCCTATTATAACAGCGAGGAGAAACAAAAGCATCTAGACAGGGTCGCAGCCAACTAGATGATGTCAGAGTTTCAGTTTCAGTTTCAGTTTCGGTTTCGATCTGAATTCGAGTTCGAGTTCGAGTTCGAGCTCGAGCTGGAGTTTAAAATTTTTGGCTCAGCTCAAATCAAATCACGTCAAATGCTGCGATAAGCAAAATATTTGCCACAAATTCGTGGGAATATTTTGGGGATACAAAGTAATCAAACATATCAAACAAACATCAGTCAAGCAAAGTGGTCAAATCGATGCCTAAAACCCAAATGCACACACACTCTCGCACACACACACACACACGCACACTCATAAACATTGCCATTCGCCATTTGGAGTTTATTTGTTTGGCTTTTCAAGCTTTTATATTATTATTAATCAATTTGATACTTTAACGAGCCCACTCAAGCGCAAACCTCAAGGATTTGTGCCCCGAAATGCCTTCGCAGCGCCTTTTGCTTTATTTGCATAAAAGTTTTATGGACTGCATGATTCGAATTGTGGGATCGGGATCGGGATCGGGATCGGGATTGGGATCGGGATTGGGTTGGGGATTGGGATTGGGATTCGCTTCGCGTCGTAGCTATCACATTACGGCGTCGCGACTGACTCACATTTCACATTTCACATGCTGCGGGGCTCTCCTCGGAGCAGATTCCTGCAAGTCATCCGGTTGCGTCTTGGGGTAGGACAACGTTAGGGCCGAGGCTGGGGGATCTGGCTGGGGGATCGGCTGCGGTGCGCTAACATGGCATCACATCAGTGCCAATGTGCGGCTCATAACTCATCATCAAAGTTAATCACACATCAGGGATTATGGCGCTTATCATATAAGTTGCGCCGGACTCGGACTCCGACTCTGACTGCGAGTTACCTGTCCAAACGACTTTGCGTGTGCGTGTGCGTGTGTGTGTGCGTGTGTGTGTGAGGGGGCATTAAATGTGGCAGCGAGACGCGGAGCGAGGCACAGATTTAATTTACGATTTCTGCAAATTAATAGCGTTTAATTAATAACAATAAAATGACGCCTTTTTTGACATTTATTTGACATCAGATTTATGAGCGTTACTCCGCGCAATGCAAACGGGTTGACTAGCTGACTGACTGACTGACTGACCAACTGACTGAATGACAGACTGGCCGACTAACTACTAACTATTATATATTACAAACTCACTGAGTAGTTGACTATTCTGTGTAGAAATTGACGTTGACAAACATATGTAAAAGTATTATTATTAGGGAATACATTCTGAATTACAATCACAGGCAAGAGCAAAAACTTATTAACGTTATTTCGTAAATAAAAGTCACAGATCTTAACACAAATAAGTGAAGACGTTTGCTTGCAGACAAGCTAAATGCAATAGAATGAGATAAAAGTATATAAAGGTTAATAGATTAAGGGTTTAATAAGCTGCACCCATTCCAGTCCCAAAAAAAATCCCCACAGACTCACAAATCGTATTCCTTATGTCAAATTATTAAAAGATATAAATAAGTATACATATATATTATGGTTTGATGTAATCCTAGGCGGGCAAGAGGAGCTCAGACTTTCGCACGTGGATCAACAAAAGCGATGGCATTCATTTATTAGCAGTCAGTCCGACAGTCCGACAGTCTGACAGGCCTTGCTGCACATTTTAATGAGTATCGATTTATATTAAAGCAATAACAATAACAATAACATTAACAGTAACAATAACAAACAGACGACACTTTGAGAGCAGAGAATTCTCAGCGAATTGGAAGTCTCAAACACAGCAGCACAACAGCAAATTGTGTATACGCAGAGGAGAGGCGATCAAATAAATAAATGACTAAGCCAAGTTCCATTTGGACTCTGAATTCTGATTGAGTGTGTCATGCGCTTAATTAAAAAGCAAACTTAGCGAGATGTTGACAGGGACTGAGGGAGAGAGAGAGAGGGGGGGAGTGTGTGAGTGGAAGAGAGACAGATCGAGAGGGGGAGGAAGGAGGAGTAAAATTTCGCTGTAATAATTGCGCTGCACACAGCGTAAACAATTGGAGGCGGCGACGAATGCCGCAGCCTGGCTGATAAACAAAAATTTTCAATTTCAATTTCGATTTCAATTTCGATTTTCTAATGGACGAGAAAATATACAAAAAGGGGAGCTGTGAATAGATTTGCAACACAAATAAACAAAAAGAGTTTTAACGCGAGTAACAATTTACAGTCGTCACTCCGTCTGGCAATGGCATTGATCCTGAGATCGAGTAGTTGGCAGTTGGCAGTTGCCACTTGGCACTTGAATCAATCAGAAGGAGCAGAAGCTATGGCGGCTTTTCGCCAATTAAGTGAGGAAATCTGCCCTCGAGTGGGCCACACACAGAGGCAGCTCACCTTGTGGGGCGGGGCGCCGATTGATTTGACAAAAGCAACTTAAGTTGCCCCTAAGTGTTGCCTCTGCCTCAGTCGCTGCCTCGGTCGCTGCCGCAGCTCGGCTAAGGCGCACGCTCAAGTGCCCGTTACTGACACATATACGAGTGCACGAGTGCACGAGTGCACGAGTGGGTGTCGTTGTCCCTGCTCATATCCTGTACGGGTCGTTCGCTGCGAGGGACTTCGGCTGCGCTTCCTCAGTTGTAAGTTTTCGCTTCCTCCGGCGGCGCGGCAGAAAGGATATGGCATATCTGCTTTCATCACTCGGCCACCGCCGCAGTCACAGCGACGCACGTGTGCCCCTTAAAGGGGTGACTCCCAGGGCTGTGATTTCTCGGCTCGTAACTTGATGCGCTCTTGAATTATGTCGTTAAATTGTGTCGTTTCCTAATCGTTAGCCATTGTAATCGGAGACCACAGCAACTGCAGTAACTGCAACAACTGCAACTGCAACTGCAACTGCAGCTTCGAGAAAAAGTGCAGCAGTCACCATTGCAAAAACAAACAAAGCTCAAATTGGACTTGGGCATTGCTTTAATAGCGTTTTGCATGGCTCCACATCTACATCACTTGGCCTAATGATGATGAGGCGGCTAATAATGGAGCCATGCTTGCCGGCAATTTGGCTTGGCGCTTCTCGCGCCGCCTAAATGCGTGCCATTAAGCGCGTCAAATTGGCAGCTGGCAGACGATTTAAATCAATAAGACCTGCAGCCAGGCAGGCGGCAATTAAAAACGCATCAGTGGCCCTCAGCGTCGGAGCTCCGTCGGTGGACACGCACAACCGCAATCCACAATCCACATTCAAACGAGAGACGAAAATCGAACTTCGAAAAAAAAAAAGAAAAGGGTATTTCGAATGCAGGCCAAGTGTAAACAGATCGTCGCTGGTTTGGGGCGTGGCTGTAGCTGCCAAAGTTCACACCTTGTTTAATGTCTAATTAATGCAGCAGCTTTTCTTTCGATTTTGGCCAGCGGATAAGTGCACACACACACACACATATATATATATATATATATATATATGGGTGTATATATTAGGTGCATGCCACGGCAACGAGACTCGCTTATTTACACTTGCGCTGCTGCTGCTGCTGCTGCAGCTAGGATGGGCCGATGTTGTTGTTGGTTAACAGCCACGCCACTTACAATACAAACACATTATTTAGCCATCTTTTTGGGCCGCCGACGACGCTACTTTTAAATGTTTACTTTATGTACCCGTCGGCATTTTCTTCTTGCCACTTGGCCTGCTGCAGAGGCGGGGGCGGGGGCAGGGGCAGGGACTGAGGCTGAGGCTGAGGCTGGGGCCGTGTTTGTGCATTGATCGGGCCCGGTTCGGATCGCTTCGATCAAGCAACAAGAGGCCAATGCATTAGCATGTTGGGTAAACATCGTTGGCATGCTTAAGACAAAGACTAAGCAGTTGTTGTTGTTGTTGTTGTTGTTGTTGTTGTTGTTGTTATTATTGTTATTGTTTCTGTGCTTTTATTTGCTGTTCGGCGTTACGCTTTTGTGCTCATTAGCAACAACGGCAGCTGGAGGGGCGGCTGGAGGGGCGGCTAACTAGAGGGGCAGCTGGCCACTCGACTGGTTAAGCCTTTTAATAAAGCAAAGACACGCTGTGTGTGTGTGTGTGTGTGTGTGTGTGTGTGTGTGTGTGTGTGTGTGTGTATCTGGATGCAAACGAACGTACCGTTGCGGATACTTGCATACATATTGGCAAATAGCATTGAACTCTTCTTGGAATGCCGAATGCCGAATGCCGAATGCCGAATGCGGTTTGTCCTGCTGTCCAATTCGCCACAGCCGGCAGTCCGAAACTGTGGTGTGACAAATTAAAAACCGATTTGCTTTGCAACAACAACAACAACAACAACAACAACAACAACATCAACAATAGCACCAACAATAGCCGCACACAATTCGGCGCACCCAAAATCAAAACAAAGTCCCAAAAACTCAGCCTGGGGCAAGCTGATTTTGTGGCTTGTTTAAAAGGATCTTCGAAACGAAATTGATTTTACGCCAGCTAGAGATGCTTGCCAAATGTTTGCACACAAAGAGCCAATCCGCATCCTGCGCTGCGGCTTCTGCCTGCCTGCCCGTCCGCCTCCGTCCGGAGTCCGTCCGGAGTCCGTTGATAATTGATTTTGTGGCTGGCGATTGCGCACAACGACAACATTTTTCCTTTTTTACATTTCATTTTTTTCCTTTTTTTTTTGGGCACTCAATTTGGTTGTTGTCTGTCGAAATTTAAATATTTGCATTGCCGCCGAATCCTTTTCTTTTTCTCTTTTCTTTTTTCATTTATTATTATTATTTTTTTTTTTTGTATACAAGCGTTAAAAGCAGACTGAGAACACAAAAAGCACCGCCAATACACACAGAAAATGTTTTACATAGTTACACACATATATCTACATATATATATATGTGTGTGTACATACTGCAACCTGATGATGAGGTTAAAGTAGAAAAAGGTCAGACTACGTCTAATCTTCACTATTTCATTATTTACCTATACATACGAGGGTCAGGGCTGTGGGTCACTGTTTGAACTGTGCATGGGCAAATAATCAAAACTATGGCTAAGCCTTTGCCTTTGCCTTTGCCTTTGCCTTTGCACACACACACAAAAAGGAAAAGGCAAACAAGAGCCACATGGAAAATAGTCAGACTCATGTATTTGTTGAGGTTGCGTTGCAACAGGTTAAAAGGATGCGGCCAAAACGACAGCCAAGCCAGCCGGGCCAAGTTCGTTGTCTAAGTTTTGCGTTCGACAGCCAAAAAACAAAAACAACAAGTTAAAAAAATCTAGTCGAGTGTGCTCGACCAAGAGATACCCTGACAAAGACAGCCCCTAAGATTTTACTGCACAGCAAATATCTCGAGGCTATGAATATTTTATATACGATCCGATTTTAATAAACCTTTTGGATTATGTTAATGCAATAAACTGCGTTTATGGAAAATGAATTTTCCCAATGAAGGGGGAAGATGGCCAAAATCTGAAGTATGCAAAATGTGTGTCTTCCTTAGCTGAATATATACTTAATAGGTTTAAGTCCTTTAGCTCTTAAGATTAATGAGATATGCGCGTAAAACTAAAACGTGTTAACGATAACAAGCAATCAGAAAGAGTTATCGATAATCGAAAACAAACTCGATAAGCGTGTGCAATAGGAAAACCCACATACCAAAATTTAAGGCTGTAGACGGACGGGGTTTAATCGACTCAGCTGATCAAGAATATATATACACTTTGTGGGGCCTGTCACATACATTG
Organism: Drosophila pseudotalamancana; assembly: GCA_037075185.1. Lineage (NCBI taxonomy): Eukaryota > Metazoa > Arthropoda > Insecta > Diptera > Drosophilidae > Drosophila > Drosophila pseudotalamancana. The sequence continues at coordinate 89,666 of JBAMCK010000619.1, read as the reverse complement.
CCACAGAAGCATAATACCCTGTTAGCCCACTTTTAATGGGTTCGGGGCTTAAAAACCAATGAAAAATTGAAAACTGAAAATGAACGCTGGCCCTTTTGGGCAGCCCCTGGAATGAATGCCGCAACACCACGCCTCTCCATCGAGAGAGCGACACGAACACACACACACAACACACACACACACGCTCACACACATTGAGACACATAGTTCTTGCTCTGTCAGACGCAGGCGCTTGCTGTCTCGCTCGCTCGCTCGCTCACTTACGCGCTCTCTTTGGCTCGACGCATTGTTTGTGTGCGTTAAGTATGGCGCATTTTTTTTTTCTTAACTTTATTAGAGCAGCCGTTAAGCGGCAGCCTTATAGCCAAAATAATTAATTTAATTGAATTTTGCTTCATTTTGATTTCACGCAGCGCTGCAAGGAGAAACTGAATATGTTGGCCTACTCGGTGATGAACGAGTGGCCCGGCGTTCGCCTGCTGGTCACCGAGAGCTGGGACGAGGACCATCAGCACGGCCAGGAGTCGCTGCACTACGAGGGCCGCGCAGTCACCATTGCCACCTCTGATCGGGATCAGTCCAAGTACGGCATGCTGGCCCGCCTCGCCGTCGAGGCCGGCTTCGATTGGGTGTCTTACGTCAGTCGCCGGCACATCTACTGTTCGGTCAAGTCAGGTAATTTGTCAACTTATATGCTTACTTACTTACTAGGGATGCACGAATCCATGTCGAATCCATGTCGAATGCCAATGGCGTTGGCCAGTTAGCTAGAAGTGACACTAACAAGCGTAATTTCACATGTTTCCCCACTTACAACGGCCGCTAAGCTGACAGGCGTTGGCAAATTTCGCAGCCCAGTCAAATTAGCCAAGCTGCAGTTACCCAGTTCCCAGTTCTCAGTTCTCCGTTCCCCAGTTGCCAGTTTCCAGTTCCCGGCTCCCAGCTCCCAGCTCCCAGCTCCCAGTCAGTCTTCAGTCCGAACAGCCGTCGCTTGTTTATTTCGAGTGCGAGCGTGTGGTAACAGAAAACAACAAAAAATAAAGAGACAGACAACAAAAACAAAAAAAAAAGAAATAAAGAAAAAAAATGGGAAGCAGCGATACATTGTCGAAACCGGCCCGAAACCGCAGCAAGCGGCCAAATCCAAGACTCGGCCAGAGAAGTTAAAGCCTGAGAGTCGGGTCCACAAACGGCGACTAACCGCATGTTGTTATGTTGTTGTTGTTGTTGTTGTTGCTGTTGTTGCTGTTGTTGTTTTGACATGTTTAGGTTTGCGCCTGTCAAATTAAACGAATTGATGATACGACACCCAAAGCGTTTCTCAGGCCAGGCCAAGATGAATTAAATGCCGAGTTAAAACCTGCGCGCGGGCCTAATTGAAAAACTGAAACGGCCAACAAGTTAGCAACACTGTCTGTGTGTGTGTGTGTCTCTGTGTGTGTGTGTGTGTGTGTGTGTGTGTATAACTTGCTGCCATTATGGCAGGCAACCAGTTTTCCCCGAAACATAACGAAACTGCCAGAAGAGCCAAAGCGAGAGGAAATGCTCTGGCTAACTGCAGAGTTAGCCAACCAAAAAGGCCAAAACAATTAAGTTTTCTTTCCAAGCGAGAGCGAGAGCGAGAAAGAAACAAACAGCGAGGAAGCTGGCAGAATGTTAGAATGTTGGCATTGGGGATATTAGCTATTTTTTTTTATTTTTTTTTTTTTTTTTTGCAATATGATTCCCATTTTCTCGAGCAGCTACTAAAAGTACACGATGACTACAGAATTTCCCACACAAACAACAAATGGAAAATAATGGAAGGGAAGGGAAGGGAAGGGAGGGAGGAAGCCACACACGAGGACGAGGACCATCACAATATTTTGACTCTAGTGCGTCCCACAAAAGATCAAAGGGCAAAGGGCAAAGGGCCGTGGCGAGTGTCCTTGTTGCCTGCTGCCTGTTGCCTATTGCCTGTCATTGATTCTAATTGCTCATGAAAGAGGCCGCAGAAAAGGACCTTTCGGCGTCAATGGGTATCAATAGTGGACGTGGAACAAATCAAAGGTTGAACAATAAGCCGACAGTCACGACAAATACCAAGCAAGGATGCAACCGGAGGATGTGTGCGTGTGTGCGTGTGTGTGTGTGTGTGTGTGTGGTCCTGGTGCAGTGTCAAATGGCGGCACTGTCATGTGTTGCACTCACTGTGGCATGCAACACAGGGCCTCGCGGCTATTAATAAATAACCGAGCGATTGATTGCTGATAGGCCAACGCACATAAACCACACTCTTATGACAGTTTTGGCACAGCGTCGTCAGTGTCCAGTTTGTTGCCTAAGTCTTTTGTATGCGACCCAAACAGCAGCAGCAGCAGCAGCAGCAGCAGCAGCAGCAGCAGCAGCAGCAGCAGCAGAAACAGCAGCAGCAGCAAGAGCGGCGGCAACGAAGAGTAATGGCTGTAAACCTTTTTGTCGACACTAATTTTTTTACTCTTTTTGTTGCATGTTGTTGTTGTTGCCGCTGTCGCTGTCGCTGTTGTGTGTGTCGCGAGCGATCGCGCGCGCGCCTCAAAGCCCCGAAGCGTGTTGTTGTCGTGTTGCCTGTTGCCCGTGTTGCCCGTGTTGCCCGTGTTGCCTGTTGCGCTGTGTGCATGTTCATGTTAATGCTGTCCAAGCGATCAGTCACCACAATATGTATAAACATACATATACATACATACACTCGTGTGTGTCTGTGTGTGTGTCACTGTGTGCGGCTGTCCTCTGTTTTGTAATAATTTATCAGTTTAGTCTTCACAACAAAGATAAAATAACGATAATTTTAACCACTTTAATGGTTTATTAATTTATGACCCTTCAAGTTCTTCACTTTCCACTCGCCGACGACGCCGCAGCCGCCGTCGCAGCCACCGTCGCAGCCACCGTCGCCGTCGCCTGAGATTTTTCTGGTCAGTTCTCTGTTTCTCTTGTGCTGTGGATACCTACACACACACACACACACACATACATTTATGTTGTTTCTATTTTGTTGTTGTTTTCTTTTTTTTTTGGTTTTTTTTTTTGTAGGTTTCACACCAAATATTCTTGCTGGTTAAGCTTGTTACTCAGTTACTCAGTTACTTGGCCCGGCTTGGGCTTTGGCTTTTGTCTGGTCTAGGGTTTCCGTTTGCGGCGGCTGCTCCCGTCTGAGCATCGATTATGGAGCGCTTTATAGACCGCTGTCTTGTATTTAATCCGCTTTTTATTGTTTTTACACTCTCGCTGTCCCACTGTGCATGTGCATGTGCATGTGCATGTGCATCTGTGTTTACCAATCGCATCGGCATCAATGGAAATGTTAGGTGCATTTTCATTGGAATTCCGTTGCGCGGCAACCGCAGCAACAATGCCACTTTTATGGCCACTCATTATAATAAAGCGCACGGTTAGTGGCCGCTTTGTTGCTCTAGAGTTCTGTTTTTCTTTTTTTTTTTTTTGGTTTTAATTTCAATTTTACAAGCGATCGAAGAGTGGGAGAGGGGGGAATGGAGAGTGGAGAGCGGGGGGAGCGGGCGGCGCTTCGATGGTGAAATATGTGCACGAGTTGCCGAAAAGAAAGTTCTGGCTGTCCTCTGGATGGATGGATGGCTGGATGGATTCCAGCAAAATGGCCGACATTTTCAGTTAGCAGCTGGGTGGCCCAAACGCTGCCCCAGCAGCTGCTCCTGCCTAGTAATCCAATAGCTATTAATGATGATTAATGTGGTTGTTGCCGCACTTATCGTGGGTTGCAACATGTTTTGTAATTGAATTTGCGCACAGGTTTTTTTTCTTTCACCTTCAAGTCCTGGCAGCTACCTGAGCAGCATCCCAACATCCTTTGGCACTTGGTTGGCTTGGTTGACTGTAGATGCAGCTAAGCTGCTTTGGCTCGAGCTCGAGCTCGAGCTCAGCCGTGCTGCTGATCCGGGGATAATCTTAAAGCAAAAAAACAAGATCACAATTTTGTTAAACTCGATACAAAAACATCCTCGCCTGCTATCCCTGCTCCTGCTCCTGCTTCTGTTGTTGTTGTTGCTGTTGTTGTTGTTGTTGTTGCGCATGTTATTGATATGCTCGGCAATCAGTTGGCAGATCTTCGTGCAGTCGGCGGCGGCGGCGGCTTTGTTTGAAAGCCGCAAAAGGCAGTTGCCATTGTTTTAGCTGCCCGCTGCCCGGTTTGGGTAGGTTTACGATTACGGTTGAGGTATCCTAACTGTGAAAACCTTTTTGACTTGCAGGGTTTTTGGCAATTGGCAGTTTGGCAGTTTGGCTGTTTGGCTGTTTGGCTGTTTGGCTGGGCCGGCATTATTAACGCCAAATTAGATTAGGCACACTAATGCCATTACCTGGCCGCATTTCCTCCTCTTTCCCACTCCCGTTGTGCTGGCCACATCTAATGCTCTTTCCCTTTGTGCCCATTACAGATTCCTCGCCCTCCATTTCGCATGTTCACGGCTGCTTCACGCCCGAGAGCACGGCGTTGCTGGAGAGCGGCGCAGAGAAGCCGCTGGGAGAGCTTGTCGTCGGAGATCGGGTGCTGAGCATGGACACCAGTGGACAGCCCGTCTACAGCGAGGTGATACTCTTCATGGACCGCAACTTGGAGCAGCTCGAAAACTTTGTCCAGCTGCACACGGACGGCGGCGCCGTGCTTACCGTTACGCCCGCCCACTTGATCACCGTCTGGCAGACGGAGCGGCATTCGCTCGACTTCATCTTCGCGGATCGCGTCCAGGAGCTGGACTTTGTGCTGGTCCATGATGTCGCCGGCGAGCTCCGTCCACAGCGCGTGGTCAAAGTGAGCCGCGTCCAAAGCCGCGGCGTTGTGGCCCCCCTCACCCGCGAAGGCACAATTGTGGTCAACTCCGTGGCTGCCTCCTGCTACGCCGTCATCAGCAGCCAGTCGCTGGCCCACTGGGGCCTGGCGCCCATGCGACTCTGGTGCACGCTGCAGTCCTGGATGCCCGCCAATGCCCAGGACATCTCCTCGTCCCCCTCCACATCAAAGGAGGCCACGGTGCAGCCACAGAATGGTCTGCACTGGTATGCCAATGCTCTGTACAAGGTGAAGGACTACGTGCTGCCGCGGAGCTGGCGCCACGATTAGGTGACCAGTGGCACCCACTCACACTTAACTATATAGCAGGACAGCAGGACAGCTGGATAGCTGGATGGCAGCTCCACATGACGACGCAGACGTCACACTTGATCGGCCTCCGCTGACGCCGCGATAAGCGCTAATTGTAATATATTTTGTAGCTATGTATGTACTTTATGCCTAAAATGGATTGTATTTCAATGTTAATCTGAATTAATGCTGACCAATACTATTTATTTACCACGAACGCAAGCATAATGCGAAACTGTTAAAAATATCTTTGATCTTTGTAAACGAACATTTATCTATAAGTAGGCAATCCCTGGCACAGATCCTGAAGCCCCAACCAATTCTTGAAGCGACCTTTGTATATTTTTAAATAATAATGCATATTTATTTTTGGGATATATATATATGTATGTATGTATGTATGTATGTATATTTATGTATTTGTGTATATAAAAGCATTTTAGTGACTGAATATCTTATTGTAATTCTGTATATAATACTTGATAGTTAACTCCGTATTTATACTTAATATTTAATGAATAATAACAAAATTGTTTCATAAATGTGACTGTATTTTATTTGATTATAATGGCTATCCGCGAATCGATCGATTTACAGATAATATTAAATATTTCAGGCCAAATCAAAATCTTAAACAAGGTAATATCGTAGCAGTCGGATACTCGGATACTCGGATACTCCATGTGTGAACCCTTTAAAAGGGCGTAAATGGGGAAAATGACATATAAAATGTTATTTAAGAGGCAGAAGGAGGCGTGACCGACTCCATAAAGTCTATATATTATTGATCAGTAGCAACAGCTGAGTCGGTTCAGCGAAAGTTATAGCCTAATGAACTTGGTGGGTGGAGGTGTGCCAATACTTTATTTATCCACTGTATATATTCAGCTGAACATTTTGCATACGTCGGATTTTGGATACCTTCCCATCTAACAATTTACGCTTCGTACTGCCATTAATATTACATAAGCACAGCCACGGCTTAAATTTCATCGCTAGATAAATGTTGAGTCACCAATTTTGGCATGCATGTGTATGCATTAGCCAACACTGTGAAATTTATTAATTGCGTTAGATAGACGCTCTAGCTTTAATGTTTCTTTTCATTGACTTTCAGCAAATGTCAAATATAATTAGCCTATTAAACTTTGCTTTCAACTTAAAAATGTGGAAGCTGTAGTTTTTCTCGTAGTTTTTTCCTCTCTAGTATACTCAAAACAAAGCCTTATGAACTTTTTGTTACTGTGTTTTTTTTATTCTCAACAACTCAACGAAAAGTAAAGTTATAATTTATTTTATATACATTAATTAAAGGGCTAGTTGTTCTATGGATATTTCTAGTGATAATTACATTCTATTCAAGGGAATCTTGCACTCTTAAGAATTGGATGGTGTAAATATAGTCGATGAGTAAGTGATCGATGTAAGTGTATTGCACGAATTTATCCGTGGAAGCATTGTAAAGGCTTTTTTCCTACTGGATGGAACAAACTTTATTATTAGGCATTAACATCCATTATTTTATTTCCAGTGTCCGTCTGTTAGAAGCTTTTGAAAATGCTTAAAAAAGAGAAACAAGAAAATGATCATCTGTTAACCGCATTTTGTGAAGTATGAATAAATTAAAGAAAACCTTTCAGTCCGATTGCAATGACATAGATATTATTCAATCCCTCAGTATTCTGGACAGAGCATTTTCGAATTCCAGAAACTCTATAATGGACAAACCAAGGCAACGAAAACATGTAAGAAAACTCTAGTCGAGCTTGCTCTATTAAACATAGTTTAACTGTAACTTTTTTGTTTTATTTTTGTTCCGACCTTAATGCAATTTTTCTTTTAAAATCAAAAGTATCCAAACTGTGTGTTTCCTTTACTTGAATATATATAGAAAATTTGAAACCTCTACCTCTTAAGATGTGGGATATGTGCTCGAAAAACTAAAATGCGTTACCGATAACAATTAAAAAGAAAGAGTTATCGATTATCGAAAACAAACTGGATATGCGAGTGCTACAGGAGAACCTAAATACAACATTTCAAGTCTGTATTTCTTGTAGTTGCTGAGATCGACACGTTCATGCATGCAGACAGACGGGCAGGGATAAATCGACTCGGCTATTATATACTTTATGGAATTTGCCACGCCTCCTTCTGCCTGTTACATACATTTTCAGAAAAATATTATACCCTGTTTAGCCAATGAAAATGGGTATTTAAATAGCCAGTTCGGCTTTAAAATTTCTCTGTATTTTCACTCAAACTTTCGTTCAATTTTGTGAGTCCGAGTTTGAAGTAAATGAACTCAATCACTCATACATGTTCGGCTTTGCCTTCGAACTCACTCAACTCATTTGAGCGTTCTTCATTTGAATGACATTTTTGACATTCATACAGTTCTATAGGATTAAACTATTTCCTTAATAATCCTTTCCTTAAATAATCCGTTTTAATATCATTTAAATATAACATTTAGTGAAATTTTATAATTTTGTTGAGATCGTTCATATATTTTTATATACAATTTAATGTATTTTTAAAATTAATCAAGTGCTATTTTTGGTATATTTCTAAGTATTTTTGAAGCTGACGACTCTGGTCACACTGTAATCAGGCGTCCTTTCGCTACTTTGTGTGCCAACACAATCTGTTAGGTTTCATTTATTGTTTCATTTAGCATTCATTAAATAAGACTCAAATTTTGAGAATAATGTTGACTGCTTGTCGTCTGTGTCTCGCGCGGGATGCCAACTTCGTCATCTCTAATGGCCAGACGGCAGTAAGAATACTGTCTTGCACGGGTCTCGAAGTTGATCCCAACGACAAGCTTCCACAGCTCATTTGTAATGTGTGCCGCCTCCATCTGGAAGAGTTCCATTACTTTCGAAAACGTTGTCATGCTGCCGATCGTCGTCTGCGTCTGATGAGTCGCTTGGACCGCAATTTCGACTGCCAGAGCAGTGATTTGTTCGATGGCGACATGGAGGATGTGTTTATGTTAAAGGACGTAGCCAAATGCACGCCCACAGCTTGCATGGAAAGCAATGCCCATTGGCGGAATGAAGCTGCTCGACTAATTCGTCATGAAATAGACAGTTACAAAAGTGATCTGCTCGGCCTATGTAAGCAGCAAGTGCGCGAGGAGATCGAGCAACAAGTACGCAGCGAAGTGGAAGGAATACTCCTGGCGAAGGCCAGAGAGGATTGCAAATTGCAAGTGCTGGACGATCTCTTTTACGATATTGAAACTTGGTTTGTTCAGAAACGTAATAATGTGGTTCGAGTGCAGTCATCAGACGGATTTATCTCGGACTTAGAGGCCTCAGACCTGGATGTCTTTTCGGCCAAACCAGCTCAAATATGCACTAACACTGAAGCCGAAGCATGCCAAGCGGAGTCCACTAACCTAAACGCAAGCGATGTGAGTCTGGTGGAAGTAATTGGTAAGTCAACAACATGAATTATACATAAGAAAAACATCAAAGTAAACAAATATTATTATTATTTTAGAAAATGAACCAACTGAGCAAATTCAGTTGACGGATAAAGTGTCTTCCCGGAAAAAGGTGCTCGATGTGGAATCGGTTCATGCAGCTCTGTCAGCTGTGCCAATGGTCGAAATTAACATGGCAAATGCTCAGCACAGTCACTTGCGACAAGATGCGAGTAGCGTTTCCTTTCTAACTGCCAGACCACAATCGGCCGAAGTTAAACATACTCTAAAACGGGATCAAAGCAGATTTTCTCCACGCGAACGACTTAAGGAGCGCGTTTCTGAGATACGCGAATTAGGCGCTAAGGAGGGTGAGAGCTGTAAACAAAATATTCGAAATGGTTTTCGACGTCGTCTTAGAGGCTCACATGGTAAAAAATAATGCCAAGTGTATCCAAATTGTATCTCTACGTACAGACTTTTTTTCTATAGAAATAAATAAATTAATTTTTTAATACTAATTTGTCAGTTAAATCATATCCTATCCTCAATTATATAAATAAAGTATTTGTTAAATATTCGTTAGACGCTGGAAAAGTTTTGTAATACATCGCAATATAGCGATGTTTCACTGTTGTTTGTTCAATTAACATCGGTATACAAAAACTTATCGTAATGTTGGACGATATATCGATAATTTCAATTTTGTTTGAAACGTGGATGTTTTTGTTCGAAATAGCTAAAGGTTCATACATCGATGTTATAAAAAGAAACGCAGTTATGTGTAAAAAGACAACTTGATGTAAGATGTTAATGCTGTATCGACTCATTTTTCCTTGCTGAACCGCTTAATTTATTGAACATTTGTTGCAATCGTTTTTGAATTGTGAATTTGTTCGCGCTCTTATTAACATTTCTGAATATGTTAAGTTTTGGGTGCCCACAGCTGGATGTGAATTTATCAGTGTTGGAGAAGACATTTTGCTTACTTTGTAACTTTAGCGTCTGTTGTTGCGTGCAATACAAAATAATAATAAAAGGATTTGCAATGTCGGCGACGGACAAATTTTACCCGGACGTAGAGACGTGGTGTCGCCTTTGCCTGAAAGATCTAAAGGATGCGTACACAATTTTTGCCGCGGATGACACACAGTTGTCAATACCAATGCGCTTGATGGCTTGCCTCTCGCTGGAGGCGAAGCCAACTGATGGGTTGCCGAAAAAGATTTGCGGAGATTGTCGTTACCAGCTGGAGAAATCGTTTCTTTTTCGTCAGCGCAGCCAGGCGGCGGATAAGAAACTAAGGAAACACCTTCGTCTTGTGAGCATGGGGAAAAAGAGCCGCGTCTTTGCCAAGTCATTGGACAACGAATCTGACGAGGATGAGCTGGAGTTCGAGGAATCGATGGCATTTATAGACAAGCAGGATGCGGTGCTTGAAAGCAACTCCCAAAAATGGCGGGAAAAGTACAAACAGGAAATTGAAAACGACTTCGTAACTCGCCTAGATTCCGCGCGCGAAGAGCTGAGTGGTGAGATCCGCAAGCAATTAACTGATGAAGTGCGGAGCGACGTGCGGCGGCAACTACTTGACGAAGTGCAAGAGGAAAGCCGACGGGAACAGATTGCAAAGCTTTTGGGCGAGCTTGAAGTTTTCTTGGCCGAAAAAAAAGCCGGTCAATGGGAGACTGTGGGAGAGCCACCAGTTGACTCAAATGTAAAAAGTGATTCACTCCCGAAACTAGCGCCAACATCGCCAACAGTAGCGCCTTCTCTTGTGCCAGCTTCTAATCCAACAACTGATCAGCGCGTAACTCGAAAACGGATTCGCGTCTCGTCGCCAACAGTTCAACAAAAACGTCGAATCAATAAATCATCAAACGAAAGTGCGGAATATGTCTTGGAAACTGATGCCAAGGCAGAGTTGCTTTCGACGGATGACGTGGATATGGATGCATCCGCGCCCGATACCACGCAGAGTTTTCGTGATATAAAGATGGTTGGTGCAGGAGATGTGGTGACCAGTCAAAATGGCGAAATCTATATCATAAATGCCGCCTCTTCGGCAAACTCCACGCCAAGTTCTTCGGCAGAATTTCAGCAGGAAAAGAACATCACATCATACAATAGTGAGCATTTGGCAAATACTTTAAGTAAACCCTATTAAAGCTTGCTTCCACTTGCAGTTAAGGACAATGGAGAAATTCAGTTCACCGACGCCAAGTCTGACGAAATTGAGGATGTGATGGTTTTTAATCTCAATGAGGAGGTATGTGACGATCAGCAGCTGTATGAGTTTAACGACAATGTTATCATCCTGGTGAGTAACCAAAGAGAATGACAGCCAATAAACCCAATTGACAAAATTGCACTTCCAGTCAAACGACAAGGCAAGCAGTGATGTCCTCTCATCAGCAAAAACTTCCAAAAGCGATTTTGTGGTGAAACGGGCTCCACGCAGTTCAAAGCCGACTATTGGACGCGCTAGCGATACGCTGAAAACGTTTCAGTGCCAGCTGTGTCCAATTTCCTTTGCCACCGAGAAAACTCTATCACGGCATCTTAGCACACACATTAAAACTCTGAAGAATGGAACCGGCGGTGCGCTCAAGTGTCCCGTTTGTCAACTGCAGTTGTCCTGCGCCAGCTCGCTGAAGCGTCACATGATCATCCATACAGGCCTGAAGCCATACAAATGCGATGAGTGCGATTTGTCGTTTTCGCAGCGCGAGGTACTCAAGCGCCACATGGACACGCATACGGGTGAAAAACGTCACCAATGCCCCCACTGCGAAAGTTGCTTTGCACAAAAGACAAATCTGCAACAGCACATTAACCGAATGCATAAGGAAGGTGGAAGTCAGCACAAGTGTCCTCTCTGTAGCCGGAGCTTTAATCACGTATCCGGGCTCAGTCGCCACCTAGTCGCCCACGCAGGTGTCACGTTCGCCTGCAAGGAATGTGGACGTCAGTTTAACGACCGTAGCGCAGTGCAGCGACACGTTCAGAATGTGCACAAGATCAAGAATACGGGTGACGATTCTGCGACAGAGGGTAACGGAAATGAAACGGAATTTGAATAGGTGTAGTTGCTTGGGCAAAAGAGTATGTAACTGTATTTCAAATTTGAACACTCTAAATTAATTGAGTTTCGGTATTGACAATCTTAAAATAATTATAGTTTATTTTTGTTTACAACTTAAACATTTTCAATTACATATATTCGAAGTGTTTCAAGTGCTCACAATTATTTTTGGCACCAAACAATAAAGTTTAATTTATTAGTTTGATATAGTGGAAGAAAAACATGCTAAAACAATTATTTAGCACATTATACGCATAAACTTATTGTTAACAAAAACAAATAGGAAACATTTGAAACAGTTTGATTACGATACAATATAATATAAAATAGCTAGCCACATAGTTATAGTATACATAAAGTTATAATATCGTTTAATATTATTATTATACACATAACACAATGTACAATTCGATTTTGCAAATGCATGTACATATATATTTAAACATTTTTAAACAATAAACATTGATATAAATATAGATTGCAAGCCACTTGCTCTTAACTTTCGACCTTAGCTAATTAATTAAACGTCAACAAAACAAATCAATACGAAACTTAAGTGACACGCAGTACAATGCATTAAGATCGAGAGGGTCCTTAAATGAGATTGCATTTTAAATCTTTCAATTGGCAATCTCTTTTAAAATGCCAGCACAAAAATGAATCATTTTACAATTTACATAGCAAGGGTTAAGAACAAGCGTAATACGCAGACTGATAACCATCGAAATGTTTATTGCAACGAGTTAGTTGTCAACTTGGCCGGGTTGGCCTATTGCCAGTGCTAGTCGGAGTTGGTTAGCGAGCTGCGTTGTGATTCTAGAGTATTCGAATCGTTGCGCTGGCGCAACATGCGGGGCTGACTGCCAGCAAAGTTAGAAAAGTCCTTCATCACATCTTTGTATGTCTCATCTTCGCCATTATATTCATCATTTAGGCCAATCTCATCATTAAGACGCGTTAGACGTAAGCTAAAAATTAAAAATTAGTAAAACTATATTTTAATAGGGTATCAACAAAACATGTTCAACTTACAGCGTCACAATGTCCGCATTTTTCTGTTCAACGGCAATATCAAGCGCCTTCTTACCATCACTAGAGGCCAGATCGTAGGCTGCTTTATGCTTTAACAGTAAATAGACCTGGGCAATATGTCCTTTAGCCGTGGATATATGCAGTGCGGTATAGCCAAGTTCATCGACTGCATCAATGGCACCGCCATTTAGCAAGAGATACTCACAGGCCATCACCGAGCCAGAGAGCACAGCCTGATGCAAAAACGAACGCTGACGATCCGCCCCATTTTTCCAGAGCTTGTCTGCGCCTAGGGCAAAGGCCATGCACATGACAGGAAGATTGTGCATAACGGCTGCTTTGTACAGTAACAAATTAGCATTCAATTGGTTAAAGGGCACTTCCTCTGGCTGTTCAGCGTCAGATTCGCCTTCGGTACTCTCCTGATCACTTCCTAGAATGCCAGGTGTTTCATAGCTATCCAACGCCAGATCATCGCCAATCACTAGCAAATCGTCGCGTGATATGCTAAGCGACATTGAGGGAATGTTTATTGACTCATCATCATCATCATCGTCCAGTTCGTCCCCAGTTTTTGCAGTGTTGTATATGCTGGGATCATCGCTGAGGGTCTTTGGCAATGCTCGATGTTGTCGTCGCCTTCGTAACTTTTTTACCGTCCATTTGCGTGTGCCGCCGAGTGAGAGTGTCGCACGCTTACCAAGAATTCCATCGCCACCGCTCCTCTCCCCGCCATCGCCATCTGCTGTTACTCCACTTTCTATACTCAGCACCTCGGCAGTTTCGCTGGCCAATAAATCCTGTGGCTTTGGCATGCCGCAGACGAACCGTTTCTCCACATATTTGGCTTTAATCCACGCTTCACGGACACCAATCTCACACTGCTCCGTGGGCTTCCTTAACTCACAGTCTTCTCCGATGCGTGCCTCATAGATACGATTTACGACCTCATTGCCCAGCTCCATCATCACCTTCACATTCTCGGTCTCCCATGCATCCAGCGTCAGGGAGCGCACCTTGCTATAATGCACGCCCAGACTGCGGTGCACACCAGAGCATTCGATGCACAGCGTTATGCCCAAATTGATGGAAGCCCACCTGGGATCTGATCCGCGACAGTCACAGCATTGCGCATTTCCTGGTATTTTGAGAAATTCCTCCCAGTGGCTAAACATGATTCAGTATGGATTTGTTATATAGTTATATTTAGACTTCTATAAGTAACTTTTGACTTACATGCGGCGCTTCGCGGGCAGCGCATTCGGGGCATTCGTCGACTGCGGTCGTGAGTGATGCGTAGAGGCATGCTGAATAGCTGCGCCAATGCTGTGCTGCAGTGCCGAGATCCATAGCGAGAGCATGTCCGCCGAGTCCGCTTGGAGTGTGTGTGATCTATGCATGAAAGACAAATTGAATAATTCTGCTGTATCATAAAGAGTGGGGCGGATTACTCACTTGGTTGGCGAGATGACCTCAAAGCAGAAACGGCGGTCGCCTTCGTTGACCGGGCGCACGGTGCAGATGCGCAAATCTTCTTCCATGACCGAAAACGAGTCCTCATTGCTGCGTTTTCTGGAATGCGAATCCAAATCACTTCAGCGTACAGCACAACAAATCACAATCACAACAACAACACAACAATAGAAATCAGAATACGAGTACAAAATGTCAAACAAATGAAGGCGATTCAACCGGCAAACAGAACGAATGGGAAAAATCAAAAGAAATGAGCAAGGTTGAAGCTATAGACATTACACGCACCTGTATACCAGCTGATTATCGCTGAGGTAGAACCATCGTCTACACCAGGTCTTGAAGCCCTTCGATTTCTTCTTAAACAGGTACCCCTCGACATTGTGCGAGGCGCTGTTTGTATTCGAATCGCAATACCGATTCACGCTCATATGTCGATTCTGCATGACCTTCTCCAGCTGCTGATAATCACCGCGCAGCGCATTTAAGTCCTCGCTGATATTCTTGAAGAACTCGTCAAAGTCGTTGCATAAATCAAAGCCCTGGTGGTAATAGGTCACGCACGCCTGATAATAGTCCAATAACTGTCAAGCAGAATAAACACAGAGCAAAAAAAAAAAAAAACACGTTTAACAATTGCTTTTATTTAAGAAGACAATATATGCATATTGACCCATATTAGAGACGTTCAACGAACCCGCAACGAGGGCACTTCACAACCGACTAAAACTTCTGGTCGGTGCCAGTTGACTCAACGCTGATCAATGAGCCAGCAATGTTAAAAAAAAAAAATACGTACATAACATACATATTCATTTAATGTGTATGACGTCATAAGTACAACAATTGTTGTTGATTTTCTTTTTATTTACGTTACAGACAACGATATTTCATTCACAGAACTCTTATCGCCTGATTATGAAAATCAAATTTTAAAAGATAAAATGAAAGTAATATTTTTATCAACATAATATTCAATAGATACCTATGTACATAACAATTAATAATTTAAATAAGAGTAACTCTTTTTATTTGTATACCCTAAACAGGGTACATTGCTTCTGTGAAAATGTATGTAACAGGCATTCGTCTATCCGTCGATCTTAGCAACTAAAAGAGCTAAAGATCAGAAATTTTGTATTAATATAGTGTGCTCGTTTAAGAGGTACGCTGAACCCTTTGTTAAGCTGTTGCTTAGTAGATTTTTCTTACATGCAAGAGCTCACTCATTCACATGCATGTCAACATTGGTGACTCACTATTATATAACTATAATGCGTAATTAAAAGGAACCGCAAGTTTCTATCTGAGGCAATACCTAAGGAGTTATCGATTTTCATTAACAAACTCGATCTAGTCTCTAGATAGTACAACTTCGTAGATCAATGCATTCTTATACACAGGCAGATGTACAGGCTTTAATTGTCTCGGCTGTTGATCCTGGTTAAAGTATATATTTTAATGAGATCGGACTCACCTCCCCGCCTCATTCAGTAACCGGTAATATACAATTTAACAAAAACAGTACATGTTACACCTTTTAAATGGGTATTAAAAATCTCAGGTTTTGCTAATTAAAACAAGTCCGAAAACTCTAGGCAAGTGTGCTGAAGGCTGTAACTTTGTTGTTTGTTTTTGAATCTAAATGAAACTTGGTATATATTATAAACATTTTGAAGCACATTCCAACTTCAAAAATTAGATTTGCCCCAATAATTCAGAAACGGGCGAACGTATAAAAAATCTAGATAGATCCGCGTCCTATATGAGAACTTATTTGTACAATTTCAAGTCTCTAGCTCTTATATCGACGCGTTCAAACATATGGATAGACGGACGAACGGTCGGACAGATCCTGATCAAGGATACGTATGGTATATACTTTATGGGGTCGGCCACGCCCCGTTCCGTCTGTTATGTACATTTTCACAAAATTAATATCGAAGATATTAAGACTTATACACCTACGCATAAGGCTAGATAGTCTATTGATCCTACAAAATCCTATTTATTTTGTATAATTACTTCAGCAAATAAGTGGAAAATGCAATTAAACAGATTTTCAGCACTCACCGTAGAAAGTATGGAAGGCACCTTGCGGGCCTGCACTAGCGTAATGTAGTTGACATAGTCCAAGGCAGTGTGCTGGAAGCACGACTTGGAAGCGGATAGAATATTAGCAGCCTCCTGGACCTCCTGTGGTCGATTTTTGCTTGCCTATCGATGTGAAAAGAATAAGTTTCACCTTTGACACGCATTACACTGCACACACCTGTGCGTTCTTAATGAGCGCATTGTCATAGCCTTCCGAGACTTTTAGAAAGTGTCCTTTGTAGTCCTTAACTTGGTTAATGTCATCCTTAACAAATACGTTAAGATTTTTTAACACCGTTCGACTAGCCTGATCCAATAATATAGTATGAAACTTATTCATTTCCTGCCCAAAAAAAAAAAAAAGAACGCATAAGGATACATTTCGAGAAGAAATTTCCTGGAAAATATGACCGCACCTGGAAGCAATGAATCAGCTTTCCTAGCGCATTGTGTGCATTTTTGTTGTCAAGGAAATGCTGCTGTAGGTCCCATAAGGACATGGCAAAGGCGCTGCAAGTAATAAATATAAGGCAATAAGAACCTGAATTTGAATTGAAAGTAAAAAATAAGGAGCTTACCTCTGATTCTTGACATACTCCTTGCCCGAGTCGACGGCTACATTGCAGAGTTTGATAATTTTTTCCAACTTCTGTTCCAAATGCTCTATGTCCGCCTCCTCCTTGGATACGAATTGTCTGTGGCAAAACAAATTGAATACGTAAGCAAATTCTGCTGGCCCCGACTATTGTTCTTTTTTGATGGCTGTAAACAATGAGGCAAGTGGCTGCGCTGAGGAAGCACGGAGTCTTTGCCACAAGTGATAAACTTTGCCCACTGCTTCATTGGGCCAGGGGATAAGGTGCAAGGATTGCGTGCCAGAAGGCAATGTCAGCTACGGCGTAGTTGCTTTCTTTTGTCTATGTTGATTTTCTCAATTTATGCCTCTTTATTAAAGGAACGATATAAAGAATATTTTCAAGAATTGCATACGTAAACGAAAGACCAATAAAACTCTCTATACAGCAATAATGCTAGCAAAACGGAGTATAAACTATATTTTTCGGTGACAGGGCTAAAGTTTATGCATAAAGTTTACATTATTAAGCTCACGATCATAATCAGCATAACCTCGCTTTATCTGTCTATAAACAGAGTATTGGGCAGGCTGTAATAGATTTGTAATCATTTATTTGTTGTCTATTAAAATACAGTGGCTTATGTGAAAGTTATCAAAACTAACTAAGTTTGGGCTGCCAATTAAAAATGTTGGTGCCATGAGCGAAAGCTTTGTCTTTGGGCGAGATAAATCAAAGCAAGTTTGGAGAAATCTTATCAATCAAAGCTAAATCGATTGATTCAACAATTATTACTTCAAAATATATACATACATATATTCGTGTGTGTGTTTCACATCATGTAGTGCACGAATGATACATTCCAAAACACTGACGATGCTAAAGTCAAGTGCGAAGTTTTTCAATGATGATTAAGCGGCGGGCAATATTTGAGCCGTGACAGGAGGCGTCAATGAGGAGAGGACGGGGCCAACGAAAGTTGTTGATAACACGATATCCAAGCGGAACCAGTCACGCTACAATAATATAGTGAAGCCACTGTCATGGGGCCCTAAATGCAAATGCCAAATGCCAATTGAGGAAATAGAATGCGCATAATTCGCGAAGAGTGTTGGGAGGAAGTGTATGGGTTAGGGGGCGGTGGGGGCGGATTAATACCTACCTGAATCTCGGCGAATCCTTTAGGCATTCCTCAAACTCAATAGTGGCGCGCATTGCAAGATACACACGCACACAAATACGCTCACGTTGCCTGTATTTTGCTGTACTTGAAATGCAGTATTTGCACCGTTGGCTATTTACACAAATCGCACAGCGAAATTTTTGGCTTCTTTCAGCTGTTGCTTCTGCTATAGATTGATTCCTTTGATTGGAGCAAAGCAATGCCTAAATGTGGGTAGCTGGGATGCAATGACACGCGCACATTTTCTTCAAAGTGTAAGCTACGCCACTAATTAATTAAATACTGGGTATTATGAGATAATTTACAAAAATCTGCCACTAAGCGTTGCACACAACAATACGTCCTCTCACTTTCTACTTGCGCTTCATAAAGTACTAAATTTGGACTAAACGCATCGGTAGTGTTGTAAAGGCATTAAATGGCTTTCGAGTGCTAAGCAACACTTGTCTTTAATTCTTTTGCTTCTTTCACCTGGTGCTGTTTCTGTCTAATATAGTTTCTCTATAAAAAGTTAACTATTATCAATGCACAAGTGCTTTGCACACAATTTAAAAAGATAAAGCCGTAATTTCTTGATTGAAACTATGAAAGTAAATCGCTAAACGGTATTTAAATTGTTGTCGTCGCCGCAGTCGTCGCTCTGTGGTTTTCATTTGTTTACCCTTTGTCTTGTGTTCTTGTGTTTGCCTTCGTTGTTCATATCAACCTGCATAACTCTGTTTGACGTCACAACTTGCAAAACACGCCCCGCAAGGAAATATTAACTTGACCAAGTGACCAATTGGGACAGCACAGCGGAATGTGGAAGTGCCACAAGTGCGGCAAACCCGTTTACTTTGGTAATTTAAATACACATCTAAGCACACACATACTCACACAAGCACACGCACACACACATACAGACACACTCAAAAACGAATACAGTCGTGATGTGCATGCCATTTGTTTAAATAATAAACATTTAAATTACAAATTCGATCCAACACAGCGGAACGTAAACAATCACTTGGCTACGATTGGCATCCGGAATGTTTGCGTTGCGAGGAGTGTGGCAAGCGCCTTAATCCCGGACAGCATGCCGAGGTACTTAATCAAATAAGCGTTTATTCCGATATGTACAAAATTCAATGCATGCCTTTATTAATTGTAATAGCATAAAGGAGTGCCTTATTGTCATGTCCCCTGCTATGGTGCGCTGTTCGGACCGCAGCTCTTTGGTCACGGAACCCGTGTTGAGTCACACAAAAGTTATGGAGTAAAGAGCGCACAGAAACCAGTCGCAGCACAGGTTAATGGACCCGCGCTGCCACGAGACCATTTGGAGTCCAAACTTAAGGTATGAGGCATGTTTTGTAAGTTAAAAAACAATTTAAACCAACTTATTTGCAACTTGCAGGTTTACAATCAGTTTTATGATAATAAAAGCCTCGAGATACGCAGCCGTGAAGTGAATAATCGTTTGGTTTTGGAAGGGCCATTGCGTGTCTTTTGGGGCGTGCAGGGTGTCATTCATTTGAAGGAGGATGACGATCAGCGTACGTTTGTAGTGCGCAAACGCAACTCCTGTCGTACGTCCAAGGCAGCAGATGTACGTTATTATACATTTATTGCTTCTTATTGTCTTATTTTACTTATTATTATTATTTTTATTATTTATCAGGAAAGCTGTTCGGACAAGGAAAACGAAGGTAGCGAATCGGTAGCGCCTCCTACGAGTACCGCCAGCGAAGCGGATCCACTTTCCACGGATATTTCATTGTCGGAGAGCATGACCTTTGACTCGTGTAGTCTTAATGAGATATCCGAGCTCCCCTCAACCCCCGAAGATGCTTCTGCAAACACGACAGGCAGCACACACTTGGTAAATGGGCAGTCGAATGCCAATAATGACGACGAGGATATAACAACTACGGATTCGTCAAGCACGTTAATCGGCAGCGGAACGGAAGCCGTCACAGCAAGTACCAGCTGTGTGTCAACCACGTTGCCCTCTAAGTTGGATAATCTGGAAAAACTGGACTGGGATGATATTGACGACCTGCTGCAAGTAGAACGACGCCAAAGTGAAAAGGACAATATTTATGAAACGATGCCCGTCAAGTTGCCGTCGTCATCGTCACAATCATCCAGCGAAAGTTCGCCGAGTAAAACATGCTCAGACAGCACATCCTCCACAACGACGCAGAATAATCAAATCAACACTGCCTCATCTCCCACAACAGCCACCAACACGACAACAAGCAGCAGCTCGGATAACTTTATGACCGCCACTGGTTCATTGACTACCAATACCAATACACAAAACACAAGCACCGTGAGTACCAGCAATACTACACTGGAGGACTACAAGACGTCCGACGATGCTACACTGAAGCCAATGGATTTCGAGGATTTCAAGCGAAGCGTTCATGAGGATTACGTTAATGGTGCCAGCTCCTTTCAAGAACCAAATGATAATACATTAAAACGGAATCAGCCTATCGATCCCTCTCGGATACACGACTCCTTGAAGCTGTACGGCGAAAATTCGGCTATGAGCAAGAGTTTTAACTGCGAGCATGCGTTGCGATCCATTGATCCCACGTTGATAAACGATACTATGCATTTGCGCAGTAGCGTTAACTCTCCACGGTCATCGCATCGTTATTACGCGCTGCAGAAGAGTGGATCTGCCTTTGCCTCCACAGCGCCCAGTCGGGAACAACAAAAACCATATGAGCAGGGTCGTCAACTTTTTGAAAAGGGCATCAATCGGTCCAAGTCCGGTCCTAGCTGCATTGTCTACTCGGACAGTGATGACGAGGACGATGCGACGCTGCGTCCGCATCGTTTGGCCACAGTACGACGCAGTGATGTGCCTCAACGCTACATACAAATACAAATGAATTGCTATCCCAAAGAAGGAACAATTGTCGGTGCCGGCGCTGGTGTCATCGAGAATGAGTCGAGCCGGGCGGATGTTTCATCGGTAATATAAAACTTCATTTTGTTGATAGCATTAAGTAGTGTAAAAACTTTAATTAAATTTACGTAATGCGTTGTAAGATGAGAAGAAAAGCTAGAAAAGGTTTCTCGTCTGTGTCCAATGTCTGTTAATATGTAATCCATTTTTGGTCTATTTCTTGGCTTATGTGTTTAATGATATGTTTTGTTATCTATCTTAACTAGCCATCACATTAGTCTTAAAACTTAGTATGAAGTTTTTTTATTCATCTTCGGCAGACTAACTAAATTCGAAATACAATTTCATACGAATGCAAAGAAGTTCTAAACCAATTCTATTGATATTTAATATCGTAACTACTATCTTCAGTGAGCTTATTAAAAAATTTAAAGGTTTAAAAATGCAATGGTAGACATTGGCATAGCTTTTAGATTTGTTAGAAAATGCAGTTTATTTTATTACAATAATATTCATTTAATTAGGTATTAAGCGGTGCAGTGGCTGGTGACGAACTAACCCAAACGGAGGAACTCTACACGGCCACTGAAGGCAGAGGAAGTGACGCAGATGGAACAGAAACGGTTCCCAACGAGGCGGGCTTGCATGTGAACGAGGATGGTGTCGTCTTGAGAAGACCGCCGCGCACTGGTGCTGCTGCTATCAAGAGACGCAGCGGCAACCGACGGTTAGTTGAGCAATATTCAGGTTTATGCAGGACATTGCTATAAAATATTTAACATTTGCAGCTCGCGAACGAAGCTGAAACGTCGGTGCTCAATCAATGGACACTTTTACAATCGGGAGACATCGTTTTTTACACCTCCATACGGTTCCCAAATGTCTGTGTGGGTCTCGTCGCTGGTGACTACTCAGGAGGTTATAAACTTGGTGCTTGAAAAGTATAAAGTGGATAGTGCCGCGGAGAATTTCTCGCTGTTCATCGTTCGCGACAATGGTGAGCAGAAGCGGCTGAAGGACAATGAGTATCCACTAATAACTCGCATTACGCTGGGACCGCACGAGGATGTTGCCCGCTTGTTTCTCGTGGATGCACGTAAAACTGATGAAATAAGGTAAGTAACTCATAGGTCCATAGTACAGTACCAGCTATTAACAAATTAATCATACTTTTCTTCCAGTAATGAAGTTGCTCAATTTTTAAATTTATCGCTGCCAGAGTGTCGCTCTATATTGGATCGTTATGATCAGGAATTGGCGCGTGAGGAAGTCAAAGTAAAAGAGAGGTACCGATATATCAATTTAAATTATTCATTTCTATATACAGCTGGACCTAAATACATTTATACTTTTCTGTTTCCCTATTTTCTTAATATACCGAAAAATGCGGGGCACGCTTTCATTGGTTTAATTTAAAATGAGTTTGCCTTCTCAGCTAGAAATCAATACAAAAATTCCGCCATTTCCTCACAAAATACATCTCCAGTATCCATTTTGATTTCTAAAAAATAGTTTGTCTCAAATATGTTTTGCATGAAAGTGATTTTAAAATGGGTAAACAGGGTATAATGTTTTTTTTTGTAAAAATGTAAGTAACAGGCAGAAGGAGGCGTGTCCAATATCATCAAGTATATATATTCTTAATGAGGATCAACAGCCGAGTCGGCCGAGTCCGTTCTATGAACGTGTCGATTTTTTTTTTTTTTTAAGAAAGTTGCACTTTGATAGATATACTCGAATTAGTGTCATTAACTTATACCAAAATCATTAAGATCGGATAACTAACAATAAAATTGAAGCCTCGCGAATATTTTCAATGTTTATGTTGAATCAGTACAACAAACAGCGTAAACTTCTGTGCGTACGTTTGTTTAACGCTGAGTTAGATTTTGGCATGCATTTCCATGCGTAAGTTTTTGTAAAAGCGTGTTCAGTGGGTTCAAGGTATCTTCTAGTCAAACATACTCCGCTAGCGTTATCTCTCTTGTTTTTATACCCTGAACCAATTCAAAATGGATTATTGTTTTTGTGAAAATGAATACAACAGCCAGAAGGAGGCGTGGTAGACCCCATAAAGTATATATATTCTTGATGAGAATCAACAGTCAAGACAATTTACGCCTGTACGTCTGTGCGTGTGTGTGAAGGAGTTGATCTCAGCAACTTTTAGAGCTAGTCTTAAAAATTTGTATGTAATTTCTTCTATTATCGATAACTTTTCCGCTTTATTGTTATCGATACCACCATTTAAGTTTACCGAGCATATCTCCTAAATCTTAAGAGCTAGAGGTATCAATCTTACCGTATATATGTTCAGCAAAGGGAAACACATTCACCCGTTCATCCATTTTTGGGGAAGAACTCAGTTTTAAAGATAGAAAGTTGGACTTCACAACATATATGTACATAATTAAGATCAGATCGTAAACCAAAAAGTCATCATAGCCTAGTAGTGTAGTGGTTTAGGGTAGTTCTTAGTCGAGCACACTGCAATAAAGTTGTACTTCTTTTTGCTCTTAAATTTAAATGTTTTGTAAAATATGATTTTCGATGATGAACAATCTGTAACTTTTTTTCAATGTTAATATATATATATTGCAATCTGTTTTTTTTTTTATTCCAGATACGCGGAACTACGACGTCGAATTGTGAGTCGCATGGAATCTCTAAAAGTTCATTTATAAATGCCAATGGAATCTCCAAGTGCACCATTTTTTTATTAGCCATAATTTTAAAGCGGCCAAAAATGCGACAGCAGCCAAGCAAATAGTATTTCTTAAAATAAATCTCTTTCATGTAGAATTTAGGCAAAATTACATATAATTTAGTTAACTTTTGGCCCCAGTGAACAAAGCTGAAGCGCTGTCCAGCTGCATTTATTTTTTGTTTTCTACCCAAATATAACTAACACACATTATCAGGCATTTCCAATTTAAAAGCGTTTTAAGACTTGTAACTAACCAAAAATAATTATAATGTGCACACACACACTCATATAGAAGTAACAAAAATATTTCTTTGTGTTAAAAATTTAATTTTGTTTATATGATTTAATGACAGAACTTAAAGCCATTGTAATCAAAAAGTATATGAATTTTATATATACAGTTTTTATAGCACCAAAGTGCGTGAAATATTGTACGCAACTTTTAGAGCAGGCCATTTAATACAGTTGATTGATTGATTGATTGAAAGCGACAGCAACAATAACTAAATGTAGTATAAGATGGACTTGTTGATTGAAAATCATTAAATATCAAATAAAATGTGAAGATTTACCAATTATAATGAATAACAGTTTCAAATGAAAATAAGTATCCCCCAAGCATCAAAAATTGCCCATCCACAAGTACAGGCGCTATGACCCGTTGCTGGAAAGGTTCGGCCAAAGCACTACCGAATCAGAAGTCAATGATGCCATCACAAATGGAGAAACGGATGTGTAGGCTAAACTGCTAAACTGGTAAGCACCAGTCACACACACAGACACACACAACGCGGCCTATGTGACTGTGTTTGCTGGGCTATTCATTTAAAACTGACAGAGCCTGGGGACTAACGTGCCCGAGACACAAACTTGGGCAACTGTGTCGACTTGGTGGCAGCCTTTTGGGCAGCGTGCGAGGCGCTGACGCGTTTAAATGGTTTCGGGGTTTCCCAGCCAAAAGCGATGGCTATAATAGTGGCGACGGCGTCATCGATGCGGGCCAAGTGTGCCAAGCGGCAATACATAAAAATGAACAGCCAACGACACCAGCAACACTAACAACAACAATCGAAACAACAACAACCACTGTGGTCCATTTGGGATGTGAACGCGACTTTGGCGCTGATGGCAGGTTCACGACCCAATGGCCAAAATTGCCGCGGCGCAGTTAAGAGCATGGCCGGAACGGTAAGAGCTACCAGAAAGGATAGATGGAAAATAAAATCGATTTTGGATGTTGGTCTGTCCTACAATGCTCTCTGCCTTGCATCGATGGTGCTGGTGGTGGCAGTGCTGCCACTGCTTGGCGTCTGGAAGCGCTTGGGCAGTTGTTGCTTGCCCCAGCAAAGCGGTTGAGAGTGAGAACAGGCCATGTTTTACAGGGGTTGCACATTGCGCATACGCAGTGACGTACACTGAACAAATTTTTGCTCACAACTGAAGAACTGTATGTCTTTCCGGTGCAAACTTTGATTAATATGGCAACAAAAGCTTGCCAGATATTTATAATATTTTAAAAATATGCACTTCGAACCCCTCTTAAGTAATAATATATGCACTTTTCAGCTTGGGTGACATCCCTAAGTCATGTGACAGTCCTAAATGCGCTCTCTTACATGTCCTGGAGACTCTCTTTCGCCTCGCCTCTCGCCTTCTAATCGGCTGCCGCAAAATTCCAATACCGTTTGGGCCGAGCATGGCAAATTGCTTCGCACTCAGTTTACTTTTTGGTCGCGCCGCTTACAGTTCTATCACGCTCCGTGTTTCTGCTGCACTGCGTCGCCAGAAGCACAAGCGATTGCAAAGCCTAAGTCCAAAACCTACACTCGTGTGTGAGATTGTGTGTGTCTCAGTGTTTGTATGCTTGTAGGAGTGCGGGTGTGTGAGCTGTTCAATCCTCGCATTTGATTCGACTAGCAATTAACATTGCCAGCGGAAGTCGTGAACAATTCGCTTCGCATTTGAACCGCTTCCGTTCGCATCTCTCGTCTCCTGCACGTCGTTCTCTTATTTTTGTTGGAGTCGTTCCCGTTGTATTCGCCGTTGCCATGAAGCACTTGCGATTGCCGCTCATTGCCAGCGTTTGTCTGATCCTGGTGTTGATGTCATCCTGTCTGCTTGGCAGCGCCGAGGCCAAGAAGAAAAAATACGTTGGCGAAACTGGCGGTGATTTTGAGTTTATCGATGAGGTAAGTCCCAAATATCTGCGAGCCAACTGTCATCGTGTCTGGCTGTCACTTAGTTAACACAGCTGAGATCCTGCCTGCCCTTTTTTCTATATGTACGTCCGCGTGAGTGTGCGTGTGTAACTGTATTTTGCTACACATAACATGCGCCTTTAGTCTTTTTTTTTTTGTTGCTTGCTCTTATACTCGCTCAAACAAGGAAGAGGTTATATTGGTTCAATGTCCTTTATCTGCACAAAATGTTCATTGAAGTAAAAGTTGGAAGCTAATAATTTAAAATTTATATAGAATGACTTGAAATCAAATGAAAAAGTATTAAAATTGCAATCAAAACCTCCCCTTTGAGCAAATATACATGCCACTATGTTAAGCTGTAGCTCGAACGACTATTGTGCAGTCAGTTAGACCCGATCACAAAGTTCTTATTTGTTTTTCTTTCGCTGTCATGCTTTCACCTTTGCCAACGCTACTGAGGTTTCCCTCTAAACAGAAACAACTACAAGCACACACTTACGCACACACATACACACACGCACACACAGCTATTTGACACAGCCATTTCTTCCTGCTGCGTGTTTTCAATACGCTCTAGGCCCAAACGCTTGTCTTGCCAATTACTCACGCAAATCCGATTTGTAGTTGCTGCAGTTGTTGTATGTTTTTGTTGTTTTTGTTGTTTTTGTTGTTGTTCAGAGGTAGACAGAAAGCCAGGCATTGGCCACGGCTGCTGTCACTGTTTCCACTTTTCCATTTTCCCGGCCTGGCTCTACAGCCACAACAGAAGTTAGATGGATGGAGAGACATCTAAAAAAGAAAAAAAAAAAACAGTAAAAATCAATATCCAAAGCATTGGCGGATTCAAGTTGTTAGCAGCGCGAAAGCGTAAACTATGAAGTAAGCACAACGCAGATTTGAATTTGTCTACTATACATATAGAAATAAATAGTCCCCTCTTTGCCAACTTGACAGTGCCACCATTATGCCGCTCCCCTCCCCCTTCCCCTTCCCCTTCCCATACCAATATTGTGGGCGGTTAGTCACAGACGCAACGTCGACGTTGTTATTGCTATTTGCATTGTTTTTGCAGCCATTTGCTTTTCTACCCTGTACTAAAATGTTGCTGTTCCGTTTTGGAGCTTCGCTGTTGTTCTTCTAATGCTGTGTTCCAGCAGGCTAAAAGAGTATATTGGCTTTATTGCATTGACTGTCCTTTCTCAATCTGAGTACGAATAGAGTTTTTTCGCAGCTGTTGCATTAGATATTTGCAATTGGAAATATAAACTCTTCTTAATCTGTATTATTTTTGTTAAGTAGCAATGAAAATTCTTTAGGTCTAATGTAGCTATGAATGGACAAATATATTCTAAATATATGAGTGTGTATACTAGCTAAAGATACAAAATGGTAAATTGAAGAGCAATGACAAGAATTAGTTACATTCTACTTACAGTATAATAATTCTTTTATACACTACAGTTTTTCAGTTATCATATTTTAATCCCATTAGGACATACCAAATTAAAAAAATTGATTTTATTATATATTAAGGTATTTTCAACATTCCCAAATTGAAAATAAATAGGCTAATATGAAAATAAATCCGACTGTTTCCGAGTTGATGAATTTCGAGTAAAACATTCTTAAAATGTTTTCTTGAGGCACACAAATATTTAATTGGAACAGAGCATCCTGCAGTCGGTACCGACTGACTGTGGGCTTTTCTTCTTTTTTTCTTCTGGGTTTGTTTGGTATTTCATTTCATTTCTTTTTGTTTCCTCTATTCCATCTTGGACTCTTTTCACTTTTTGTATGCGTGGTCATTGCGTCGT
This sequence comes from Drosophila pseudotalamancana, assembly GCA_037075185.1. Taxonomy (NCBI): domain Eukaryota; kingdom Metazoa; phylum Arthropoda; class Insecta; order Diptera; family Drosophilidae; genus Drosophila; species Drosophila pseudotalamancana. The sequence goes on along the minus strand of JBAMCK010000619.1, from coordinate 62,033 downwards.
CCTTCTTAATGTATTTTTTGTGGGTGCGTGTGTGCTAATAGGCCCATGCGTGTGTGCATGTGATGTTGAGCTTTACTGTCTTCTGCTTCTTTAAGCATACATACAAAAACACAAACACAAGTCAAGTGGAGCCTAGAAGTAAATACTAATATATGTATTTACCAAGAGCTAAAGTTTGGGAACAAAAATTGGCATTTGGGGCGAAGTACAAGCGCAGAATTTTAAGTGTGCTTAAAAGCTGAGTGCGTGTGTGAGTGTGTGTGTGTGTGTATGTGAGTGTGTGTGTGAGTGTGTGTGTGTGTGTGTGTGTGTGTGTGTGTGTGTGTGTGTGTGTGTGTGTGTGTGTGTGTGTGTGTGTGTGTGTGTGTGTGTGTGTGTGTGTGTGTGTGTGTGTGTGTGTGTGTGTGTGAGTGTATGTGTGTGTGAAGTACACACAGGAAACCAAGCAAATTCACTAATAAAGCTTTAAGATATTTTACTCTTATGAATATTTCTTAAGCGAGCTTTCTATATTTCTACCCTGAACCTATTGAAAATGGGTATAATGTCTTTATTAAACTGTATGTAACAGGGCGACCCTATAAAGAATATATATTCCTGGTCTGGATCAACAGCCGAGTCGAATGAGCCCTGTCTATTTGTCATGTCATCCATCTTTATATATTAGAACGTCGATCACAAAAACTATAAGATCTAAAGACTTGAAATTTAACATGTAGGATCCCCTACAGCATTCGCATATCGAGTTTCTTTCGAAAAATCGTCTCTTTCGTCTTACTTGTTATCGATAACACGTTCTTGAGCATAACTCCAGTCGTCAATCTTAACAAAAGCAGACACACATTTTCTGTACTTCCCGTTACTGAATTATTGAGTTAAAACACATTTTTGAAGATAAAAGCATATACCAAAAGTTTCATTTATTTCATAATAAACAAAAAGTTATAGCCCTCGGAACTTCCGAGTCGGTCGCTTAATTTTTGTCTCATGCGTTCGTGTGTGTGTGTTAGTTTATTATTGAGTTCAATTTCGTCATGCATGTCTTGTATAAAAATGTGGGGAAGTAAGCAAAATTTGATAAATATCAGCACTGCACGCCAGTCAGGGTATCTCCTAGTCGAGCACAGTCGACTAGACTTCCACATTGCTTTTCCTAACAATATATGTACACCTCAACACATTAATATAGTTTATATGTATAAATGTATATGTAACAATGTATACACGAATGAACAATTTAATTATCAATGAAGATTTCTCTTTTGTTTTGAAAAAATACCCAAAATACCCTATCCATTAGCTTTCATAGCTATCAAAAGCCTACGTATGATATTTATTAAACATTATAAACGCATTAACAGACTTACTGATAAAAAAGTATGGCTAGTGTATACGTATTAATACATATACTTATATAATATATATACATATAAATATATCGATTTAGATAGAAACATAGAAAAGTGCTCTAACCTATTAGCCTATCACATAATTAAATAAAGTATAACCATTTAGATACATACTTATTACAAAAGCTGATCTGAAGCCTTTTAATATATAACAATTAAGCACATTAGAATTAATTTTTTTACAGTCAAAGTTTCCACACAACGTGTTAATAGTTGGAATCTGCTTAAATATAATCTACTTAAATACAATATTAAGGGATTGAGAAAAAAATTACGCATAAATTTTATTTTTTAGTAACATAATAGAAATATGAAAACATTGTGTAAAAAAAAACTTTGACGTTCTTTCTATCAATGTGCAGATGCTTAAATTTATTTGTAATCCCTGAACTAATTGAAAATAGGTAAACATAAAGTATAAATATTCTTGATCAGCATCAACAGCCGAGTCGATTTGGCCCTTCCCCTATAAGAGCTACGGACTTAACAAAATCTAGGTTGTCCTATAGCACACGCATATCGAGTTTGTTTCAGTAATCGATAACTATTTCTATTTTTTGCTTTTTATCGTTCACACGGTTCAGTTATTCAAGCACATATCGAATTAGATAGATCAGATTAAGGGAGCTACATTTATTATAAAGTTGTTTTTACCTGTTGTTTCACTTAAAAAGTACCAGGATTATAAGTAAGATTGTCAGTTTAATCAATGCGTCGGGGTGGATAACTTAGTTTGTAATTCCTTTTCCAAGTTTTCTGAAACTCTATGTACTTCTATCTTGCCTGTCATTTCGGCACAAAACTAATACATAAAAAGATTTGAATTCAACGATGATATTCCCTTTATACAACGAAAATAATGATGTATGCAAGGAATAAAAATAAACTCCTTTGTTACTCGTTTTGCACATCTTGCATTTTTATACCATATTCTTATTGTGAAATTGATAACAAATTAGCTCAAGTCGCTTGCTCCATACCATCAGACAGACGAACGGCATGCGTACCGTTATGGATGTAGTCACATCCACCCCCTTTACTCCTGTTACTGCCGTCTCCGTCGAAGCGTATAAAATGGATATACCTATTTCCATCGATTACCGACAGGCGACGCGTTGTTTGTCAGCAGAACATAAATCTTTGCATTGTGCAAAATGCACAAGAAAAAGTAAAAAAATCTAGTCGGGTGTGCTCGACTAGGAAATACCCTGAACCACGACAAAATTTACTTTGAGTTTATTTTCCGATCTTAATGAAATTTTTGGAATATGTTAATAAGATGTATCTATTATACTGAGTTTTATCGGAAATTTGGGGGGAATGGTGAGAAGTATGCTGAATATCAAGTAACCAAAGTGATGATATATATATATATATATATATATATATATATATATATATATATATATATATATATATATATATATATATTTTAAGACCTAGATTCATCAAGTTAATTATATATATATATATATATGTATAAAAAAAAAATATATATATATATATAATATAAACTTGATGAAAAATAAACGAAATGTGCTTAAATAACTTTAAGGTATTATCGATAGCAAGTAAACGGAATAAGTAATCGATTATCGAAAAATAGTGATAAGGATTGACACTTTTATAATTATGGTCAAATGTACAGACAAGGTTGAATTGACTCGACTGTTGATCCCGATCCAAAATATACAATACATACATTTTATGGGTGCGGCCTGTTACATACATTTTCACAAAAACATTATACCCTGTTCTGGGTATAAAAGAAAATGGGTTCCAGAGCATAACATAAAATGCTGGACACACAAAATAAAGCGTCGAAAGTAAGGCAGACATAAGTGTAATGTGTAATGATTTGGTAATTTGCAATATTGGAATTGCAGTGTAGATTAAATATAAGAGGATTAAGTTTTTCGAGCATAAAAAAAAACTTATTTACAAAGATAGAAACTTACGCTTCGAAACTTAGACACATTTTAGATTCATAAACGTATTTCCAATATTTCAATGAATTAAAAACAATTTTTGTAAGTTTCATCTCTTGGGGTAAACGGTTCTTAGGGTACCTGCTAGTCGAGTAAGCTCGACTAGAGTTTTTTTACTTATTCCATTCTAAGGACACTTACTTGTACACACAGCTGAAAATAAATATACCCATCACGGGGTTTAGTGTGAATGGCAACTAGATTAGCCAGGCCAGACGGTAGACAAGAGGCAGCTGAGACAACAGTCATCCAGCATCCAATCAGTGCGTAAAGTATGCAAAACTTTCACTTATGTATGAGTGTGCGTGCTTATGCACTTACTCGTATGCTCGTATCAAAATGTGTGTGCTCTTAGGAATATGTGTGAGTAATAAAGTTGATATGCATAATTTTGGGTAAGCCCCATTTAAAGTACCACAGATCGGATACACACCCACACACACATACTCTGTGTATACATGGGGAAATACTAAATAAAAATGTGTGTAAATTACGGTTTACTTGCATCTGACCACCCTCACCGTCACCCTGACCAAGCCTCCTCGCCATCATCCAGCGTACGGCTTTGAGGTAGATTTTTTTATGAGCATATAAAAAACATATTTTATACAAGTTATGCAATAAAGTTTTATGCTCTCACACTGTTGAATAAATTGCCTGCACCCTGCACCCTGTACCCTGTACCCTGTAGGAACGTGGGAACGTTGAGCAAGGTTGTTAACTAGGCGACAATCTGAAATTTAAGAGGGTTTCTGACATAATTTGAAAATATACATATATGCGCAAAGTTCAGTTATAAAAAGTCCTTAATACACCTATCTACCTAACAAAGTCTTAACCCAAATACTTTGGTTATCTATCTATCTATCTATATCTGCTTCTAGTGTAAGTGTAATTGTTGACGGACCAGTTGCATGCAACTAGAATATGACAGAACGTTCACCAATCCATTGATTATTATCCAATATTTCACTTTTATACCTGGAACCCATTGAAAGTGGATAAACAGGGTATAATGTTATTGTGAAAGTGCATGTAACAGGCAGAAGGTGGCGTGCCAGAGCCCTTCAAATATGTATATAGATATAATCTTGATCAGCATCATCAGCCAAGTCGATTTCGCCATGCTCGTCTGTCCGTTTGTTTGTCTGCCCGTATGTATGAATGCGTCGATCTCAGCAACTACAAAAGCTAGGGACTTCAAATGTTATATATAAGTTCTCCTATTGCATGCGCATATCGAGTTGGTTTTCGATTTTCGATAGCTCCTTCCATTTGTTTGTTATCGATAAAACGTTTTAGTTCTTCGAACAAATCTCTTGCATTCTAAGAGCTCGAGGTACCAAACTTTCTATATATATTTAGTTAAGGGAAACACACATTTTTCATTTTCAATTTTCAATTGGATTATTGATTTATTGACTTAACGGCTAAGTCTGATCAGGAATATATATACTGTTACATTCATTAAATATGGATAAATAGGGTAGAATTTAAATAAAAATGAAAATATAGTTGTACCGTAATACATTTGAAACTATTTGGGGCTTCCAGTATCATGGCATGGCGTAGTCGAGGAGCATCGTGTGCTCAATAAGATAAATTAGTTTGCAAAGACGTCGCAACTTCGATGGCATCAAAGGCAAACTAAAACCTTTTTCTATCTGGGAGCTAACTGTGCTCCGTATCTCAAAACTCATGCTCTCACACACATACACACATACACACATGCACAGACATACGTATATACATATGGTTATTGGCCACTCAACGCAAAACTTGAGCAAACTCATTTTTCACTTTCATATTGTTCTGCGGCAGCGGCAGGCAATAAGCAGCCGCCTAAGTGCTCTCTTCCTCGTTCTTTGGCAATATATAGATGCGCGTGTGTGTGTGTGTGTGTGAGTCCCAATATATTTATATATAATACGTATATTAGTTGACTACATATGTGCACCACTTAACTGATTACGTAAGATAAGCTGTGTGTCCTAAAACAGCTGTGCTTAACTTTCTTAGCCGGGCTAAGAAATAATGTGTCAGGCTGTCAAGTTGTGTTAGGTGCCAGCTGTGTAAAGTTTTAATTAATAACTGCGATCGAGTTGCTTTTCCTTAACCTTAATGGGCTTTTAAAGGACCAATCGAGAACTTGATGTCGAGCACAATGTCGTCGCCAGAGTCGTCAATTAATTATTCAACATAGTTGTAACTGTCTGAAGCATTATGGCTGAGGCACGTGTCAAACGCGGCTTCGTTTCCATTGGAGTCTGTCAAGGCTGCAGTAATTTATGGACCGCACTGAGACCGATTGCTGACAGCAATTTGGCCAAGGCTTTGATTTGCAGGCAGCATTGACAAGCGTATGACATGCTCCAGATTATGCATATTAATTGCCTGTCTGTGCCGCTTAAGACTTATCCGAAAAGTTTGTCTTCAAATACTGTTTCAAAGTCATTCAGTTGCCTCTGACTTATTGCGTGTGCACATACACACAGATACGCACACACACACACACATATATCGGTATTTATTTCTGTCCTTGGGTATGTGTGTTTCGGCAGAGCGTGTGTTGCCGCAGGCCTGCGTTGTCGTACCTCGCATCATTTTCCATGCATGTGAAATCTTACATTACGCATACGCAGCGTGGAATACTTGATGACCAAATTTACAATATTAAATGCCTGATAGCTATTTACTTGCGCAAAGTCGAAAATTGAAATAAAATCAGTTCAAATATAATTTATGTAAACTGCAAAACTCAAATAAATTACCGAGCTAAATTCGAGAAATTTTAAACTAAAGTAAGCTGAGGAAGCACACACGTATATATAGGTAGTATATCTGAGTTGCCGCACTGACACATAAGCCAGAAGTTGTAAAAAGTTCATTAAATATTTTACGTAGAGTGTGACAGGTGGGCGGCTACGGCGGGAAGGTGTCACGAAAAATTAAAAGCCGTATATAAGAATTCGGCATGAGCGTACGTAATGACATTGTTGCAGTAGAGCAAAAGCAACAACACCGAATCAGGCAGTCAGAAGCTGCTGCGGCGCATAAAACTTTTACAGTCGAGTCTTTGGTTATCTTTCTTCCAACTCTCATTCGCTCCCTCTCTGTCTCTCTCTCTCTCTCTCTCTCTCTCTCTCTGTGTCTCTCGCTCTCGCTCTCGCTCTGTCTCGTTCTCTTTCTATGCGGCTGTACGCATTACCATAAATAAATTATAGCACTCGCTACTCTCGCTGTGGGTTTATTGCATGTGTGCGATAACTCACACTCACACTCACACTCACACACACACACACACACAGTTACTGTAAGCGGAATAAGCGAATGAGCAGGCGGCAGATAATAGCAGTTGCACAAATGCCTAGAGGGAACGGAATGGAGGAAAGCCATAAACTTGCGCCGGAGAAAGATAGCTCCAGCTGAAAAGTGATGGGGCGGAAGGTAGTTCTAGTAACTGTAAGCCGCACACACGGTGAATGATAATAATGTACAAAATAGAAGCGAAACACAATGGAACACTAGAAACACCGAACGGAAATAAACTACAACTAAACCCAAGCGCAAGCTCCGGCCCATAAAAACTTATAATCCATGATGCGGGCGCGACGTTCGTGGGGTTTAAAAACTGCACTCAGCTTTTAAATGCTGCATACAAACTATGCAATTAGTTGGTGCTGCACATGGGCTGATGACTACTATTATTATTATTATGTACTTGAAAAACAAAGAGCTAAACCGAATCCGAATCCGAAGTTTCCGGTGCTAGCAGTTATCAAACCCAGCGAAATTGTCGCCTGCCAACTCAGCAGCGTTTTCTACTCGAGAAAAAGTCGAAAATCACTGACAAATTGTCAACGAAAGTTTCTTCTGCGCCATAAACTTTTCCACTACAGAGTCGTCTGCGCTGCAAAGTTTTTCCTAAGGGTCGACGGCTGACAAGTTCAAAAAAATGATTACTTCGTATACGCATGCAATACAAAAACCCCTGAGAGATAACGGGAGATCTACAATTTGGCCAGGAATGAGTCAAGAGACTGGCCGAATTGATTTCCAAGTTTTTCAAGCAGCAATTAGCCACAGTGACATAAAAGAAGCTTTGAATGTGAGCACTGCAAGCTGTACCCTATAAAATAATATTATCTAAATATTACACAGATGTGACTTTCATCTGACTTTGACTTTGACTTTGTATTCAATTGCTAAAATCATTTTCTGCAATTTAGTCTCTGCGAAAGAGCACAGCTTACCTTTTCAATTTCAATTAAATGCTCCATTTCTCTATCCCAATTAATTTCTATAGCCATAGCTATATAGATATGTATAGAAGAACCACTAAAGCTTATTCTGCTATTCCAGTAGAAGTCTGCACACAAACGAGTTCGGCGATTTATTTAAAATTCGTAAAGCAAAAGAAATGATCGCAAAAGCGTTGGACAATATATATTATGTATACATACATACATATAGACAAGCGGGGGCAAATAAAACGGCAACAAGCGGAAATGAAATTGCAATTGCTGAGCCATGGAGACGACACCAAGTCGCGACGCACTGCTGCAGAACGTTGCCTCGCGGCTCGGCGTGGTGGGCTGGCTGGCTAGAGAGGTGGGGTAGCGGCACAAGCGATTATCTGTTCGCCTTTTTGGCAACTATGAAGGCATTTCCATTTCCGACGCGCTTCTACTTTGCGCCTCAGCGTATGCAATAAAGTTTGCCTTTCAGCTGCAGCAATGCCTTCAAAGCAAAACTGGGGATGATTCCCGGGTCTCCAAATCTCTGAAAAGGCTAAACCGGGCGAGCTTTAAAAAAGCGTTAAGAAATCCGACGCACGATGCTCTCTAGACGCTCTTAACGCCACCCACACACACATATGATGTAGACACATACACACACACACGCACGCATACATATAGAAGCCAACCGGCACACACGAACACTTATTAGTTTAGCGGCAGCAACGTTAAAAGCAGAGAAATTGTGAGCCATGTTGCTAAACAAGTTAATTAGTTTGTCTTTTCCCCGTTTTGGGGGCTCTAGCTGTGACGTTTATGTGGCTCACCATGGGTTAAAAGCACTCTCTGCGCGAATCTGTGTATGTGAGTGTACGATATGTTTGCGTGAGTGTGTGTGTGTGCTGGAGTTTATCTTAATGACAAAATAAATTATTTACCGCAGGCACATACACTCACTCGCTCTTCAATTGACTCTATTTTCCACCAGAGAGAACGTGAGTTGCTATGCGCCTGTGTGTGTGTGTGTGTGTGTGTGTGTGTGTATGTGTGTGTGCTCACGCTTTAAGCTCACTTTTTAGATGCTGCTATTACTTATGTTTAATATCAGCTTAGCTTAGCTCGGTCTCTTACTAACAATACCGCCTGGCGGCTCTAATCGTTAGCAACACACAATGGGCGGCATTACGGATTTTAATCAGGGAAATATTACATAAGAAATAATTTAATTAAATATATAAAAACTTTAATATATGCAGTCTTTGTCGATTTGTTGAACGAGGACCCGGGTCGAATCCGAAGCGTTTTTTTTTTTAATTTTGTGATTATTTTGCAACTATATCGCATCCGTTATATAAATGTATATCTTGATAAAGTATTGGTAAATGTGTAATTTTAATTATTTATCATTAGTCTAGTGCTTTTTATAAAGTAGCATTTTAGTGACAGTCCAAAAACAAAGAAAACTTTCGTGTCGAAAAGATAGATAAGTTATATGATAAGTAATCAGGTTTTCACAGCTGGGCTGAAATGCTATAAAATATCGTTTTCAAGCTCTCTAAGTACTATATATTGTGGTTAACCGAGAGATGATGAATGTGATGATAGTTATTTATTTCATTGCCGACCAGTTTTATACCGTTTTTGACCCACTGTGCGCCAGAGCAGAGTTTAGGTAAGTGGGTATTTCAATTACATGGCAGAGCGCTCCAATTGCCTAGGCGTCACATAAAAACACTTTGTTGCCTGCCCCAAGCAAACAGTGGGGCGCAGCGATTAGATTGTGGGGATGGGGTGATGCTCATTTAATCTTAGATTTTAATTGCGCGGCTATAACGTTGGCCCCGAAGACAATGCTCGAGTCTTGATGGCTCGGCCACAGCAGTCGCAAGTGAGTTGAAATTAATTACAACATGTTTCGCTTTTCATTTTGAGCGTTGAATTAATTTTAATACGTCATAAATTTGGAGAGTGCAATAAAGTATTCAGGGCAGCCAAATGCAAATGGAACATATTTCCGTTGATTTCTTTCAATAGTAAAATCCGTTTATTTTTCCGGAATTAATTAGTATGAGTGGTACATTAAAAAGTTTGCTCCTTCTGAGATGGGATGTCAGGAGGGGAAGAAGCCTCCCCCTCTTGCAGTCGCGGCTTAAAGTTTGCACCAAAAAGTGCGGCATAAAGAAATGAAAATCGAAATGTTAAACTTGGGAAAGTTTTCGTTCACACACGATGCCGATGCCGATGCCGATGCCAACAGGGGGCTCTGGAATATTTAATATGCAAAGCAACGCGCACAAAAAACGGAAAAATAAAAAAAAAATTGGAATTTCAAGTTTGTCCAGGCCACGTGGGCGAGTGTACAAAACTTGGCCGCACAAAAACTTGCTGCATTAAGTGCACTTGGGTCTGGGGGAAGGAAAAAGGACAGAATGGCGCTTGGCCTGGGCGTGGAGGCGCCAACTGCTGCTAGCTCATTAAAAGTAAAAATGATATGCATTAAGTTTGGCAACGGTAACGAGTTCGTTGAGGGCTGGCTCTGCAGTCATTAGGCCAAACTTACGTTGCCCTTCTAATGGTCAATGCTAATTGCGTGAAATACATTCGCAATGCGACCCACACCTGGCACCCACATTAAATGGCGACCCATGGCCCACTGTCACATTTGGCGCATAAATTGTCATAATTGTGTGCCACGGACTCGCAACACTGCCCGATCAGTTGCCTCAACTCAACTCGACTCGACTCGACTCGCCTCGCCTCGCCTCTGCTCAGCATCCGAGAAGTATCAATGCATATTTCATCGGCTGACACGTGCATTAACGTGGCTAAGCGGGAGGCATGCGCCGCATTTGCTGCCCTGGACAATGCCAGAAGTGTGTGTGTGTCTGTGTGTGGGTGGGTATTATTTCTTCGGCGTAACGGCATAATTTATGTCCCTGCATAGCCGCATGCCAGACATTCCAAACGCATCCCCTTTCAGCTGACCATTTGCTGTCGCAGGCATGCGAGATTCCTTTTAACTCACTCTCTGACCGCCCGTCCTCTAGAACTGATTGAACCTTCAATCCGCCAACTTATGGACAGAATGCTCTTGAAACGGTTGCTAGGCGCCTTTCGCACTAAATGTTATGTCAACATGGCGTATGTGTCATGTGCATGTATGCTCCTCAAACAGCGTAAGTATCTCAATATATTATTGTTTGGCTTTAATCACACCAAACAAATGTTCCATATTTTTAACGTACGTATTTATTGATAAACTGATAAGCGAACCCTGAATGAACACACCATAATTACTGAATGACGCATCACAAAAAATTGATTTTTTAAGAATTGAGCGACTCATTAGATTTTTAGACATGCAAAGGTTCTTTTTGGCATTACTCAAATTATTTTACACCGAAAAAAAGGTTTGTTTGTTAAATATAATGAACCAAAATGTAGTAGATAAGTCAAAATGCAGTCTAAGTCAATGAGATACCTGGCAGGTTGTAGCGTTAACAAACAAACTTATAATTTTGATACATTTATTTATTTATTACAAACATATATATTATTTACATTTTGTATGAAGCTAGACATCAGCCACGGCTGCAATGAGCTTAGTGTAGACCTTAATGCCGTGCAAATACGTGTCTGCTCGAAGGTATTCATCGTGATCGTGCAACAAAATCGGAGTGCTGCTTATCGGGGAGAAACCCAGTGCTGGGATTCCTTGAGCACGGATGAAGCGGCTGTCGGTGTTACCAGGGCAAACATATGTGTGGAATTTAAGATCGCTGTTGAAATAGAGGAATAGAGTTATAGAGGAAATCAAACATGTAGCAGAAGTCGAATATTTGCATGTTCTTACAGTTCTTTTAATGACTTCTCAAACGCTACCCAGAACGGATTTGAGTCGTCTGTCTTGGTGGGTGGTACAAATTCGTCTTTCTGCTCGAACACGATCTCAATGCCTCCACCGGCCTCCTCGCACCAGTCCCGCAGTTGCTGCTCAAAGGCAACCAGATCCACATCGATGGCAATGCGCAAGTCAAAGACCACCTCAATCATTGCAGGAACCACATTTCTTTGCACTCCACCGTTCACTGTGGTCAGATTTACTGTGGTTACATCACCGAAGAAAAGATTCGAGTTATCTTTCATCTTCTGCACCTGGGACGCACGGAATCCCATCATCTTATTCACAATATAGTTGAGCTTCTCGCCGGCTGTGTTCTGTAGCAGTATGGAACCATGTCCAGCAGTGCCGCTAATCTTAAATCTAATGTCTGCAATGCAAATTATTATTATTATTATTATTATTATATTACTGCTCAGTGGGTTGTTGCTTTAAACATATACTTACGCCATCCGGTACGCTCTGCGTAGTACACGTAGTAGGAATCGTCCAGGGTGGAAGAACCCTCGTCTAAGCTTAGTCCCGCATTAAGGGACTTGAAGTAGTCTCCCTTAATAAATTCGCGCATTCCAAAAAAGCCGCCAACCTCCTCATCGGGCACAAAGGTCAAGTAGACAGTCCGCTTTGGCTGGTATCCACTGGCTTTGAGCGCACGGACAGCAGCCAGGTACTGGGTACCAACGCACTTCATATCCTGAGAGCCTCGAGCGTAAATGCGACCTTCGTCGTCCATATCGGCACTGAAAGGATCGTGAGTCCATTTTTCGGGAAACACGGGTACAACATCTGTGTGGGAGTTCAGAATGATGGAAGGTAGTTCTGGCTGTTTGCCCAACCATTTGATCACTACGACGGGGTTTGATTCGTTGACGGGATAAACAACGTCCACTGGAAGATCCAGGCTAGCTGCCTGTCGCTTGAGGAACTCCACGCAGGGGGCTGTAAGTCACACCATATGGGTTAATCTCACTTCACTTGTGATTGTTTATTATGCAGTTCCTTTTATAAATCGTCTTATCGCGATCTGCACAATCTCTAAAACTTACTGTAATCTATATCTGGGTGAACCGTGGGTATGCGTAGATATTCACGAAAGATTTTAATTTCTTCATTATTCTCCCACTCAGCTTTGCTCATTTTCTATTTTTGTATTTTACTGTAAACACTTGGAATCTGAAAAGTTGCACCTGCTTTTCGATGCTCTCGGCAAATATCAGAGTTCTGAACAGTTTAAACGTTGGATGGCGACTATTTTGGCAGTCTTATCGACCCGCTATTTATATACGAAATTCTGCAGGCTATTACAAAACTTTTTCATTAACGATGTGTCTACTTTTATCATATTTATAACTAAGTCACCAATTCTTATCAGTTAAATGTGAATTTCCTAATGACCTTTGTCCGAAACTTTTGGTTAATTATGCTTGTCTACAAAATCGGGCGTTATATTATCAAATATTTTACTTGACACACTCATTTATTTATATTTCTAAAAATCATCAACTAGATACAGAATTTTTAACTAAAATTGTAAAACCGAAAAAAATGTTACTCTATTACAAATATACATTACTCTATTAATGTATATTTCGGTTATATTTTTTTATATACAAATAGGTATACCACATGTATATTCATCGTGACTGTGCATAAAGACAAATCCTTTGGAATTTTAAGTTTCTGTTAAATTTAAATTTGTGTATCAAATGATACACAATGATGCATTGCAATTCTGGAAAGTTACCAAGAACTGATCCTCGTTATAGTCCCATATCTGGTATCCATATTGATGGCAATGCGCATAGTTAATTAAAACAATCGTATTTTTAGTGTGGAATTTAAATACTCTTTGGTAATATTTATAATATTTGCAACGGAAGTCAAAGCTGGCATTTACAAACTCTAATATTCTAGGCATATAGATAAATCTACGACTGATGGCTTAAAATGCTTAGTTGCCTTCTGATTATTCACCCCGACTTCCAATATTTATGGCAAAGATCGCGTACCTACTCCAACTACTAACGTGGTTGTTATGTGTTATCAGATTTATGACTCCCGGTCTTCGTTTTTAGAAATTTGGCTGATATGCTTCTTATCACTGTGATTAATTTGGTTGAAAATTAGCCCATTATCAGATGTTATTCTATTTGCTATCTTGATCACAGCTCATTCAACAGCATTGAAATAATAATTATATGTATTGAAAGTCACTAAAACTGATATGTTAGATAAAATATGTTAGATAATTAAGTCTTTCAAAATTGAAAGAACTGGAATTGAATCATAACATAATGAATAGTCAACCCCTTCAACTTGGAGCATGTGTACATGGATGAACTAAGAAGATAATAACATTGCTTCAATTTCGCTTATGTTCGATTCATACGTTATATATTAATTAATTAAGACATGTTGATAAGACTACCTCAAATTTGTTGTTATTTCTGTCGCGCACAACAAGAACTTTTACCTTATTGTTATCTGCATGTCTGCTAAGGTTTTCTTTTATCAGAGATAGTTAAGCCTATTTGGTTACCCTTCAGTTCAAAGGCATTGACTTGTAAAGGAGAGTATTGAATCACAATATAACAAATATAAACCGACCAAAAAATAAAGCTTAGAAAATTCATATGTATATAGGTATATAGGTATACATATACTTGAACTACGAACATATGTATATAAATATAATAAATATATTCGAGTGGAAGCTTTAAAACATTGAACGTGAAGCTTGATAAGATTAATCTACTCTTAATAAAATTGAAATAGCTCGATGCTTTCTTTAATTTGAATCTGCTTCCCAAAGGCAAAAAAGAGTCTATTGGTTTTGTACAATGTCCTTCCTTCTAAGACAAAATATTTAATTTCCTCCTAGCTAGAGATTGCATTTCACAGAGAAAATGTTAAGATTTTATGTAGCCACCTCTTGGGCAAATTTGTTGACAAATCGGAAAATACTATATATTCAGTTACTTTAGTCATTGGTACTTTAGTTCAACTGGAGCGAGAGTTTGCAATTGTATGTCTAAGCCAAAACGGGTAAAACTGAATCTTCCTCAATTTTAGCCATTTAAGTTGATATTCTCTATAAATCTGCAAAAATCTATATAGTTAACTCTTTATGGTATTACAAAAAATTTAATTTTTTGGGGGTGAAAGACTATTAATTAGAAAAAAAAGAAGAAAAAAATGCTTCTCAAAAAAAAAAAACCCTCTCTCATGACTTCACTGGAACAAATTGATAATGTGATTAAAATTGCGAGTCACAATTTAACCTTATTCTTAAAATGCACACATATGAATGCGAATGTATGTGTGCACACATAGAAGAATGCTTATGTTTGGCTCTAGTACTGGTTTATTTTTACTAATATAATAATTAATAACTAGGGCTTTAATTAATAGAAAAAAATAGAATCCTCTTAAACTAAAACAGAGTCTTTCGAAGTCGGTTGCGCCCGACTTCAAAGTTTTTTTACGGTCGATAAGCGCAAAACATTGGCTTTATTTTGTTTGTTCAAGGTAAAACTTTTGTCAAACGAAATGTTCAGGAATTCATAGAATCGGTTGTTAATGCTTTAGTCAAAAATAATCGTTATAAAACCAATTCAAATTACAATATTACTTGTAAAATCGAAATTGCATCAACAAAATTGATAAGCAAATATCCCTATCGACCTAAAATGCACACAGAAGTAAAATAGATAAAATAGATGCGATATCGACAGAAATATTCACATAACACACATATAGCACTATATATTGAATACATATATATATATATATATATATATATATATATATGTATATATATATATATATATATGTGTATGTTGTTGTTTTTATCAACACTTTAATATAAATTTGTGTAATTTATTTCTTATCAGAGTATTTGGTGTGCTTGAAAATTAGCCCATTATCAAAAGTTTCACTTGTTTCTTAACTTGAAGTAGTTTTATTGCTGAATTGGCTATCGATCAAATTATAAAAATCATAATTAATTAATAAATTAAAATGGAGCCACCTGTTAAGCATTGGCAACAGCTGCAATAAGCTTCTTGTATATTTCGATCCCTCGGAGATATGTATCTGCTCCCAAATATTCATTGTGGTCGTGCAGTAAGACGGGCGTATTGATTATTGGCGAGAATCCCAAGGCCGGAATGCCAATATGCCGCAGAAAACGGCTGTCCGTGGCACCCGGAAAAACGCGTTGACGACTTTTCACACCTCTGGAGTAAGGAAATTAGATTGGAAAACTCTGGGAAAAGTCTGGGGACTTGTCACTCACAGTTCGTCTAAGGCTTGCTTGAAAGCCATCCAGTATGGATTCGTTGCATCGATCTTCGTCGGAGCTACATAGGGTTCCTTCCACTCAAACACCAGCTCAATTCCTCCACCAGCCTCTGCGCACCAGTCGCGGATTTGCTTCTCGAGAGCCACCTGGTCTTCCGTTATGGCAAGTCGAATATCAAAGACGACTTCCAACAGAGGCGGCACAACATTGCTTTGGATTCCGCCATTCAGTTGGGTTAGGTTAATGGTGGTCACATCTCCAATGTCAAGAGTGGAGTCATTTTCGAGGCGCTGCACTTGTGATGCACGGAATTCCATCATTTTCCTCAAAATAAAGTTAAGCTTTTGACCCGCGGTATTCGGCAGAAGAAGCGAACCGTGACCAGCAGTTCCACTGATCTTCAATCTTAAATCTGAGCACACGTTTGTATTTGAAGGCCTTGCAGTGGCAAGCTCTACTTACGCCATATTGTTCGCTCTGCATAAAACACGGCGTATGTTCCATCCTCACTGGAAAGGCCCTCGTCGAAACTGAATCCCACGTTCAGGTTTTTAAAATATTCACTCTTCACTAGGTTGGCCATTCCAGGAGTGCCAGCCTCCTCATCGGGTACAAGGGTCAGATATACGGTGCGTTTGGGCTGATAACCATTTGCCTTTAGGGAGCGAATGGCCCCAAGATATTGAGTTGTAATGCTTTTCATGTCCTGCGAGCCTCGGGCATAAATGCGACCCTCCTCATCTATATCCGCACTAAAAGGATCGTGAGTCCATTTGTCCGAGAACACAGGCACAACGTCCATGTGTGAGTTTAATATAATGGATGGCAGTTCAGGTTGTTTCCCTGGCCACTTTATAACAACAACAGGATTAGGTCCGGGATAAATAACCTCAACGGGAAGATCCAGATTGGATGCCTGACGTTTTAAGAATTCCACACAAGCAGCTGCGAGACGCAAAAGTTCGTTGTTTATAAATTATGGGTAATCCTTTCATTCCTGAAACTTACTGTAATCGATATTTGGGTGCACCGATGGAATGCGTAAATATTCGCGGAAGATTTTGATTTCTTCATTATTTTCCCATTGAGATTTACTCATTTTAATATTAAATATTTCCTTTTCTTTATATTAATTATGATGTATAGAATTTTACCCTCCGGTGCTCTACATTTAATTATTGTTTTGTTTTTTACTTTCCATTTATATAATACTGGCGTTGTTTTTTATCGGGTTTGTGGTTTTACTTCTTATCAACAGTTACATTGCGGTCTTTAATTAATTTAATTAAAATAATTATATTTTTAGCTATTGGTATGGACACAATTTTAATTGTATTTAAATATTAACCAAATATTTGAATGTAATCAAATATTTCCAAATCTCTCTGTCGGTGTTTCTGTGGTAATGCGCTTATCCGAAAATGATAAAGCCGAGCCTAGAAATTATATAAATATATGCATTCTAGTATACGGTATGGGAACTTCCGGAAAAGTACTTTTTAAAGGTTTGTTTTTTCTCTTCATCCAATATAATTTTCATAATATCAATAGAAATCGAAACATGGAAGACTTCTTGGTTTAGGTACATGGTACTTCATCATATATTTCTGTTTTAAACCCTGAACATATTAAAAATAGAAAACAGGGAATAATGCCGAGTGGATTAAGCCATGTCCGTCTGTCCGTATGCATAAACACGTCGATCTCAGCAACTACAAGAGCTATAGATTTGAAATTTTGTATGTTGGTTCTCCTATAGCACGCGCATATCGAGTTTTTGTTTGTCGATAATTCATATCTCTTTCCGATTACTTGTTATATATAACAAGTTTCTCGTAGTTTCGCGAGCATATCTGAAGAGTTGGAGGTATTCAACTAAAGACACACATTTTGCATGGAAAAAAAAAATTTTTTGTAGATAAAAATTTTTATGTGTACGCAGTTTAGTGTAATTAACATATACCAATAGTTTCATTAATCGCAATATAATTGGTAAGTAATGAAAGATACCAGGACAACCGTAAAGACGGTGTTGCCCGTATATTAAGCTAGTCCCAGTCGGATTCTCTCCTTCTGACACAGCCTATTAATTATCAAAGCAGGTTTGTCAGCTTATGAATGTCGTGGTTTTCGCCGCTTTTTGAGTATGGTCGATCGAAATTTGATATTTGATATCAGGCTTTGTCACTATGGTGCCAGAACCTATCCGCTGCACTGTTACCTGAACCATTTTCCGGCTTCTTATAAGCAGGGCTTCGGATTTCTTTTGTAAGGAACACCACCTGAGCGCAGACAGAATATCTCTATTTAAGACACTTCCGCATTAATCACTCCTACTTGTGCAAATTTGTTAAATAATAGAAATCGCACAAAAGTATTTCAAGCTTTTTAAATATTATACTTTTTTTTTTGCTTCTGAGAAGTTTTACAGCTTATGTATTTATATCTATAATATTCACCGGTACTTAGTTTTTGTTCAATCGACTCGCCAGTTCATACATATAAACATTTCATTTTTCCTCTAAAATGCACTGTATTAAAAACTTTAAAACAAAACAAAAGTAAAATAAGTAAGAAAACTCTAGTCAAGTATGCTCGACTACGAAATACCCTGAACCTCGTGTACACGTACTTAAACGTTTTTGTTTATGATCCGATCTTCATCCGATCGATGAAATTTTTGAAATATGTTTATTACACTGAACAACTACTTTTCGAAGCGCAAAAATTATGCTTTTTTCCAAAAAAAAGAAGGAATGACGGAAGGTATCCAAAAGGAAAATAAACAAACTCGATATTTGTGCGCTATAAGAAAACCCACATACCAAATTTCAAGTTTATAACTTTTGTATTGCTGAGATCGACGCGTTCATACAAAGGGACTCTGTTGACTCTGATCAAAAATATATACACATACTTTATAGGGTCGGAATCGCCTCATTCTGCCTGATACATACATTTTCAGATTTTCAATATACCCCGTTTACCTATTGTTTATCTCAGCTCATGGTTTTTTATACCACCTGAAATAAACAAATAAGATGGGCGAATTTTGTTATTTTCTTAATATGTATAACCGAGTGAAATACACATTACATTAAAAAAGAATAAAAACATTTTTATTTAAAGAATCTTGTTCTGTTAATTGTTGATTATTAATGCGGCTGTTCAAATGGAATGAAACCTTAGAAGGCTCCAGTTTGTTTCCATTTAGGCATTGGCGACAGCTGCTATGAGTTTCTGGTAAACCTCAATGCCGTGCAGATACGTATCCGCACGCAAGAATTCGTCGTGATCATGCAACAGTAGAGGGGTATTGTTGATTGGCGAAAAGCCGAGAGCCGGAATGCCGACGTGTCGGATGTAACGGCTATCGGTTGCGCCCGGAAACACTCGGTATCGCGTTTTCAAGCCGCTGCGGGAGAAAAGAAAGTTATATTCTGAATTCCACTATTGAAATCGAACTTACAGATCGTCTAGGCATTTCTTAAAGGCCACCCAATAAATATTTGAATTGTCTATCTTGGTTGGTTCTACAAATGGGGATTTCATCACGAAATTGAATTCAACGCCGCCTCCAGCCTCTTCACACCAATCACGAATTTGTTTTTCGAAGCTATCAACGTTCACCGTTATGGCGATTCGGATATCGAAGACAACTTCCAGCAAAGGAGGCACCACATTGCTTTGGACACCGCCAGTCAGTTGGGTCACGTTAACGGTGGTAACGTCGCCAATGTCAATGGTGGGGTCTTCCTTCAGTCGTTTAACCTGCGAGTCGCGGAACTCCATCATCTTGTTTAAAATGTAATTTAGCTTTTCGCCAGCGGTATTGGGCAGCAGCAGAGATCCGTGACCAGCGGAGCCACTGATTTTGAGTCGGAGATCTAAAATGGATACACTTAGATATTTGTGCAGTAGGGAATTGAGTGGGACTAACGCCATAAGGTTCGCTCTGCGTAGTACACGGCGTAGGTGTCATCCTCGCTGGAAATGCCTTCATCGAAACTGAATCCCACGTTAAGCTTCTTGAAGTAATCGCTCTTCACCAGCTCGCGCATGCCCAAATGTCCGCCAACCTCTTCATCGGGCACATAGGTGAGATAAACAGAACGTTTTGGCTGGAAGCCACTCGCCTTGAGGGCACGAATAGCTCCCAAGTATTGAGTTCCGACGCATTTCATATCTTGAGAGCCACGCGCATAAATTCGACCTTCGTCATCCAGATCGGCGCTGAATGGTCCGTGGGTCCACCTCTCCGGAAATACGGGCACAACATCCGTGTGGGAATTCAGTATAATTGAAGGTAGCTCTGGCTGCGAGCCCAGCCATTTCATGACCACAACCGGATTCGATTCATTAACGGGATAAATAACATCCACAGGCAAGTCCAGGCTGGCTGCCTGACGTTTCAAGAATTCCACACAGGCAGCTGTAAAACGCAGACGGTTAATTTTTATGGGATGGAATGCTTAATGCCTATCAAGCGGCAATTTAGATATGGACTGATAACAAAGGCACATAACTTACTGTAGTCTACATTTGGATGCACCGTTGGAATGCGCAGATATTCGCGGAAAATATTAATTTCCTCATTGTTTTCCCACTCAGTCTTGCCCATTTTGTTCAGATTTAGATTTGTTCTACAAAATAGACATATATATGTATTTAATAGAACGTGGATATAAAAGTATATGTTTATTATTTGCGGAACAGCTGACCGATTTGCGGGATCAGCTGTCAATATAATATAATATAATACCTACTTCTCAACACTGGCGGCGTTCGTCTTCGACTGTGGCCGTTATTACGCGCCGCTCGTTTAAATATGCCATCCGATTGCCAGACGATATTATCTCGCTGCTGAGGTTTTCGCAGCTTATCAGCTTTAAACTCAGATTGTGGCTATATAGTTTACTATTTGTTTGTAATTGTGTGTTCATGTGTGCGTAAATGCGTGTATGCGCACTTATATCTTGAACTCGAAGAAAAGAGATAACCAGGGAATTATTTTGAATGTATGTAATGGATAGAATTGAATGTAGGCTATAGATATCTTTTCTGTTCACTGCAAATTGATTTTATATTAAATATCTGAAATACCCCTCAAAATAAAATAAATTAATTTTAGTAAAGAATGTTTTAACTCTATAAAGAGAACCGAACCGTGGTTAGAAAACATATTTGCGTTGCATATCATATTTAATTTGCAATTATTTGACTTTGATTTTAAAGAAAAGGTTTTAGCTGTAACCCAGTAAAACTAGAGATTTTTTACTATACATGCACGAATAATAATTAATTAATTGAAAATAAAAAAAAAAAACAAAAATAAAACAAATAAATATGTATATATGTCTACGATAAACCAGCTCGGCGTGGACACAATTTTTCCATTTAAGATATTTCCTTCTAAGTAATTCCCACCTGCGCTTATTTGTAAATAAATAGAAATGACACAAAAATATTTCAAACTTTTTAAATTTTTAGTTAATTGTAGCATTAGATTAAATTTAGCCATACAATTTATATTTGAGTATTCGGAGACTTTGTACAGCTCATATACATATTTTTATCCATAATATGCACCCATACCAAAGTTTGCTTGAATTGAGCCCTATCCTATCCTTGCCTTATAAATTCACTGTATCAAAACTTAAACTAAACTCTACTAACTAAGTTAGTAGGAAAACACTTTCAAACTTTCAAACAACACCTGCTTAGAGTAAACCTTGATGCGAGTGAAGCTGCTAAGATAACCAAATAAGATAAGCGAATATTGTTATTGTCCTGATATGCATAAGCGAGTGAAATATATATATGTGCATACTTATCACTATTCTCAAGCAAGTTGGAAGACTCGAGTAGACTGTGCTCGAATAGGAGATGCCCTGAATTAAGCCCAGTGCAGTGATTAAATGTTGTACTATGATAATGAAACGTATCTTTAAGAACAAGTTTTCCCAATAGTAAGTAATATGTACAGTGGACAAAGAAAGTATTGGCACCGCCAACAACCAATCGGTATATTATTTTAAGATCAACTATTTCCTTATCAAGAAATGTACCAAAAAGAATTTTTTGTTATTATTTTTTTTAATTTTTAGATCAGTTAGCGAATATAAATATGTCTCAACATCTAATTACATTTTTCATAGTGAAAACATTTTCTTGACCAACTGTATACAGTGAAACCTCAATATAACGAATATGATAGGACAATATTTTTCGTTATTAATTTACTATACGTACCTATTAGTAAAATTTATGTGTAACGAAATTAAAATAAATCTGAAACAAATTAGTTCTAACTATGGTTTTCATCTGTTTTCTTTAAAATAATGCTAACATTACATAAGAGTAGGGTGAATATAAAAAATATTGTTTTGGTGCGGCAAATGATTTCGCTATTTTTTTAAATTTTAAAAAGAATATTAAATTGTTTTGCAATTTCTTGCGATTTATCAGCCCAATCAACCGCATAAATAATAGAAATCACAAAAAACTAACGTAATAATCAGACTTCCTCTTATTTTGCTTTCTTCTTGCTTACAATAGAAGCAAGACTGATTTTTAATAACTAACAACATTTTAATAACATTTTGGAATTCGTTGTGTAGAGATGCCTCGATAAATGCTTCGCTATATAGAGGCTTTCAGGCTTGTTATATCTTTGGTCCATTTTTGTATGAAAATCATCCTGAAAACGACGTATTTTGAAGGGACCTAATAGAGAGTTCTTTAACTTCACTGTGTATATTATATATTTGTAAGGGAAACAGAAACGTTTCATTTTATATATGCCTAAAAGCTGATTGTTTTGCGTGATCAGCTGTTTATAGAATCGTTAAGAACTTTCTCAACACTGTCCACATTCGGCCGTTACGAGGCGTCAATCGTTTAAATGCGTCGTAGAGCCGATTACTAGACGGCGTTATTTCGCTTCTTAGTTTAGCGCAGCTTATGGGCTTTATAGTCAGAAAATGGATATTTATTTATGTTATTGTTATATCATTTGTTTGCCTATAACATAGTTGGGTGCGAGCTTATCTGAAGAGTTGTTTACAATTTGCCTGCTTAGTATTATTTAGTACTATTCTAAAGAGCATAAAGTCGAGTGAGTGGTCGATATTTTGACGCAGTCATTGCAGTTAACTGGGAGCTAGCTTTGGCTCGGGGTTAAATTTATATTCTACATTCCACTTGAATTTCTAATCTGCATTGCACAGACACACTTACATGTATGCATGGGCCATCAAGTCCGAACGTGTGGCATGTAAACAAGTTGCTGTTGTTATTGCTGCTGTTGCTGCTGCTGCTGCTGCTGCCGATTTAGATGCTGATACGAGAGCTGTTGATGTTGTTGGCGTCCCCAGCAACTCGCAAGCTGCCGTGGCAGCTGCCAACTGTCGGTGCATTCGTGTGAATGTGTTTCTCTCTGTGTGTGTGTCATGTATGACTATGTGTGTGTGTGTGTCAGATTTCACGCTTGTTTCAATGGGCACAAATTGCTGTATACAAAAGTTAAGCGAAACAAAACTTAAATGTCGAGATTTGTTCAACCCGTCGACTTTGGTTTAGTTTTGTTTGTACTGAATGTATGTGCGTGCAATCTCCAGGGTATACACATTTTTATACCATCGCAGAAAGTCATTAAAAGTTCATTAACAATGTTGCAAGCATTTTAATGGAAGCGACTGTCGACTGTATCAGCAGCTCATGTCTTCATTTCAAATCACAAAGAAAATAAACAAGTCGACCATGTATGTGTTACACTCGTATATATACATTGTATGTATGTTAACTGTGTAATTGTGTGTGTATTTGTTAGTCGTGATACAAGCGAACTGTATTAATGCAACTGTTGTTTGTTGTAACAATTAGATAACGCGTCGAAAGGTCCCTGCTCGGAGTTCCGAATTAAAATTAATAATTTGTGTGCATCAATTAAAATTCGCATTCATTTTAATTAATGTACGTTTCCATTGCGCCTTAATGTATGCTGTAGTGTGTGTCGAGTCGCTTTCATTTCTATCATGTATTGATCAATATTTCAATCTCTGCTCTGTTCGTATTTGCCATCATGTATGTGTAAATATTTTCTATGCATAAAGGATACAGGCCCAAGGACATGGTCTAAGGCGTGTTCTAAATTCATTCGAATTGCCAATTCGTTTCATAAATATTGGATTCTGTGTCTGAAATGTAAGAAACACAACATTTTTCTGCAGATGAATAAAATCCTTATTATATTTTGGATAAAAGAATGTAAACATCTTATTTTTAAATTTTTAATAAGTTAATAACTTCACAAATTTCTACAATTTAGATTGCTTTTGATAAACGATCATTTTTGTTCATTTTGATAATTTGATAATAATACCGTAAGATAGTCTGAAATTCTGAGGTACTTTTCTCAAATTTTTTACCAACTATAAATTCAAACACATTTCGTATTTTACAAACTAAATAGTTAAATCATTTAATATACACATACAGATATACATATGTATGTATGTACGTATGTATGTATTAACCAGCCTAATAGCATGCTAATTAATTCAAATGGTATTCAATTATAAAACACATCGAAATGCCATTAGGACAGAGTGAAAAGCTTCGTAAATTGGTTTTCATTTGTCACATTTGCTTTTCGTAAATAAACAATTGTTAATTATTAACGAAGCCTTATTGAATTAATTTGCAATGCGGATTAATTAAAGCATATTCTTGGTGGCCAGCAAAACCAATTTAATTATTTCCGTGTCTTTATTAACCCATTGAGCTTTTTTTCACAGTTTAAAGTAGCTTATTTTATTTTATTATGTCAATCATCGTTTTTAGCTCATTAAGAATCATCAAATAAACAAATCCAATGAATCCACTCAAATAATTAATTTACCTGAGTCGCAGATAACCGGAGCACAGGTCGTGTTCATAACCCAACAGATATTTACGTTTGCATACACAAAATCTTATGAATATTTATGAAGAGTTGAAAAGTTATTGGGACGAACAATTGTAATATTCAACCACGAGTTAGATTTGCGTCAAATAACATTTTGGATATACTACAGACTTTAAAAGTTATATACTACCTTTTAAAGTGACGTTCTTCTATACATACATTTCGCTTATGTGTTTAAGGCTTTATCCGATGCACCATTTAGGATCAAATGTAGCAAAAGTCGAGCTGTAATCGTCAGGTGGGAAAGCAGAGATTGATGAAGGAAATGCGGAGCTGGGGTATTCATAAACGGGAAACCAAAGCAACGCTGTGCAAAAGACAGAACGTATCTAACGAAACACTCGCATTGAATTCCTGCTCAACAGAATAAATACGACAAATACGACAAATACGACCTGTGGCAAGTGAGAGGCGAAAGTTATGATAAATGCAGATAGAGTATTGCTGGCAGCGTTATTGCCTGTCATTTTTCATCAACAACCGTTGGCAACAAATGGAGGAGGGGCAAGTGACATCCAACAGCCAACAGCCCACAGCCCACAGCCAACAACTGACAAGCGACAGCCAACAGCCGACTTCCGGTTGTTGCCGCCATTTTTGCTCGGCTGTCATGGCTCTGAATAGCTCTGAATGGCTCCTAATAAAAAAGAAGCACGATATTTTATTTTCCATTACACGAACCTTCCACCGTGCTTCCCCGTGCCGCAAGACCGATGAGCTGCAATTTGCAAAGTTTTTCCCCCGCTTGCACACATCCCAATATACATGTATAGGAATTTATGTATGTATGTGTATGTGTGTTTGTGACAGTTTAAGAACTAAAAAAACCAACTCCATATTTTGTGGCGATTCACCCAAGTTTTGTGTTTGGAGCGACAAACTTTTTTGTCTGCTTCTTTCCAGACGTTTCCCTTTCGCTCCAGCAACTGCGTGCACGATGACTTTGCAGTATTTGTACTTTTTTACCACTGTGCAACTATCTCAAATGGGTTGCCCGCTCAGCTAAGACGTGCGCCACTCAATATCTGTCAGCTCTCTGGTTTGCCGAGACCAGCGCCACGTCCTTTAATGGATTCCCGGTATCGCCCAACTAATTGCTGATGGCTGCTAAGTGCCTCGATTTGAGTCGTCGCACTCTGTCCAGCTCTGCAATTAACTAATTGATTGAACTATTCAATCGCCAATAGGTTCGCGTGTGTGGGCGTGGGCGTGGGCGTCTCTGGCTTGCAATTATTAGGGTCCAGACCGCTTAACGAACCGTTCAGGGGCGTAACCCCTGGACTGTGCCCATTGTCCATTGCGTGTCATGCTGCAACTAAAAGCTCTTAATGCAACCCATTCTGCTTGCTAGGGTGCGGTCGTAGGGGGTCCTTTCATCCGTCTTTTGTGCATCATACAGCTGGATATTCTTAATTCGCAACTGGTGAATTTCAACCTGTTCGTTTGCTCACACAATTGTCCTTAAATTATGTGGGTGGAACTCAGACAGAGCTTTGTTTATGGCTGTGAATCTTTTTATAGCCTGAACCCATTAAAAAGGAGCAAGCAGGGTAAAACAAAATGTGTAACAGACAGAAGGAGGCGTGACCGATCCCATATATATATATAATATATTATGAGTATGAGTAATATATAATATATTATGATTATCAATTTTATTAATTAATTAAATTAAAGAGAAAGGGACAATATAAGATCTTTTGAACAAGCTTTTAATAAGTAAACATTTTTAATAATAATCAGGAAGCTGATTGGGAAGTTTTTATCAACATTGTAATATTTAATTAAATACTGGAAGTCTGCACAATGCATGCATGCAAGCAGCTGTAAAATCTGCATCTGTAAAATGGGAAAAATAATGAAGCAAGAGGAAGCAAAAGAGAAAGCGGTGCGGAAGTAATCGATTTAAATGATCAAATCTGTCTCTACCGCATTACTCGGGCTGGCATTTTGCATCCATTCAATGCCCTTCAGCAGCGTCCTTCAGCTGGATGCCATAAACTTGACCTAATCTCTGCCAACCACAACCGAAACAGTTCCCAAATGGCGCTGCAGGGCATAAAACAATACAATCAGATGGAAACTACTGCCGCTCGGTTGGCCATTTCGTTGACCATTTCGGCCTTTGCACGTTTCTCCATGTTAGCCATGTTTATAAATATATATATATATATATATATATATATGTTTGTTCTGGAAATGAATGTAGTAATCGTATTTTGTGAACACATTTGCTATGGAAGTATTTTTTAGCGCCGCTTTTGGCTTACCTTTGTTGCCATGTTGCAATTTGTTGCAATTTTCTGACTCTGTGTTGCGGTTGCTGCTTCAAAATGTTTTATGACTGCAGCGCGATTGCTCTGGCACCTGGCAGAGAATGCACGTCTGCAGCCTCGATTTTCTGGGCCCTGCATTGCATTTACGAACCATAAACATAACCTGCCACAGCCACGCCCCCATGTGGTATATACCATGCATTTGCAGCTGGCCTATTTGCCATGTTGCCTTGTTGCTTTGTTGCCATTTGCCACTTGCCACTTGCCACTTGCAACGTGGTATGTTTATTTGTTCCGCAGGACACGTCATGTTTTTATGGCTTCAGGAGTAAATATTTAAGCTGTACTTTCTGTCATTTTTCATTGTCTCTCCCCCTCTCTCTGCCACCCGCGTCATCAGCAAAAGCTATATACAAGTTGTATATACATATGTCTGTTCCAATTGATATGTGGGCATTGCGCTAATTGAATTACCAATTAAATTGAGATTATTGCATAATTTATGCATGCAGCGGCGTTCGTAATTGATGCCATAACATTTACATTGACACGTCCCAGATTTCGGGTAACCATTATACACCATTATACCGATGCCCTTCGCACTCCTGGCAGGCTTTAACTTGTGCAGTTGTCTTAGCCCCTTCTCAAATAGTCAAGCTTTTCCATTCTGTGTGACATGCTGCGACATTTGGCGTTGCGACTCCAAGCGCCGCCCAAAGAATGCAATTTCCTGGACTTCAGATCCCATATTCAAATTCAAATTCAAATTCAAATTCTAATTCCAATTCAAATTCAAATTCAAAATCCCAGTTCTTTTTTTCGGCATTCGGCTTTGGATTTGCAAAGAGTTGAGCTCAAATGTTACTTACATTGATGGATTTGCACGTTGAGCCGGCATCACGTTGAGCATCCTGACAGGAAATGTGGTAGCCAGGACATCCCGCTTAGAGAGGTTTGCCTCAGCTGCCAATGAAATTGATTTACCATTTGTGTGCACGAACTTGCGCAATTTATGTAGCCCAGCCAGGGGCTATTAAAAAGGCCACAAAATAGCCGCTGGGCCGCACATAGATGATAATCACAGTTCATCTGGAACCCATTTTATGTGTCTTTGTGCGCCCGTACAAATGCAGTGGCGCAATTGAGATCTGGTCATGCCTGGCTAATGCATTTTTAAAGTGCAGTCCATAATTTATTGACCACAACTCTAGTTCAGTCAGTCAGCCGCCAGTCAGTCAGTCAGTCAGTCAGCCAGTCAGGCATTCAGTGGAGAATTGCACCGAATTCGAATTTTTGTCCTATTTGACATTCAAAGGCTGCATTAGGTAGGTTTTTAAAATAGGTCAGATCTATACTAAACTATAATTTAAAAATCTCTTTGTTGGCTTAAATAATAAAATACATGAGTGAGTATCTTATTTGGCTGATTGAGTCGATCTGATTGTCAAAATTATATCTAAGTACGTGTTCAGACTTAAACTTAAATTCTGAACTGGGTATCTTTTAGTCGGACAACTTAGATTCTAAACTGGGTATCTTTTAGTCGGACAACTTGTAATTTTTTGCGAAGATTTAATCCTAAATATAAATTAATTTCTGCTTGATACGTATTTTTCTGAGTATTCAAATTAAATGTGTTCGTTAAAGCTTCATTAGTCTACATTTAAAGCATAAATAAAATTTATGTCAGACATTTAATTAAAAATGCAGTGCACAGTACTGCGTAGCACATGTAACACTGAAACTCATATGCAACTGACATTAAAGATTATGTAACATCTATATACACGGACATACACCCACACATACATACAAACGATGCACATTCAGTCGTTGGGAATTAATTCTACATGACATCGCAGGACTTGCGTATTTCGTTTTTGGAACATTTTGTAAGCGGATTAGATTGCATTAAATATGCTTTATAGTCAACATTTTCATCTCCTCATCAGTTAGTGATGTGCTTCGATAAAGTCCTTAATTTATATATGTATATTATGTTTTTAAATATAATACTAGTCTGCAATATTTGTTGTTGTAAATTAAGACCTTAAAACTGTGGACTTCATTGATAATTTTTGAAAATGACAGGGTATTACGCAGTCAGTAGCATTTTATGATTGTCCGCAGTGTGAAACAGAGTTTACTGTTTCAATAAATGTACAAATATTTGATTGGTTAGAGACATGAAAACAAAAATTCAGTCGTCTTTGGCTTTGGCTGAGACATAGTTTTCAATAAAGTATGGAAAGTCACCAACAAATGGCAGTACCTAAATATAAATTACATTTGCATAAAGCAACCAAAACTGACAGCCAAAACTGACAGCCAAAATGGCGCTGGAGTCTCATTGCAGCCGCCTTAGTGCAGGCTGCCACCCACGCCCTTGAGGACGGAGCCCGTCGGAATCGCCCGGAATTGTTTGTTATTCTTTGCTGGTGAATAAGGAAAACAATAAAGAATTTGCCGAGCAGTGGAGACCGCAAGAAAATAAAAACGCTGAAATAAACCCGCTACGAAAACAAAGTCGTAAATTCAATTTAAAGCTTGACAGATTGCCACAGTGCAGCTGATGGGCGCACAATTGTGGGTGGGATTGTGCTGCAGCTGCAACAAAATGACGTGTTTTGCGTTGCGGTTATTTTTGTGGTTTTTTCTTACTATTTTTGGTGCCAAAGAAACGTGGAAAACTTGTGAGTCCATTGGCCAAGAGAGGCTGCAGGCGGGGAAGCGCGGTTGTCAGCATAATTGAGGTCAAATTGCATGGAGTCTGGACTAGCGAGGCGCCATCCGAGTCCCGCAATTAAATGCACTTTAATAAGCCCAACCACTTACACAGTCAAAAATCTGGCAAAGAGGTTAAACTGTTAAGCTGGTGTCAGAGCGAGAAGCAAAGTCCATTCGACTACTAGCACCGTTTCCCGTTGTTCCACAGCTGTTTGCTCTTTAGATTTGGTTGCATAGCGTCCTAAGCAGGAGCGGGAGATGCAGGCCTGCGGCATCTGTGACCCAATTAAAGGTCGAGCTCTGCGAAAAATTGTGGCATTTACGGCCCATTTAAGAAGCTGATGGACTTGATTGCGCTTTTGCCGTATATTTCAACCACAATAAGGCCAATCGCTTGATGGCCACCGCAAACGTAGCGCAATTAAAGCCAACAAATGGAGCGCCGGCAGAGTGCGTTGCACATTGCTGACCGAGCCAATCAACGAGCACGCCCGCAGAGTCAGGCGGTCAGCTCGCACTGATTCGATGCACAGGGTTTCTCTGAGCAGCAGAGCAGGAGAAAGAGCGATTCTCGAAGAGAGTGTGGGAAGGCAAACGGCTGCCAGCAAACGCGCAAAATTACATTTAAACGCATGCAAATTGCACGAGTCCTCGTCCTAGACGACTTTATTGCACAGCTGCCAAAGTTGGCGGACAGCGATGTTTGGCTACTGTATAAAGCTCAATGGCTACTGTTCACTTGTAGCGGGAAGCTGCATGAATGGGGTCAACGGTTGACCTGTTTGACTATGGACAGCAACTATGCTGTTAAAATGCCAATTTAACAACTTCCCGCTTAAAGCTGCTGCTGCTGCTGCTGCTGCTGCTACTGCTACTGCTGCTACTGCTGCTGCTGATACTGTTGCTGCTCCTACTGCTGTGCACTGCAGCCACTGTACTTCTTCCCTACACCCCAATGTCGCCAACACCACAACAAACGGGCGACTGTCACATCGCACGTTTTGCATTGCAGCCTTTTAGGCGCCGCCTGGAAAAACTGTCAAGTCATTGCGGCGCTGTCATGGGGTCGCAGCATCGGCTAGGGGCTGTTTTATTCTTTTGGAGCAACCACTTTTAATGCACTGCCAGTCATGAGCGTGTCAGGGCTCTATTGTTATAGCTATACAGCCAACAGTATTCAATTTTAGAGCGAAGTTAAATATAGCTCATACGCACCATTTCACTTAATAAGATACGAAGGCGACCGCAGCTTACGAGTCGCTTGCTTTCTTCCCAGCAACTGCACACAATTGAATTATATTAAATTTAAATATATCTCTTCGTATCTTATACACACAAATTGAAGCAAGTTTTTGGCGGAGCTCGACAGTTGTTCAATTTTAAGTAGAGGCCATTTATTTTATTTTATATTAAAAACAAGATTGTGTTGTTTTAAAGACTGTTAAGAATAGCCGCAATTATTTTTGAAACTGCAGAATTAAAAAACCCAAAAGATGCAATATGTAGACTCACGTATGCTAACGGTAGATAAAATAAATTGTATTATGTTAAGAGTATTGCGCTGACGGTTGCATCTGGCTCTTTCTCTCTCGCCTCTTCTTTATTTTCTATTATCTGTGTATATTTTGAATTTTGTGCAATCTTTAAAACAATGAACCTGTCAAAAGCATTTTACTGCTTGGCATCACCGAGAAGCTCCTGCCAGATCCGATAACGGTGTTTGTATGTGTGTATGTGTGTGTGTGTGTGTGTGTGTGCGTGTGTGTTTCAGGATATGACTTGGATAAGAGTTTTGCATTTTTGCATTTAAATAACGAAATTAGAAGATAACATATTTCACTCACACTGCAATTTAATCAGCTATTTCTCTTATTCTTGGCTTCGTTTGTAGATAAACAAAAACTCGCAGGCCAACAAAAACGTGGGCGAGCGCAAACGCTGGATACATGATCCTTCAAGTGAGTAACCCACCTAGCATTTGGCTAAGGCCGGAAAATCCAATCAATTTCAATTCAAATTTACTGCTATGTTTCTCAATTTTGTGCAATGTGCCCACAGGTGACCTTTGCCGCCCACTCAACTGTAAGAAGCGCGAAATCTGCCTCCTCGAGGACGAGTTCAGCGCTGTGTGTGTGTCGAAGAAGGAGCTGCACAAGAATCGGTAAGCAAATAGAGGCGTATTTTGTAATTTTTGGTGTTCTAGCTGTGGCTTAGAAACTTATATAATAAAGTAATTAAATTAAAATTTGATTGCCTTCGCCTATGGCGTAAAACCGAACCCGTTTAACCCTGCCTTTGCATTAGCGATGAGATAATCACAAAGGCCAAATATTTGGAGGAGGAAGCCAAGCGGCGTGTCAATCAGCAGGATAACGATAGCCAGGACGTTGAGGACATTAACAACGATGATGAGGACAACAGCAGCGATGGTGACAACAACAACAACAACAACAACAGCAACAAGAACAACAACTCGCC
Source organism: Drosophila pseudotalamancana (assembly GCA_037075185.1). Taxonomy (NCBI): domain Eukaryota; kingdom Metazoa; phylum Arthropoda; class Insecta; order Diptera; family Drosophilidae; genus Drosophila; species Drosophila pseudotalamancana. The sequence goes on along the minus strand of JBAMCK010000619.1, from coordinate 29,745 downwards.
AACCAACACCCAGGGCAATGAGGATAATAACGACGATGAAGATAAAAGCCTGAGCCTTAGCGACGATGATGAATCCAAAGAGGATGATGTCTTCTATGAAAACAACATTGCCACCAGCGATAAACAGCAGCAGCTGCCAAAACCAGCCCCCGCTCAGCAGGACGATGACGAGGAATTGGAGTAAGTACCCAAGTACCTAACTTGAAGGAATCCTTTTCAGGGCTTTCCATATCAATGAAAGTCTCACAATTCATTTAACAAATTCCCATTTATTTCGTGGGAACACGGAAATCCCTTAAGGTTACCATCGTGCAGGAAAACGGTCACCTTAGATATCAAGTTGCTGAAGTCTTTAAATTTCTGATTTGCATGACCGTCACGCTAATAACAAATTGTTTGATCGTGTATACAAATTCCACAATAAAGAACAATTTTTGGCACGCACTTAATTTTTCCTTTACCGTACTTATTATACTCTGTACCCCATGAAGGTACAAACTATGGGTATGAGTGTGTGATGGGTATGGAGTGAGGCAAAAGGAAAAGAAGAAGAAATTTGTGTGTATAGAAAGGAAGTTTTTATAATATTTTAAATTTGATTTATTTCATCCATATTTTTAAAATTGATTTATTCTTAATCTGGATCAAAAGAAGTTGCACAAAACTTGTGTGTATTGGAAGAAAGTTTTTATAATATTTTTGTAGGACGCATGTTATTTAAGAAGAAGTGTCAACTATTTAAAATTTATTTATTTATAATCAGGATCAACATACGTAGATTAAAATACATGTGCATTGGTATAACAGACTGTTTCGCTTCTTCTTATATTCCCAAGAAAAATCACAGTGGTGTCTCTGTCTGTGATTCAGGATATCTCTTAGTCGGCTACAATTTTTTTCCTTTTCTTGTGGCCCTGCAGATTGTGCTGCGTCATCGCTCCTGTTGTTATTTGTGTTTTGTTTGCCGTAGTGTTTTCGCTCGAACGGCCTAAAACGACAGCTTAACGGCCTTTTACCCTTTGCAGCAGTCGCCGGACTCGTATCCTTTGACTTGTACAGCATTATCGCTGTGACCCTAACCCAAATTGAGAATTCGCACGCGAGCTAAAGTACAGAATTACCAGTGAACAGTGGGGTCGGTATCAGGTGTGGAAGGCTAGGAATGAAGTCAAAGTCGTCGTTGGGCCAAGGTTCAATTGGTAGCGATTGTTGGCTACAACTATGACTGCCAGTTGGCCTATTTCCGACGTGTTGACGTGTTTAACTCCACCGGAAAGTTGTTCACATTTTCTAAATATATGACTGGTTCCTCTATATTAATGCAAAAAGAGAACAATTTGTATTTTATGTATGAATATTCTATTTATCCAATCTACTGTGACATATAAGTGATAACTTGCCAGCCTTTAAACACTTTTAAAAAGACCCACGTTAAGATTATCAGAAAGTATATCAGGGAACGTGGTTCGGACAGCATCAAAATTGTTTTTCTTATCCTTCGTAGGCTGCTTTGTTTCAAGGCCCATGCCCCGAAATTCTATAATATTGTGCGTTTGTTTATTCTTAGCTTCTTCGTCTTGTTTATCCGTTTGCTTTATGCTGTAAATTTAATTTTAAGCAAGCATTTCCGTGAGTCTCAGGGGAAAAGCAGGTCCAGCGGTGGGAGCTTAGCAGGCATAGCGTAAAGTTTTCTTTTTTCTTGATAGCAGTTTGTTGAGTGGAAAATTAATTTTCATGAATGCCGTTATGGAATTAGTTATTCATGAAATCCTGTTTATAATGTTTTTATATCATATATAGGGGATTGAAATTAACAAATAATTGTCTTATATCAAAATAACGGAACAAATTCATGTCGATAAAAAATAAAGAATTAATTCATATTATAAAACTACATTGCATTACATTTATTTAGGTTATTAAAAAACGTTCTAATCGACATTAACAGCTAAAATACGTCGACTTATTTAGAATTACAGAAATTTCATTTTATGCACTTCAATCAGTTTATAAATATAAAAAACTAAATATATATATATATTAAGTTATATAGATAATAGAACTATTTTGGGTTTAACTTGTCCACATTCATAAAATAATACAATTTAAGTTTGGAGGTGAAATATTGAATTTCTTAGTGTAATTTTTCGACTTGCAGACTAATTTAAATATTGCCGCTGTAGATGACATAATAATTGCTTATCAATACCAGCTAAAATACGTCGACTTATTTTGAAATACAGAAATTTCATTTATGCAATTCAATCAGTTAATAAATATAAAAACTAAATATCAATTTAAGTTATATAGATAATACAACTATTTTTGGTTTAACTTGTCCACATTCATAAAATAATACAATTTAAGTTTGGAGGTGAAATATTGAATTTCTTAGTGTAATTTTTCGACTTCCAGACTAATTTAAATATTGCCGCTGTAGATGACATAATAATTGCTTATCAATACCAGCTAAAATACGTCGACTTATTTTGAAATACAGAAATTTCATTTTATGCAATTCAATCAGTTAATAAATATAAAAAACTAAATATAAATTTCTATATAGCATAGAGGGCAACCGTTAATACAACTATTTTTGGTTTAACTTGTCCACATTCATAAAATAATACAATTAAAGTTTGGAAGTGAAGAAATATTGAATTTCTTAGTGTAATTTTTCGACTTGCAGACTAATTTAAATATTGCCGCTGTGGATGACATAATAAATTGCTTATCTCCTGCAGGTCACATTCCATTTCTAAGGGGCTGCATCTCTGCTTGGAGATAGGATAGACGTAAACTGATTAGTCTGAATTCTTAGATCAAGCTGCCTTGTGCCATTTTGCACCTATTGTGCTTGTTAATGGCCGCGTAATCAATCTATCTATCGGCAAATCGAGAGTCATGCCGCGCCTTTTCATATTAAAAAATGGCTTTTGACATATTTTTCGCATTTTCTTTTTAATTTGCTTTCACATGAATCTCGCCTTTGTGCAAAGATTTCTATGTATCTATGTCAATGGCATAGACTTTGTACGCCACTTGAAGAGGGTGAGAGAGAAAGAGAGCGGCATAGAGGGAAAGAGAAAGGGAGGTGGATGGAAGGGCGGCTCTGTTGTTGAACACAGGACGCCAGCTCACAAAATCAATAGTTCGCGCGCACAAATTATCTACCATTCCGTGGCAGCTGGCGTTGACTCGGTTCCATTGGGCAGGACTCAAACAAAAGATCCGCCTTGTCTGTGACCCATTCGCTGTGGTTGTGGAGGGGGTCAAATTTGCGGGGCATTTGCAATCGACTATAGAGCAGTGTAACGCACACGTTCACATTCCAACTCTCATAACTCATATAGTCAGGCATTGTTTCTCGCTACAATATGGCACATCCTGTGGTTGTCGGCAGGCGAAAGGATGGAGGAGCCTTTCACATAGTTGGCCTCTTACCTCAACCCAGCACAGAGAACCTCAGCAAGGCTATGTGCGTGTTTTTGGCAGCTATTCGAAACCACTGAGCTGCTTTTTGGTCTATGCTCATGAAGCTGTCAGCATCAGTCGCTCAAAGGAAGCTCGAAATGTTGGTACAGCTTACCCCTTCCTTTCACCTGTGCTGCATGAGCGTTTGTTTGCTCCAAAATTGAAAGCAAATATTTGAGTAAAAATTCTTTAATTTTTACATCAAGCAGCAGGCGGTATGTGAGTCTCTGATGTCTCTGATGTCCAAATTGTACAAAGTAACCGCAGCATCTATTGACCCAAAGTTGCCCAACGAAGCCCTTGACGGCAAATAGGAAATAAGCTTTCAGTGCAGGTGAATTTTAAATATAGGATATTGCATGCGGTCTGCAAAAGCTGGCAATTAGTTTAAGAATTGTACAATTGCTCCTTTAATTAAAACTGTCATCACACTCACAAAATGATATCATTTTTGTTTGGGCCAACGATTTGTTTGCCTTGGTTTGGAAAACTAGAATAGCAAAACGAATTTCGGCAGCAATTTTCAATTTCTTTTTATACCCTGCACCCATTAAAGATGAGTAAATGGGGCATGATGATTTTGTAAAAAATTATGTAACAGGCAATGAAGAGCTAGAGACGAAGTTTCTTTCCATTTGCTTGTTATCGATAACGCGTTCTGAGTTTTCGAGTAAATCTCGTATATCCTAAGAGCTATAATTATTAAGCTCACTTAATATACTTATATTTCAGCACAAATATACTTCTCATTTTAGTTACCTCCTCCCGTTTCTGAACTAATAGGAAAAATCCCTTCTTTTTTTTTTTATTTATTTTTTTTTGATTATAGAAATTTGTGTTTAAAAACATATACGCATTTTAGTGCCATTAAGATATAGTAAACATTTCATTAAGATCGGATAATAAATAAAAAACTTATGGACTCGCGCATTTTTCCAATATTAGAGTTGAAGAAGCGGCGCGTAATTTCCTAACTAGCAGGGTAATTTTCAATTTCGGTATGGATGTTTATGAAAAATTTGATAACTTGCAACACTGCATGAGGTTCAGGGTATCTAATAGTCGAACACATTCAACTTACATTTTCTTACTTTTCTTGTATACATTATTAGGGTATGTACATGTACTTTTACTGGATTAGAATATCAAATCAACAAGCAAAACTATGTAAGAATGCGCTTGTCTATTTCAAAGTTATGAGATGAAGCAATTGAAAACTGAAAACTTGTAAACTATGTGATTGCTGGCAGATTTTATCGACGAGCCACGCCTCCTTCCTCCCGTAACATACATTTCCACTAAAACAACCCTTCTCTATTCCCATATTCAATCATTCGCCAATTGCGAATTCCGATTGAAGTTTATTTTAGATTATTTTCAATTGACAAACTTTTGTAATTAAAGAGTTCTTTCTGCCTCACTCTCAATTCCTCGACTGCCTGCCGCTCAAGTAGTTGCGTAATTATTAAATACAGAAAATAAGGATGCCGTCTGGTAACGCCTGGAGCGGGTTTCAGCCATCTGCTTTGGAGGTCGGCTTATGATCTCTGACAGTCTTGTTTGCCTGCCCGACTGTTTGCCTGTTTGCATAGCGGAGCGTGCGTGGCATACTAGATAAATATTTAAATAAAATTTGTAGCGACGGCACCTGTAAGAATACATGGGAGCTGCCGGTTTCACCTGCCAGACATCATTTGCATAAAAAATTAATTTTGCATGCCATATATTTGTTGTTTGTTGTTTGTTGCTTTTTGCACTCTGCTGAGTTTTCCTTACTGATTTTGGGTGTTCCTTTTTTCCACCTCTATTCCCGACAGCAATTGCAAGCCCTGTCCCGTGGCCAAGCCAACGTTCCTTTGTGGCGCCGACAACAGGACTTACTCATCACTATGCAGATTGGATTATCACAATTGCATACATTCGACATCCATTCGAATCGCCTGCAAAGGATTCTGTCCATGCAAGGGTAAGTAATGCACAAAATGGGACACTTCTATTACTCGTCCAGCGGGTCGACGACTCGAGCCACAACCCAACCGCAAAATGGGCTCCAGCCTGGCAACTGGCCAAGGACTCCGGATTGAGAACATTGAACAGCCATGCATATTTAGATCCATTCCCTAGCAGTCTGTTTGCCTGTTGGTGGGAATTCAAAAAGCATTCGCCAAAATTGCAATTGCAATTGCAGTTGCAGTTGCAGTTGCAATTGTGGCAGCACGATTTGCTGACTTACTCAATTAAAGGCAGGCAATCTTGTAGTTTGACGGCTTTAAATTGGTCGACTCCGAGCATATCATTTATTTAATTTTTAATAATCCGTACAGCACGTTGTGGCATTGTTCTAAAGGGTAGCGTAAGTGGTGGGAGGGCGAGGGCAGCGAATCAGCCAACTGCAGCAGCAGCAGCAGCAACAACAACAATAGGAACAAAAACAAATTCAAGCAGATTAATTTTAAATTTGCACAGATGAAAGCGCTTGCAACTCTTGTTGTTCTTGCCTTGGGTCTGGCAACAACAACAACAACAGCAAGCGCCATAAAATAGAATTGAGGCCTCAGTGGCCAACGCCAGGATATGAAAAGTTTGGCTTGGCAACTGATTTTATGGCGGCCATTTTGACTTCTTGGCTCGTTTTGCAGAAAACGCCGATGGCAAGAGGCTGCAGCGGCTGGGCGAGCGTGGTGGCTACAATAAATACAACAAGAAGATCAGCCTAGACCAGCAGCAGCAGCAGCTGCAGCAACAGCAGCAACAACAGCAGCAGCAGGCCTACAAGGACACCAGCAATAACAACATTATGATGAGCAGCGGGAATGTTATGGGAAGCAACAACAACGACTTCAATACCATCATGAATGTAAGTGAAGTCCACGACACATAAAATTGAAAATGCATTGCATACATTCAACTAACAGGATAAGGAGGACAACAACCATCACTTTAATCACATCAATGCGCAGTACACGTTCACTCCCGAAGAGATCAAGTATGACAACAAGCACTACAAGTACCTCAAGTACACGGCTTACAAGAAGGTAAGCGGGTCTCGGCGGGTCTATTGTTACCTGTATCGCGCGTGGTATGTATGCTATATGCAATAGGGAACACAACTCTCCAATGATATATTATTGACAACTGAAATATTTTAATGTTTATATATGATTTACATATTCATACCCTGAGCCCATTAAAAATGGGTTAACGGGCTTAATGTTTTTGTTAAAATGTATGTAAGAGGTAGTGAAAGTATATATGTATATCCTTGATCAGCCTCCACAGCCGAGTCGGTTTAGCCCTGTCAGTCCGTCTGTCCATATGTATGAATGCGTCGATTTCAGGAACTACAAAAGCTAGAGACGTTAAATTTTGTATGTAGGCTCTTATATAGCACGCGCATATCGTGTTTTTGTTGGATTATCGAGAACTTATCATTGTTATCGATCACACATTTTAGTTAGCATATCACCTACATCTTAAGAGCTAGGGATATCGAACTTACTATATATTATATTATATTATATTCAACTAAGGGAGACCCACATTTAGCATACTTCAGTTTTTTTTATAGCTCTCCCCCTTTCTCTTTTTCTGGTGAACAACTCATTTTCGAAGTTAGAACGTACGCTTCAAAACATAAACGTAGTTAAGTGTAAACAAAATATTTCACAAATATCCTTAAGATCGGATCATAAAAAAAGTTAAAGTCTGGCGATTGGCTAGCTTTTAGTCGATAACGAAGGAAACGGGCGTTTGTTTAGGGTATCTCTTAGTGGAGTACACTCGACTAGAGTTTTCTAATTGTTTTTAATTTAAATATAAATATTTGGAAAGACTTGGGGTATTTCAAAAAATGTTTTGTATAATTAAATATAAATATTTGGAAAGATATGAGGATTTTTATTTTCTATGTTATAATTAATTGCCGACTTACGAACTGTTTCAGGATGCCAAATACCAAGAGGAAAAGCGCAAGATGCGCAATTATAATGAGAACGAAGTCATCGAAAAGCAGCAACAAAAATTTAACAAAAATCTGAGTCCAAGTGGTAGGCACATAAATGGAAATTGATGACTCTTGCTCTTATTCAATAATTCAATAATTCTTTCTTAACCTCGATCAGGATATCCCTCGAAGTCGGCCGAGTGCAAGCCACAACAGTTGACCGCCATTGGCAATCGTCTGCTTGACTGGTTCTCCGTGATCATGGCCGACAGCAAGAAGCGTCGGCAGCACAGCCAAAAGTCAAAGGCGCATTTCCCACCTGCCTGCAAGACCGAAGCCAAGTGGATGTTTGGGCATTTGGATCTGAACAACGACGGAATGCTGTCCCTGCAGGAGCTGTACGATCTGGAGCACGACCAAAACGAGCGCTGCATCAAGCCCTTCATTGACACCTGCGATCTCGACCAGGACAGCTCGATTAACACACGCGAATGGTGCCGCTGCTTCGAGAAGACCGATCGTCCTTGTGCCGCGGTGCGACGAAGAATCGCCGGCGACTTTGCAGGTGAGATAGGTACAGGTGGACATTTCTATACCTAACATAACACTAATATCTTTTTCTCTATATATTCTTTATTGAGTTGTGTATGTTGTATTTCTTTTATGGCTATACCCTTGCAGAGAGATTCGACTGAAAAACAGTCTGATTACATTTTTGATAATATACAAAAATAGCAATGGAAAAAAAACTTTACTACTACATATATTTGTCTGCATACATGCAAGATTTGGAACGATCATTGAAGATCATATAATTTCCAATAATCCAACATTTAGATATGATAAGAAAATTATTCTTGAGTGCTTCAAAATGGAACTTCTCTTTTTTAAGACGTAACGTATTTAAATAATATGTCTGCAAGGGTATTCGATCTTCGGAGTGTCGAGGATGAGTTTTCTTTCATGATTTTATTATTAGTGAGAAATAGCTGTAAAACGAAAACACTACAACTAATGTCAAACACAAATCTTCATAAGCGGGTAGCTAAACTAGTTATCTGGTCTTACCTTTACCGTTACTATCCTCGGTCCCATTTAAACTTTTTTTCACCGTCTATCTGTCTATCTGTTTATTACTCTACTTTGGCTCGCTGTCTGCGCTTTGTTATGTTTATGCCGCTTCACTCTCTTTACACTTCGTTTAACCTATTTTAAGCTATAATTAAGCGCCTGAATGTAGTACACAGACACAACCCAATGCCAAACACACGCACACACACACACACTCGCACACACACACACACATGCACACACACACTAGTAGCCACAGCAACAGTTAAAGAGGACACCTTTTTGTACTTGTTCTCCATGCGCTCCCGCTTTGCCGCTCTCGTTTATCTTTTACCTTTTAGCCAAACGCAACTTTTAAGCCAGCAAATTAAACACTTTTAATAACAACACAAAAGTTTTTCCTGCTGCCCAGTGCCAGTGCTAGTGCCAGTGTTGTTGCTGGCCCATTATAAACTTTAACTGTATAATTTCCTTTCCTTTTTTTCCTGCCACGTGGTTTCTTTTATTTGTATTCCCACACGACCCAAAAAGTAAAACAAAACAGAGCAAAACAAAACAAAACAAAACAAAGCAAAATTATAACAATAAAATATAAAGAAATTCGCTTGTGCTGCTTTCTAATTTGCCACTGCAAATTGTTTAGACCTACTAAAATTGCGCATTTTTATTGTTCTTGTACTTGTCGTTGTCGTCGTCGTCGTCGTTGTTGTTGCTGTTGTCGCTACTGGGCGGCATAACCTAATTAGGAGCCTACGCACCTGACTGCGACGTTCAAGGATTCTACAAGCCCACTCAGTGCCACAACTCGGTGGGCGTCTGTTGGTGTGTGGACAAGCACGGAGTCGAGTTCGCCAACACCCGTACACGTGGCAAGCCCAATTGCGGTGAGTATCCAGATACATAAGATACATATATACATATACGAATAGCTGACACCCTTCAGTAGAGGTGTGCGAGTAAAGCACGTTGCTGTTACCATCAAATATCGGTGTTTTATATAATGCTCAATTCTTAAATTAATTGGAGTATCTAAAATAATAATTTATTTTATACTGAAATTATTTTATTCGTGATACTTGATCACTATCCATGGCTGGGTCGATATTCATGGCTCACAGTGGTTCAACCCGACTCTACAAAAACAAATACTATATCTATGTGACATATTAGAAACCCAACTCAGCAGCTAAGCTCTTTATTCTAATATTTTTTTGAAATATCTAAAATAATAATTTATTTTATAATGAAATTATTTTATTCGTGATACTTGATCACTATCCACGGCTGGGTCGATATTCATGGCTCACAGTGGTTTAACCCGACTCTATAAAAACAAATACTGTATCTAAACCCAACTCAGCAGCTAAGCTCTTTATTCTAGTATTATTTTTGGATGGGTTAAGTCCGCTTGTTAAAAACTTAACCATAATAGAAATATCTAAAATAATAATTTATATTCTTGATCAGTATCCACGGCTGGGTCGATATTCATGGCTCACAGTGGTTTAACCCGACTCTATAAAAACAAATACTGTATCTATGTGACATATTAGAAACCCAACTCAGCAGCTAAGCTCTTTATTCTAGTATTATTTTTGGATGGGTTGAGTCCGCTTGCTTAAAACTTAACCTTAATTGGAATATCTAAAATAATAATTTATGTTATACTGAAATTATTTTATTCGTGATACTTGATCATTATCCACGGCTGGGTCGATATTCATGGCTCACAGTGCTTCAACCCGACTCTATAAAAACAAATACTGTATCTAAACCCAACTCAGCAGCTAAGCTCTTTATTCTAGTATTATTTTTGGATGGGCTAAGTCCGCTTGTTAAAAACTTAACCATAATAGAAATATCTAAAATAATAATTTATGTTATAATGAAATTATTTTATTCGTGATACTTGATCACTATCCACGGCTGGGTCGATATTCATGGCTCACAGTGGTTCAACCCGACTCTATAAAAACAAAAACTGTATCTATGTGACATATTAGAAACCCAACTCAGCAGCTAAGCTCTTTATTCTAGTATTATTTTTGGATGGGTTAAGTCCACTTGTTAAAAACTTGACCTCAAGGTCTGAAGCATGGCAGATGCCAGGCTGCAATAGCCTTAATGGCTGAAAAAGTATTCAAACTAAATTTGAGTTTATTTTCAACATTTTTTGGCGAAAAGTTTCTCTCCATAAATCTTATCAGAGTTATGTTATTGGCATGCTACGGTCCGTTTGGCTAAGAGAGAGTAGAGGGTCGGGCCTCACCAGATTAGCGGTAAATCTGATGAGGCGCATTGTAACGTTCATTTAAGATCTATGATTAATTTTATTACTGCAGGCAGGCAGGCAGGCAGTCACCCGTTCGATGAATAAACCAATTTGGCTTTCCACTTGCCACAACAAAAATGTAATTTATGTTCCATTCGCACAGAGTCCGTGGTGAACAATGCCGCTTCGCTAACATCCGATGACGAGGATGAGGGCGCCGATGACGAGGACAGCGCGGAGGGAAGCGCCGATCAAATGCTGGTCTTCTAAGCTCCTGGCCACGCAGCATTCTGGCTTATATGTAGTATTGATGTCCATGGGCAAATGCTGCCCCGAGTCGTCGAATCCAATCAGCGAGCATTACTGCGTAAGCTTTAAAACAAAATATTATAATTATAATGACTTCAAACAAAAACAAAAACAAAAGCAAAAACAAAAAAACAAACAAAAATAAAAGCAAATGCGTAAATCGAAAACCCAATATATGTGCAGTAGCCGAGAAAGAGATTTTGAATAGAACTACAAATATTTATAACAGCGTATACTTAGCAGCAAAATCAACACCCGCAAAAATGTTAAAATAAAATGAAAAAAAAAAAAAAAACAAAAACCAAAAAAAAAAAAGAATGAAAAAAAGTATGAATAGAAACAACTGAACTTCAGTGTCATCGTTTAATTTGCTCACCTCTATGAAAATGTGGCATAGTTCTGAGCGCCTTGCACGCAAAATTGGTATTAAAAGTGGCTATAATTAGCCTTTACATATAAGGTTAGCCGACACACATTGTTCGAGGCTTGTTTACAAGAAACACAGCTAGCAGAATGGCACAGCAAACACTGTTTACATGAACACCCCCCCACACACACACACACACACACACACACACTTGTTTTCACTCAGTTTTACGGCTGTGCCTGAGTATCGTAACTTCTGTTAATGCACGCGAATCCGTCTTTTAGCTTTTAAAGATATTAATGTATACACTTAAAACCATTTTATTGCCCTCTCCTATTATTTTTCCTGTCACAGTAACGAAATTAAAACCAAATAAAACACACGCTAAAAATTCCGCCCAAAAAAAAAAAAAAGAAAAAACAAAAAAAAAAAAACAAATATACATTTATGTGATAGGTTTTAAAAAGGTTATATAAGTAACATATATGTAAACGGATCTGGAAATGAACTCAATGAGAAATTCGAAGGACAAACCGTTCACTTCACTAGACTCTGCATACAAAATATTCAGTTGCGTTTTTCACATGCTTGCTATAATCGATAAATGTTGCACATTGAATCATTCGACTCACGAACATGCCCCTCGTAGCACTTAGTAATACACCAACACACTAACACACACTAACACACACTCACATACACACATACATTTGTGTAGTGTGAAGCTTACTCGAACTCATTTAGAGCGGAAGGCGAATGAAAAGAGTAGTTCAATGATTGAAGGAAGAGGCATCTTTAGAAATTCCTAAAAATAGGAAATTATGTAGACAATGCTTTGAAGTAATAGCGTAACGAGATGTACGGCTTCCATTTAGTAATTGTCAGAAGAAAATTGAAAATTGGAAATTAAAATTGAGCGTTTGCCGAATTGACGAGCGACACAGCCACACAAACAAATCTTAAATATATTGGATAACACTTTGCATTTGGGCATTGGAATGCCAACAGAGAAAAACAAGAACAAGAACAAGAACAAGAGCAAGATTTTGCAATTACATTTTACTGAGTACATTTAACTTGCAACCAGGCACACCGCAATGAAATCTACAAATTTCCACATAAATTATATTAACTAATATACAATAAAAAGAATGAAAAGAAGCTTATGCATATGTGCGAGTTTATACATATATATATATAAATGTATACATATGTGCGAGTATATATATAAATTGAATATTACAAAATATGTTTAAAATGTATGTAAGTATATAAGTGGCAAGGACATACTCAATTAAGTGGCAGCAAACGAAAAATCAACTTCAATTCAATCATATAACACATGCATTAATTATATAGTACATTATTTTCACTTTTTTTTTGTTCATATTATAATTAGCTTTTTAATATACAATATGTTTGGCAATAGAAAAGGAAATGCTTGCAAAATGTTAGAAAATAGCAAATTAAAATGTAGAACAAAGAACTATGGAATCACGAACAGCATCTAAAACTTAAAATTGGATCTTAATAAATTTTTATTGTAGCAAAAATTGATTACACAAAAAAAAAACGTATTTAAGCATACATATATATTAAATATATATATATACAAATTGGAGGCAAGTGTTGAAATTGTGTTTTTGGCGGCATTTAAAATTGAAATTGAAATTGAAATTCATACCTGCTATATACTTTATAAACTGACTATATACTATGATGATTGTATTTATGTATGTATTTGTGAAAGTGTGTATTAAGCAAATTACATTAATTCTAGTGAGCCAAAAGTTAATTATATTCAAATCAATAAAAGTCAACATCAACCTTGGAACTCCAAATTTAATCAACTTCCTTTTATAAATTCAAATTCATTTCAAAATTTATTTGATTCACTTTCAGGCTTTTAATGTACCCTTATTAAATATATACATACGTATATTCAATAGTAAAAAATAATTTCGTGAATTTGTGCAATTCAAAGAACAAATACGTATTGATGCATTTTAATAAATTTCTTAAGATATTTGTTTGGTTTTTAATAATAACTTTGCAAGCGTAAATTAATAAGCAAATTAAAATCAATCAATAAATATGTCTGTTTTATTTATAAAAATATACAAGACGATGAAACCAATAAATATAATTTAATGCAATTACAATACAATTATTGTCTAAAATTTATTTAACACTCAACGAGAAAAGGGGCTGCCAATTTTTGAAATAGTTTATGTAAGAGCGTAATATATAATAACCCCTTAATAATGGGTTAATAGAGTTAATGTTTTTCTGAAAATGTATGTCACAGATAAACGGAGAAGTGACAGACGCTATTTGGTGCGAGTATTCTTGATCAACATCAACAGCTGTCGATTTAGTGCTGAAAGTCAGTCTATGACGATTTATAGTATGTATGAAAGCGTCGATCTCAGCAACTACAAAAGCTAGGGACTTGAAATTTTGTATGTAATTTGTCCAATTGCACGCGCATATCGTATAGTTTTTTCGTGTTCTTCATATCGATATCATGTTTTAGTTTTACGAACATATCTCCTTCATCTTAAGAGCTTAATGTATCAAAGTTACTATATATACATATATTCAGCTAAGGGAGACTCATATTTTCTTTAGATTTTGGATACCTCCCCCTTATTTTTGGATATATAAAGTTGCACTTCGAAACATTTACGTATAATACGTAATTAACATATTTTAAAAGTTTCATTAAGATCGGATTATAAACAAAAAATTTATCGGCGGGCGATTTTCGCTCTTCAGTACAATTTTAGTAGGCTTTTTTTAGTTTGTATTGATTCAGGGTATCTCTTAGTCGACTATAGTTTTCTTACTTGTCCTGGTTTGTTGTTGCGATTTTTGGTAAAGCTTAGCGAAGCAATAAGATGTAAATCAATGTGAATATGATTTATTTTCTATACATGTATGTATTGTATATATATTTTATATTTTCTTAATTATTTAAGATTTCTTTGTAGAAATGCACCTATGTTTAACGATAATATGATTATCATTTTTATATGATTGTATGTTAAATTAGTAAAAGTATTCAGTAATTAATACTCAAGCTTGAATCTAAATTTTTAAATTTGTACCATATATAAAAAGTACCAAGCTATGAATATTTATATTCAAGAAGATTGATTCTCTATTTATTCGGTTATTCAAATAGACAAATTGTGGCAACTTGTGACATTTAAGACTCCAAACTAAGACACGAAAATAAATTTTCAGCACTAATTTTATGCGCGCACAAGCAACAAAAATAAAATAAAGTTGTGAGCCCCCGAACTGCCAAACACCCTGTACTTGGCCTGAGTAAATATAAAAGCTTGTGTTCCGTCCTTTTATAAATAATTAAACACACTCAAGTTGGGCTTCCTTCCACCTTCCACCTTCACATAATTGGCGTGTTTACAGGGTATGATAGCTAACAGCAAGTGCAAGGGGCACACAAAACAATTATTGCAGAGATTTTAATAAATTGTAGTTAGCGGGGCCAGAGGTGAAAGTTCACACACTTGTCGGCACTCGATCGGGCGGTTCAAACTGGGCTTCACTGTGGCTGTTGCTGGTTCTCGTTTTGTCTCGTATTGTCAAGGGCGCAACTGACGGCAACTGACGGCAACTGACGGCAACCGACGGCAACTTCGGCGTGCTGCACAAGCCGGAAGTTGCCAACAAAAAGCGGCGAGTGAGTATTAGGCAAATGTCAAGCACACTCCCACACACACTGCCACACACACACACGCACAGACACAGACACACACCAGTGTAGTTAGTCATTTAGTCACTCAAACTGAATGTTGTCTGATTATTTTCGTGCGGTGTTAAATAGCAAAGACTTTTGGCAATTTGCTTTTGCTGTTGTTTTTAGAGACTGGGCAACACACACACACACACACATATACACACACACAGCGACTAACTTGTATGTGCATATCTATTTGCATAATTCAGTGGTTCAAACAATGTGACATGTTGCTTGCAACGCCTGGCTGAGACTATTGCTGCTGAAGCTGTTGCTATTGTTTTTGTTGATGATTTTATGTGTGTGTGTGTGTGTGTGTGTGTGTGTGTGTGCTTCTGGTGCCCTCGTTGAAGCATTCAAGCGCAACTTTGGACGGTGCTTTATGGCCTGGTTGCCAGCCCGTCTGCCTGTTGGCCCGACTGACATGTCACATAGGCGTGTGCCAGGCATGTCTGTGAGTGAGTGTGTGTGTGAGTGTGTGTGAGTGGGCGTGGGGCTCATTGGTATCATTGTTGCTGCTATGTGACCCCACTTAAGAGCCGCCCGACACACTTCGCCTGACTTTTTGGCATTTTTAATTAGGCAAACTTTTGTCATGTGTGCGACTAAGGTTAATTTTTAATGTGCATACAAATACATATTGCTTACATCTCCATGAAAGTGTGTGTATTTATGTTTATACCGACTGATTGACTAACTGACTGACTGACGTCAATTCACATTCCAAGCCATAGCAGATCAACTGAATCCCATCGAGAAATTGGAATTTGCATTTAGTATTGGCAGTTAAAAAATTCATGAATTCATTGGATTAACTGTTTATACTATTGTTATGTATTCGCATTTTTCCTATTTTCTCGTTGTCTTTATCTAAATTGCTAAATGCATTTATATAATTATCTACCTGTTGCATTCTTATAGATAGAATAGATTGACTTGTGAATTTTGGGGTAAGTAAATATTCATAATCAAATTTATCTACATAAGCTTACAAAATCACATTTAAACTCCGCTCAACTATTATTGCTATATTAATGCTTTTATTGATTATTTTATTATGATAATTATTGTACTTCAAAAAAAATTATCAGCTTGAATTATAAATTCATATTTCGCTTTTAATGGCAGCTTATAGCTATATAAAACAACCATCAATATATATTTTATTTTTATTTTATTTTTTATATTAAACTTAGAACAGACCTTTTTCGTACCCCGAACCCATTAAAAATAGGTAAGCAGGGTATTATGCTTCTGTGAAAAAGCAGGAGGCGTGGCCGACCCCACAAAATATATATATTCTTGATCAGGATCAACAACCGAGTCGATTAAGCCATGTCCATCTGTCCATCTTTCTGTCCGTGCGACCGTCCGACTGTCAATCGGTGCGTATGTATAAACGCGTCGATCTCAGCAATTAGAAAAGCTAGAGACTTGAAATTTGTAATGAAAGTTCTCCAATACAACGCGAATATTGAGTTTGTATTCCATTATCGATAACGCCTTCCATTTTTTTTTATCGATAACACGTTTTAGTTTTTCAAGTATATCTCCTATATCTTAAGAACTTCAGGATCCAACATATCGTATATATATTCACCTAAAAGACAAACATTTTGCATACTTCAGATTTTAAGTACCTCCCCTTTCTCTATTTTTGATGAAAAAAATCATTTTTGAAGATAGAAAGTTGCAATGCGAAACATATACGATTAGTGTGCTGAAGACATTTCATAAAATTTCATTAAGATCGGATCATAAACAAAAAATATAAAGCCTCGCGATATGCGCTTTGCAGTACAATTTTAATCGCTCGTTACGTACGTGTGTGTATCAATGCACGATGTTCAGGGTATCTCTTAGTCGAGCACACTCGAAAAGAGTTTTCTTACCAGTTTTTCATAGTTATGTCCAATGACTTTCTGTAAACTCTTCGCAAGGGCATTTAAATTCATGTTTTGCAAGCCGACAGCTTGAAGAAGGGTTGAAATTAATTGGTTGCTCCGACTGGGAAGGGACGAGATTTGGGCAGCCGGTTGCACCCGACTGCAAAGTTCTCGGTTGTTACATCTGTGTGTGTAAAGAAACTTTCACACACCTGTCATTTCCATGTGCAGTTTTGCAACATTTATTTTTTATGCGTCATTCAGACGTCACTCGGCAACGTAGCTTTTGTTTGTACCTGACGTACGCGTACACACACTCGCACGCACACACACTCGCACGCACACACACTCACACACACACGTACGCATACATATGCGCTACTAATTTTATAGTTCAAGGTGAAATGCAAAAGTTTGTGGAGCGGGCGTTGCTACAAATAAACTTGCAACTGTTCGCGGCCCTTTGTTTTCAGAGCCAACATTCGGCAGTGGCACATTGGTGTTGATGTAGTTGTTGCTACAGGTGCTGCACTTTTGTTGCTTTTGTGCTTGTTAGTAAGTGTGTTGGCTTGACCCTTATGCCATGGCGTCATTTCGGCCTGCGATTATGGAAAGTTATGGCGACCTGTACACACAAGCATATATATATATACACATATATATATACATATACATGTATATAATTATTTGCTGGCTGCATGCAATAATAATTTATGGCGCCCTTGCATGCAGGGTGCAGACTTTTGAATAATTACGTATACGCAGGGCGACAATCAAGCCGGGCGAAAGCGTTTGGCGAACTGGTCAGCAGTCAAGGTAAGCATTTATAATTGGTCTATAAATGAGTAAAGCCACTAAATAAGGTCCTTTTGTAGTTAAAGTTCGCCATGAAAAACGTTATGGCAGGAAAACTTCATCTCAAAAAAACTTTGAAACAAACTTGAAACAAGTAAGAAAATTCTGGTCGCGTGTGATCGACTAGCGCATACCCTGAAGAACGATAAGCGCCCACGCATGCACATGCATTTCAAAATTGGTGACTCTGAATTTCGGTTCCGCTAACTACGAAATTTACGTTATAGTTATGCTTCTTCATCGCAACAACCATGGAAAAGATAATCTTAATAAAATTTGTAGATATGCTAATGCTACTAATAAAATATATGCCTATTATATTTCCCGAAACGCAAGTTTCAATCTAAAAATGATTTTTTAAAAAAGTATGCAATACTTTTATACTACTAACTCAATCAAAATAGGTAAAGAGACTAGAGGAATATGTATGTAACAGGCAGATTAATATCGTTGCGTTATTATTGATCTCATGTTTTTTCGTACATCTCATATATATATAAATATATATATACATTACCTAAGATTGAAGACTCTAGCTATTAAGATATATACTAACTTTTTTTATAATAATAAATCTTACTTATTTAATAAGTATTTAATAATAAATAATAAATAAGTAACATTTATTATCATAAACAAAAAAGTAAAAGGGTTTGTTTATTACTAAAAACTAAAAAGTTAGACTCGGGACACCTAGTCGAGCACCTTCTAATGGCTATAAGAAGATATATGATATATGAAGATATAGTTTATCTCCAAATTCGAATTCGACATTCGTATAATGCATACGAAATCAACCAACAAAACAAAGGTAGAACTTATAGCTCTTGATTAGCAACATGATTGGTAAGTGTTTATTTTTAAAATAATAGAAAGTTTAGTTCTATTGTCATCGACTAGGAAGTACGTCTACATAAAATTGAACTCTGCGTTTAACCACTAACTATACGACTCATAGACTACATACCTAGAATAAAATTGATCACTCACTGTTTGATTGCGGGATTAGTACAAAAAACATTGTTTCGTAATCCCAATATCTTTGTCATTAAAAATAAGAGCGTTGGCGGTCGTGCAAAAGATCGCTGATAGGCTGATCAAATACACATACATAGACACGATTGTGTACGTGTATATTGATGTGCTTGTTTTGGGTTTCCTTCTGCCTGCCAAATTTGTATAAATATAAACATTAAAAAATTTTCAGCCCTCGCGGCTTACCAATTTACGCAATTATTTATTATACACTATTATGTTCATATGTTTGACAATAATTTTAAAGTGTTATACATTATTGTATCTTAAAATTGATATTTATTTTATATTTTTCTTTTATAATCTATAGTTGTTTTTTTTAAAGATTATATGATTATAATTGATTTTTAAGATATACATGTACGTATTTCTACAGAACAAATAACAAACTAAAAAAAAAACTCCAACAAGAATAACAAAAATCAGTATATTTATCTTATATATATGTGCATATATCCAAACATGCAGTAGACAGGTTCAAAGAAGATAAATATAAAAATTTGTATAAGTTTGTTGAATTTAATAGATTCCTTTAATAATATGTTAAAAATAACAATGAAGCTTGCATTTTTCTGTTCCGGTTTCTCTAAAGATAATATTATTATAAGTAAAATATAAGTTCTATCATAATGGAATATTTCAACTACTTTATAGGCAATTTAAAATTTGTGTTATCTTCCAAACTTAACTAATCAACCCATATACTTACGCACGCCAGTATACATATGTATATATGCATACATATCCATGCCAAATTGAGCAATTGCATGTTTTGGGTCTAAGAGTACATATATATTACACACAAATAATAACAATGTCAGCTCCAGTGGCAATTACATATACCTATGTTATATGGGTGCATAGTTGCTCAAGCAAGACATCTTGGCTTTAACGAAGCTGGCGCCGCCCTTGACCAACTTGCCAATAAGTAAAATTGAAGTGATAGCCGGTTAAAGGTCGCCTACAAGACGATGGCATATGGTCTCCAAAAATTGTGTGTAATTATGTAATTTCGTAGCTGCCGATGGCTAATTAAAAAGTGGTAAGATATTTGTGAGCATAAATTGCGCATACGCCGTGTAATAACATTTGCAAAGAATCAATTGCCGGTGAAAAACATGTGTAAACAAAACACATACGCACATACACACATACACACATACACACAAATTAAATTCATTTATTTTCCAGCCTCCGACAATTCTAATCAACATCGCAGCTACAAAGGCAAATTAACCATTAATCATTGGGCAATAGAATAACAACTACAAGCACAACAACAACAAGAGCAACCGAACGGAGGCAAACAATTGTTGTCAACGGCAAAACCACTGAACTGTTAAAAGTGCCATTGAATACAACAACGAAACATGTACAACAACAACAACAACAACAACAACAGCAACAACAGCAGCAACAACAATGTCAACGATGCTGGAACGCAGCTGTGCAATCAGTTAAAAGATACACAAAAAGTAAGCTACATGCATGGCTAGATGCGCCAGCCAGAGACAGATAGTGATATAGATACAGCTATATGTAGATATAGATATAGATATGTACACGGTAGCTAGATGGGTAGCCAAATACTTGGGGCGCACTACCTGTGTCACGAGCTACGCAGCTACGGCCAGCCCCTGGCCACGCCCTCACAGCTGGGTATGCGTAAATAGCTTTGTTTATTGCACATTGTCAGCGAGAGTCGGCGAGCAATTCGGCTGGAACTCGTCGTGGATACAGCGGAGCAGCGATCTAATCACTGGCGGTCGACGTTGACATGAAATTTCTCATACGCTCGGTTAGCCGCGACGTCGGCGCTCGATCGAAGTGCTCATATCGTTTGCACACACACATGCACATGCAGCAAAGGTAGACACTCTCTGTGTGTATGTGTGGGTGTGTGGGTTACCTGGCTACCTGGCTGGGAAGCGCCCGAGTCACAGCCGCAGCCCCACAGCCAGCCTCAGCCTCAGCCGCAGCCGCAGCCGCAGCCGCAGCCTTTGCTATTCGCAAGTCGAAAGTCGCGCTCGTCAGACGTTCGTTTAAAAACGCGTGCAAAGTGCATTTGACTAATGGAAGTACGAAAATAATATCACTACAAATAAAAATAGTATTGAATGTGATAAATAATAGTGCGGTGTAATGTGCATGTATGTCATGATATACTATATTTATATTTGTATAATTGAAAGAACGGTTTTCCAATCCGGCCTTAATTCGGCTAATTGATAGATTGAGGGCAAAGTACCTGATTCCAGCTTCATTTGCATATGGCCTCTACATAGGTGTGTGTGTGTGCATATATATAAAATTGAAAGTGTTAAATTGTGTAAAACAATAGCTGGAATACTGGCTAAAAACAAGGACCCCATTCTATTTTGTGGTCGCATCTATTTCGGAATTATTCAAACTGTACGCCCATCAATAATAATTTGCAATGCAATAGCAACACAACAGCAACACAACAACAACAACAACAACAAAAACATCAACATCAACATCAACAATGCTTAAATCAGATGGAAAACCCCATGGGCAATGCAAATTATCATTTCGAATAATATTTATTATATTTTTATTTATGCTGCAGCAATACACAAATGGTAAGCTTTACCTTTTGACATATCTGTGCAAATAGGGCAAATTGGGAGTGTTATCTTTAATTATCAGTTATATTTACGTACACTATATCTCAGCAATATGTTCTTAAAGCTGTACCCTGTAAATACACCAATAGGTTATTGGATGATGTTAAAAACGAAAAAAAAAAAACGAACAAGTATAACAAAAATAACGGAAAATATAATTAAGTATTCAAAATGTATTTTAATTGAGTTTATTATATCAAACACTAGTTCAAAAAATGATTAAAATTATTCAAAAATTAGATGAAAATAAACTTTAAATAAAAAAAAAACACTACAAAACAAACAAATTCAAAAACGGATAATTTTAGAAATTATCAACAAATTTTATTGTCTAACTTGCACAACATTAAAGCGCAGAAAATCTCTGCTTATCCATTGATAGAGTTCTTTGTGGAGTTAAAAGTATACAGGGTATTCTAGAACAAGTGTATTGTGCATGGTACAGGGTGTTGAGAGGTATTTAGGTATTTATAGGTATTGTATTCGATACATAGTATTCGACAGTAGAGGTATTGTATGTCAGAGAGAGCAGGTATTTTAGTTAGCTTTTGCTGACGTGATGCGCCAATTAAATCACCTTTGCAATGCGAATTTGCATTTGACGTGAAAACTAAAATAGCAACGATCAATTTTCAAAAGAGTGCCAGATAATAAGAGAGATGCACGAAAAGTGAGGGATTCCAATTTTATGTGAGCGCGAGTCTTGTTTCTCAGCTAAAACTAACTAAATAACTAACTAACTATCGCTCATCCGCTTCATAAGCAATTAACTAGAAACAAACTAATATGAAATGGAATACATATTATATTCATACTACTTTAACACCTTTCCAATGAATTTTTCCACTTATCAGCTTATGGATTTCTTTTAGTTTATTCTGAACATCGATTGCAGCTAATCAGACCTTATATAGTATAGTATATAGTTATAGTTAAGTGGATGCCTAATTGTTTAGCTGTGCATAAATACCTTAAATTATTTGCATCAATGATCATGTAAATAAGTATCAAATATAGCACTCGATTTCTGGGTAATTGATATATTTGATACTATACAGATATATGAACACCTTTCATTATAACTTGGAATTCACGATAATCCGTGGAATGTGTGGTTCCCAGTCATGTGCATCACTGGTATCAATTATTTTAAAGCTGTGTGTTTGCCCCTCCTCTAGATGCAATGCTACTCAAGTGTCCGCTGCATCAGCTGCAGTTGCAGAAAATTGTCGGATTCCGTCCTCCACTCGAGTACCTCACCGAACGGAACTTGATCTACTCGGAGACTATTGCCAACAACTTTAAAGATCGGGATCGACGCAGTGGCAATGGCGACTACGGCCTGGACGAGCCGCTGCCGGCCGAGCTGCCGGCCAGCCAGTCCTGCTGGCGAATCTGTAGTGGGGATCCAGCTTGCATAGCCTATGTCCATCTGCTGGACACAAATGAATGCTACGGCTACTCCTACTTCGAGCACAGTTCACGCTACTTGCCCATCGCAGATGATCTGCCATTAGTGGCCGATGCCGAGGCCATGTTCTACGAAAAGACATGCTTGAGGGGTTCGTATTTTCGGTTTCTTCTCTGGGGGTGTTCCCAACCTTGGTTAACTCTTGGCTCTTCTTTGTTTTATTGCAGTGCCCCCGGAATGCAAGGGCCGCCTCTGGCCACTTACCAAAATTCCGGGCAACAGCCTGGTGTTCCATGGCAAGAAGACGATTCCGACGCTTGTCACGCGTCGTGAATGCGCCGAGAGATGTTTCTTCGAAACGCAGTTCCGATGCCTGTCCGCTTCGTTCGCGCCATCGTATCGGAACAATCGAGAACGGTAATTGGCAGTTGTAGCTATTTCTGCTTTAATTAATTGCCATTGTTATGCATTTTTAATGCGAAAGCGTTTCCATTTGATTATGATATCACTGTGTGAAGTCATAAATCATCGCACATACATTCGTATCTCATCCGGAACATATCAGTTGTAACGATTGTCAGTGCTCCACCCCTCACTCTTTGCCAGATTCCGCAATGAGGAACACTCCCCACGGCCCCATGTCTCGCTGGGCCGCTGCACTCTGAGCGACAAGGACAAATCCGTACAGCCGGATGCCTTTCGGGCGGCGCCCTTTGACGAGGAGTACATGGAAAACCAGTGCCACGAGCGACCCACTGAGAACGACAACTGCTCCTATGAATTATATGCCAACAGCAGTTTTATCTACGCGGAATCCAAATATTTGGGCCTAACCCAGAAAGAGGTGTGCCCTTATAGCTTATAGTGTTCGAAAGGACGCGCCTTGTGATTCAAATCGATTGGCTGCTTGATTGATGACCTTTTGTATTACAGTGTCAGGCGCTTTGCACCCACGAGTCCAAGTTTCACTGCCAGGGCATATCGTTCTTCTACCTAAATCAACTCTCCCGCTCCGAGTGTCTGCTGCACGCCGAGGACATCGTATCCCTTGGTCCGCGCAGCCTCAAACTCCGCGACAACTCGGTTTACATGAGACGCGTCAAATGTCTGGATGGTGAGTAAATCTCAACATACGATCGTACCCTTATTTACCATTGATAGCGGTACACACAGCTCTATTTACATATATAATCATATAGAGGCACTTTTAATTGGATATTGTTTATATAAAAATTTATTTTCTGTCTACCTTATACAACAGTTGGAAGTTCTTTTTTGCACGAAAAACTCAGAATTTGTATTAATTTTTAAGATATCTAATAAGAAATAGTATTTAAAGAGGCACTTTAATTTAGAGCAATAGTTTGCAAAGCTGATATTTGTAAATAACCATCTGATCCAGCCCAGAATTGTTGCTTTAAAATTGATTTATCGATTCAGATCGTAATCCTGTTCAAATATGTACCCACTTAATGTGTTGACAATATGTGCTATGCTTCACTATATATCTTGATAACTCTCTTAATTAACTGTCTTTGGCACACAGTGCAGGTCTTCTGCACGCACGAGGAGATGAGCGTTCGGTACAAGCCGAAGGACTGGTTTACGGGGCGAATGTACGCCAGCATGCATTCGAAAGACTGTCAGGTGAGCGGAACTGGGAACGAGAGCCTGCTCTTGAGACTGGATATCGGTAACGAGGCCAAGGAGAGTCGGTGCGGCATTTTGCGGGCCTACGAGATCACACATTCGTATTACAGGTACTATAGTAATTTAAGCAATTAGGTAAAAACTATATATATATAGCTATATCCCATTCAGAACCTTTATATCCGCACTTGTGGTCATACAAAACAATGCGAATGTGCAAACTCAAGGCGACCGACTCATCAAGGTGGGCTGCATCCTGAATAACGTTACGGCCACGAACGTTTTTAATGCAATGGATAACAATGCCGATGCCTCGGAGCAAGTTCCTAGTGCCATTGCGCTGGAGTCCTCTCTGGAATATGCAGAACAGTGAGCAGTTAACGAATTCACGAATTCAGGGTATCAAGCTTAAATATCCAATTTCTCACAGCATGTTTCCCGTTGAGGGCGTAGTGGACTACAACAGCAGCACTGGCCCCCATCCGTATCCACAGATCACGCTCCAAATCGTGGACCTCTCCCAGCAGCATGAAACAAATGACGTGCATATTGGCCAGAACTTAGAGCTTCAAATTGTGGCTGAATACAGTACTGAAAAACTAGGTGAGCACATGGAGCTCCAACTGGCACCCTTGCCGGACTTTCGCGCCACATCCCTGGTGGCTCGGTCGCAGGACAACCAAAACTATGTGCTGCTCATAGATGAACGGGGCTGTCCAACAGATGTTAGCGTGTTCCCTGCGCTGGAGCGTATACGCACACAGTCTCAAAGCAAGCTTCGCTCCCGATTTCATGCCTTTAAATTCTCAGGCACCGCCAATGTTAGCTTCGATGTCAAAATACGGTTCTGCGTGGAACGTTGTGCATCCACCAATTGTGTAAATCATTCCAGTGGGCTCTGGGAGCGACGCAAACGGCAGCTTAATCGGCCAGACGGCCAGGTGGAACAGCTCAGGGTACAGAATCCCGTCTACATATCAACCGTTATGGATATGTTTCCGGGTGAACAGAGCAAAGCGACGTCTGGGTCAAAGGCTAACATAACTGCAGAAGTAGAGCTTCCTCTGAATTACAATCTGCATGTGCACGGGCCGGATCAAACTAATAGTAACAGCTATTTGCACGGGGAGCGTGGAGTTCTGCTTATAGCAGGTATTGACGACCAATTGCACCTGGACAACATTTGCATAAATCAGAGCCTGCTGATTGCGCTCTTCATACTCTGGTTGATCTGTCAGGTAGCGTTGCTCTTCGGCTGCAGCATGGTGCTGCAACGATACCGCCGCCTTGCCAAGTTGGAAGAGGAGCGCCGACGGTTGCACGAAGAGTATTTAGAGGCTAGACGCGTGCACTGGGCAGATCAGGGCGGATACACACTCTAGTTATCTTAATTGAGTTGTAAATTAATTTAATTGAATAAAATTAAGCAAAACTTATACCTAAACTTGTGCCAAAAGCATTATTAAGAATTTCTCTTGGGTTCATAATGCTCCCACTTACGATGATTCAGCAAATTAAAATCTTTACAGTACAAGGCAATCTGGCGCAGATAAGTGGACAGCTTCAACAGCTCCTTGTCCTTGGAACGGTTCAAGTGAGCCTGTCGAAAGGGACGTATTTTCAGTCCGGACTTGGGATTCATCATAAAATTGCGTCGTATATCATCGAACATGATGGTGTTCTTAGAGCTGTACTGCTTGTAGAGGCCCCAGATGACGCCCAATGGCTTTACATCGACCACACCACGGTCCGGTACATGCACTGAGATCATAGCATTTGAGTCGAGGTAAAACAGTATTTTGTAATTGTCGTTGGTAGCGACGCCAAGCAAGCGCATTTTCTCTTCAATCCAACGCATGCTGGTGGCGGACCAAATCACTATATCGTAGTTCTCGTATGCTGACGCCAAAAACTCGTGCAAAAAGGGTCTCATGAGTTCCGTACCCTGCTCAGCGGGCGAGCGATGATCGAAAAGTGTGTAGTCTATGTCCAGCACAAGCAAGTGTTTGCCCTCACGAGGAGCCGATAGCTCTGCGATTTTATAGTCTCGCACACGACGCTGCACCTTAGCTAGGTAGACTGCGGAATTCTCAACGGAGTCCTCTCGTTCTTCCGCGTCATCGAAGTCATCAATAACCTCGCCGATGTCATCGGGCAGACTGCAAGCGTCCTCAATATCTGCTTCTGTGGAGCCCACCATCATAAGTTTAAAATTCGGTTTCATCTCCAATGCGCACAGTTTAATATTGTCTGCCGCCGGTTTGCCTACAAGCCGCATTATTATTGTGTGATATAGTTTACTTTTAATTTTCTTATATTTACCTTTGTGTTTCAGATTCAATAGCTTCTGCCGCTCCGGTCGCACCTGTGTTTTCCGAAATATTTCATGGCGCAACATTTCAACTGTGTCCTGATCGGTCAGGTCAGTTAATGGATACTCCTTGCCACTCCATTTCACAACAACAACGATTTCTTTTATGTCGGTCATTTTGCCAATTCCTTGAACTGTTGTGGGTTTGTACAAATTGAGAAAATATAAACTGGAGGGCACAGAAATGGATTTCATTTATTTTATAAGTATGCTAACTTTACATTTTTATACATACTTTGTGTGGGATTGCTACTTAAACAGTTTCCATTCTTTAAAATAGAAGCTGAGCAAAATAATTCATATTCCACTAAATTAATGTGCGCGTCAGCAGCTGTATTATTGGTTCAAAAACAGATTGCATGAAAAGTAACACTAAGCTAACTCGTTTGTTCATAATATATCGATAACAAGCAAGTGTTTGGAGTGAATTTAGTACTAGTTCATTACGTAGAGTGTAATCTGGTTCGCAGTTCATTTAGTTCTGCGGTGAATTTGACTAGCATCTACGGCAGCTATCGATTGCAACTAGTTGCTACCAAACTGTCAATTGATTCAAAGCAATTAAATAACGCATATAAAAAAATTGTACACAAATGAACAATTGTGATTGAATAACTAATCACCACCAAGAATTTGAAATAAAAGAATCAATAAAAAACAACAATGTACATAAATATATATGATCCAAGTTATATTATATATATTTGATAATTAACGGAACAGAAAAAGTAGTTTATGTACCTAAGACAACAATATAAGTTATTTATTTGAAATTATTAATATGTTTAAATTTTGTAGCATATTTTCCTTAGCAATGTAGTATTTTGTCTCAACAAATATAAATGACATATCGCGTAAAGCTTTTTTGGTATTTATTATTCAACAGAACGTGGTCACACCAGCTTAAATTAAATGAATCCCCAACGATCATTCGGCAACAAAACAAGTTCTTCTGGTTCCTCTCTGAGTGTTACTCTTTGTTTTGGAGAGCGTGTGTTACAAAAGAAAACCGTTAAAAAGCTACAAACTTTTTTATTTACTCTTTGTGCTGTTGTTTTTGTTGCTTAAGTAAATTTCGTGTTCGCCTGCTTCTCTCACCTGTGCGAAGTCACTGCTGGAGCTAATCGTGTCTCAGACCGCACTCAGGAAGATCGCTTATTGTTCATTCAGTTGCGAATGAAACGCGAAGAAGGGCAAACGTCTCCAGCGGAAAATCAAGTTGTATATAAGAAAGTTGTGAACTGAAAGGAGCCAACGAAGTGGCAGAGATAAAGCAACACGAAGATTACAAAGTTGAATGAAGTTGATATTTGCAAAAAATCGAAATAAATACCGTATTTAACACGTTTAAAAAAGCGCATGACAGTGCTTGCGTTTGAGAAATAATTTGCATGAAGCGTAGCTAAGACGCGTCGTTTAAATTAACCCACTTTCTAATCGACAAAAAAACAAAAAAAAAACAAAAAATACAAATACACGAAATCGAGAAAAAGCGACAGAAACAACAAATTACAACTAACTAAATAATATTAGCTTTCAAAAAGAACAAGTGGTATACATACGCGAAAAAATTGTTTATTTCACTTTTTTTATTTGCCCATTAAGTCAACAACGAGTTAAAAGTAACCGAACATCGGCTGCTGCACCAACAAAACAATAAATACGAAACTGTTTTTATCGAGAAAAGTTTATTTAACGCATTGAAAACAATAACGAATTTGATACCGCGAACTTTCCTAACAGACATCGCCGTCGTCTGTTAGTCACCTTAATCCGAGCAACAACAACAACAACAACAACAACAAACTGCACCCCACTGTGCAAAGTACATACACCAACAACTTTTGCAGGGTATCAAACAGATCCTTCTGGTTTGACGGCGAGTTAACCGGCAACACGTTAAATACAAGTTATTTTTGACACCAATAAGAACGTCAACAAGTTGTTGGCCAACATCGACACAAAGTTCATGAAGTCTATAAAAAGTTCTGACTACCATTTCATAATCAAAGTCTGCGGCAACCAAATTTGTAGACACTTTTAACCTGATCATATTTCATCTACACTTTTTACCTGTCGGCCGCATTTTACAGTTGTCGACGCTGACGCTGAACAATTTTGGATTTTTTGCACATGCTGTGAAATTCTTTTCTGCCTGTTTGCATAAGCACCCAGCGGGTAAGTGAAACCTAATTTATTTTTATTATTTAAAATTATTATTATATCAATTATTTTTTTATTGGGTCTCTTTTTTCAATTTATTGTTTTGTGTGCAAAAACTGTGAAAAAATTTGTAATTTTTTAAAATATCATATATTTTAGCAAAAAGTACGTACATAGGTCGGTCAAAAGGTATACAAAATAAATAAAATAAAAACATAAAGAGATTTTAAGTTTTAATATTAAAGGAGTTTATTATTAATTTTTATACTTTTTAATTTGGTACATGGCGATATAAAAATGTTTAATTATTATATCTAAAACAATAATCTTATATTTTTTTTACTAACTTTGACTTTTGCAATAAACTCAAAATCAAAAGCAATTAAGCAAAATTAAATTTAATCATTATGGCCTTAAACAATTAAATCTCTGTCTTCAAGCGAATTAATATACTATGAGTTGCACCGCTTCAATGTACCTTCAAATGTTTGACCTTTGTAATCAATGAGCAAAGAAAATAGCAT